>JARHVA010003480.1:1430000-1965323 GCA_037957365.1 Torreya grandis | reverse complement strand
AAACCCTTGTTCACATGGTCATTTTGGGTATTTTGATCTTTATTATGTCTTATTTTCCCTATTTGTTACACCTCCAGTGAACCTAAGTCATCTCTTCTTAGTCACAAGGGCCCCTAGCATATCTTGCCTAGTCTTAACTCTATTTTAGGCCTCAAGACACTAGCACCCTTATTTGGGATAGTAGCACCATGTGGTTCTAGTGTCCAATGGTCATTTTATCCTATGTCTTAGGTCTTAACCCTACCTTGATCCTTCTTATGTTTATTATCCATCTTTTGCATCTTGTCAGGTAGAGAACAAGGTCTTACATTTAAATTTAATTTTCTTCTATATAAATCCTCAAAAGGCATTTTACATATATTACTTACTACTTTGGCACATAATTACATAAAATTAGTCAATAGTACAGCTCAATACACTACATATTAATCATCTATCACATCTAGACTTACATGTTTAATCAAATAAGCTTCTAAGCAAAATTCATTATAGCATACCATGTACATTGATATTCACATTCCTTAAGGGAGAAATGCATGATATCTAATACCCCTAACATTAAGGTTAATGTAGGTGCAGCTAGGATAATAGGGGTTCTTATCTTCAGTTTCTTCATGCTGATCTGTTACCAACCAACAATCTTCTTTTACCTGCTCTTTCTTTCCATCGGACCGTGAGTAACCGTCTGTGATTTTCAACTCCTCCATTCTTAGCTTACTTTGATCTGCCGTTGCTCTACTCCCACTCAATCAGAAACCCCTGAGAGTGCCCTGTAACTAAAACACAACCTGCTTCCTGTAACCTTAGCTCTGATACCACTTGTCAGGAGTCTAGAACAACAAACATGCTCTGATTCCACTTGTCAGGATGCAAAACCGGAAACATATAATTGATTACCAAACTTCAAGCAACTTAATATGCGGAAATAAACTAGATTCACCAAGTAACTAGAATTCAGAATAACACAGCATATGAGAGACAATACACAACTTGTATTAACACTTTATACAGAAAAGAATACAATAAAGAAGATGCCACTTCTTCTCCACCACCTTACAGAGGTTTCCCACACCTCAAGTGAACAGTACTTCTTCTCCCCAAAGCTCTCCCTCTCACAGGTCCCAACACCCAACTCAGATACAGAGTTGGTGTTCACCTCCCATGCTCCACGCATACCACAAGTGCTCCACGCACTCCACAAGTGCTCCACGCACTCCACAAGTACTCAAGGTACTTCAAGTAGATCTCTCATGAACCTGCAATAACCTGCACTTCAACAGACCATACTTATGGAAGGAACTTCCTTGCCTTCCTCTCTTGCTCTATTCGAGTACACACCTATACTCCAAGTAGATCCTGCCTGATACTACTCCCTGTTGTGTTGCTGTCTATATGACCTTGCACACCTGCAAATCAAACAACGGTTCTGCTCACCTGTGAACCTCGACCTTGCACACACATACACCTGCAGATCAACGATCTTACTTACCATGTAGATCTCCTATATAGGCCATGCAACTGTGACCAAGATCCTACACTCCTGAAGAACCCAGCTGGCTCTCCAATCCAGCACCAACACACCTGGTACTGTGGCACTAGGAGGAACGCACCATTGCTCTACCTCACACACAGAAGGAGCTTATAATTATGCTCTCTTACTCCCTAGCACACTTTTCCAATACAACCATGAGTCTATTATATAGATCTCATCCAAACAATAATTAGACATCTAATTACAATAATTAGATCCGCAGCTCTCAGTCTAAAAATAGATCTCTTCATGCAAACACTTGGTTCGTTAGCTAACTGCCCGTAAATAGCTCGCAGTCGAACCACACAGGCGACCGACGCCAGTCCCTGTCCGCCTGGGGGTCGCCGACGCTGGCTGATCTCTGACCGACGTCGGTTACCTTCCTGCCCTGTCCTGTCGACGTCGGTTGGCCTGACCGACGCCGGTGTCTCTGACACTCAGCAACTCTCCTGCAACCTCCTCCCCTGTTTGCATCAGTGAAGCTTTTAGCTCCACAATCCTAACATACACTACATATTAATCATCTATCACATCTAGACTTACATGTTTAATCAAATAAGCTTCTAAGCAAAATTCATTATAGCATACCATGTACATTGATATTCACATTCCTTAAGGGAGAAATGCATGATATCTAATACCCCTAACATTAAGGTTAATGTAGGTGCAGCTAGGATAATAGGGGTTCTTATCTACACAATCATAATATCCCACAACCTAGTTTTTCACTTTATTTTACATTTGATCTAGTTGTTTGTTTCATTTGTGAAAGTATTCGTTAGGGTTTCAAAAGATATTCAAGAAAAATAGTGACATAGGTAAACTTCCATAAGTCACAGAATCACCTACATGTTCCTCAAACTCTCCAACAACTTTCCTGAAAGATTCAAATAGCTCTTCCAAAAAAGACACTAGTGCCATGATTAGACACTAGTGCCACATGGTGATATTGTCCTCATAAGGGCACTACTGTCTAAAGTTTTATTTCAACTATAGTCATATAACAAAATATGTTTGACTGATTCTCAAGCTTGTTTCAGCCTCCTGAGTCACAAAATTACATATTTTAGTCAAGATAAGCACACTTTCTTTACATCTTTGCTATTTTGGGAAAGGATTGTTAAATCAACTATTTCTTATTTTCATTCCAATTTATTGTTATACTCAACCCTTTAATAACCTAGTATTACATCTACTAAGTCTTAAATAGTTAAAAAAAACAACAAACATAAGCAGATATAATCAAAGGTTGTCACATTTGTAGGATTGTGTTATCACATCTATAATGGGGGATTATGACTAATATGCAAAAGGCATTCAAAATAGAAATAACTCAATGTGAATAGTTGTATTAAAAAAAGATAACTCATTATAACTAGAAGACTAAGAAACTAAAATGATAGAACTTACACAATCCATAGTTATGGAGAAGAATCAAGATTTGTGCATCGAGATCAATCACATAGCTTTCTTGAGAATTTATTATTAATTTCAATAGCCAAAATTCTCCTCCATTTGGAATAGGAGGACAAAAGTATAAATAATCTTGGTATGGGGAAGGCCTCATCTCTCTAGTGAATTCAAAAAATACATATTCATAAATAAAATTGTGTCGATCCTCATACAAAGCATGCATGTAGAAAATAATTGTTGAAAATAGAGTCCTTTGAATAAAATAAAATATATACATGCAAAAATATATTAGGAATTAATGTTCAAACTTAGATAAACATCAAAATACATATGTATAATTAGAGGGGTGTTGATTTAGCACTACTATAAGAAAGGAGTTAGTGGATTGATAGTTTTTGAAACTAAAGTGGCCATTGTAGCTCCTTTAGGGATTAAGACTGGCCCACCTAGATTATGAATGATTACATATCCAAGAAATTGGGAAGTCTATGATGACATGTCAACACTTAAATATGGATTCCTACTATATATTTAGCTTGAATTTATATCATTAGCCTTGATTTATTCAAATAATGCATGGGCAGATTTGAACTCTTTGTTGACAATATCAAAATTGAGCAAGGTAGGATTGAATGTTTTGATAGCCTCAACCATCAACCTTGTGTGTTTATCCTCTAAGATCTTAAACTCCATTGCAAGGGATTTAGTATTTGTCACCTAGTCCTTGGAAAAATTGACTAAATACAAATTTTCTTTGTTAATTTTATATATTGTTTCCTCAAATTCCTCCTTAAATCTATTTATTGTTATTTTAAGGAGAGTCTCAAAATTTGGCTTGTTAACCAATTCACCTATAGAGGTGATCACATCAATGAACCTCATATCATTCATAATTTCTAAGTCCTAGTTCTCATGGTTCATAATATGTGCTAATAGAGCCTTTGCTTGATTATGCCATGCAAGAGTAGCATCCCTTTTCATAATTACGTAGTTTAAGGCTCATGTTGCATTCTAAATGAATATCAGGTTGAGCTAGTTGAAAAAACTACTCCTATAACATTGAATCAAAAAATTAAGTCTTTTAGCATATTCCTTGAATTGGTGACACAGTTTAAGCACTTTATTTCTTTCTGATTAGCTTTCACCTCTGGAGGCCTGAATGTTATTTAGAATGTCATAAAGCCTGGTGACTACACTCTACACACTATCAATAATTTCATGAGGGGCATGTAAAATTTGCCTCTATAGTAGCCTTTGTTGTTCCTCCTCTTTAATCTTGTACATCTCCTTCATTGCCTCCCCAATGTAATCCATAAAATCATAGAAATATTTTGTATATTCATTTGGATTACCAGGATTCTTTTTAGCTTTATTAGCTAAGGGAAATAGATTTTCTCTTTGTTCAAATTCAACTTCTTCCCTTGTACCAGTATTTATTCCCTTCCTCTTCCTCACCATATATATATTATACCACTCTGCCTGTCAAATCTAGTGACGACTATGGGTAATTTAGTGACAACAAGATTCTATCTCTCATCATTCTTTCCCTACATTTATCTAACCCATTCGGGAATAATAAGTTCCCCTTATTCCCCTGATGGACTTAGGTCTTCATAGGTAGATATTGGATGTGTCATTGGAGAATTTATTATTAGAGGATTCAATTTTGAAGGTGTTAATGAAGCATTTATTTAAACTGAGAACTAAAATGTGGGGTAAATAATCCTCTGCCATGGTAAGGGCTCCCTCTATGGATCAACCTCAGCTATAAATTTAGTTAAGACAGGAGTCTTTTCAATTGACAATGTGGATAACTATATTGGTGAAGATTGTGGAATTGGTAGCTTTATTTGATTTGAAGGTGTTTTAGGGATTGGTGGCATTCTAGGATTGAAAATTGAAATAGTAAACAAATAGACTGCCTTCTTAGGAGTCTTTATTTATGCAGAAGTTGAAAAAATATAAGAATGAACTATATGAGATAAATAAATACTAAGAATAGTTGGGGGTAAATTTTTAGCTAAAGTATATATAATATAGATATAAGAAACCAAATAATAGACTACTTCACTTATCTTTTGACTTTATTCCACTATGAGGACTTATTGGTTTAGAGCACTAGCTAGTGTTTCTCATTCTTATAGGCTACCCAAGCCTATATCTTTAGATTTATCTAACTCAACTCCTTCATCCTCTTTAACTTGGGCTTCCTATTCATTTATCTTATGTTCTACATCCATCATAATTTAGACATTTTATTCTTCCTCATTAATGGCATAGTCCACCAAGGATATCACTAGTCCAAGTTTTTATTCCTTTATTTCCTCCTCATTAGGGGATTCTTAAATAGTAGTTAGACCAAAAGATGGTCTTTCCTCTAGCTGATAAGTTGTGGAAGGGGATGGAGTGAATTCGGATCTCCTCTAGTAAGTGTCTATGGGAGAGATATGAGGTTATTTGGATGATGACATAATTGAAGGAGCCATAGTAGTAGGAACTACTACTGTAGGTGGTGGTGATGGAATGGAAGGTGGAACAATAATAGTGTAAGGGGAGTGGATGAAGATGGTCTTGATTGAGGGGATGGAGGAATGGATGAAAGATGTGATAAATAAGATTATAAAAACTCTAGAAGACTTACTTGAGTAATTATTAAGAGAGGTGGTAGAGGTGTCATAAAGAATACATTATTTTACTTATCTTATGGAGATGGGGTTCTTTCCACTCTAGTGATTATACCCAAATGTGTGACAATGGTAACTGGATGAGTAGAAGATAGACAAGGATTAGGGAGACCTCTAATAATTTTCTTTCTTATCTAGAGGTTTTCCTCCCTTTGGCTGCTAGACTCCCCCTCTTGTAGATCCACCTTTTTTACTATATGAGAGGGGGTTTGGCTTAGGTCTATTGAATCATATGGTTGATCTAGGGTCCACTGATGGATCCATGCCTTTTAGGCTTATTACACAATTTTATTTGCCTATTCCTTTATAATCTCTAGATTATATTGGATGGTCTAAGGCACCATTATGGAAATTTATTTGTTCTTCATTCTAATAAACACTTTTGAATCATCATATGCATTTAGGAAAATTGCATCATACTCATGTTCCTAGTGACCATATGTAAGGTTCACCTTCTTCTTCTCCTGATCTAAGGGATTTCCCACTAAATATTCCAATCAATTATTTTAAATATTTAATTATTGTTGAGAATGTATGTGGGGCATTTTCTGGCCAATAATGCCACACCTCCACCTGCAACATTATAATTAATTCTAAAAATTTTCCACAATAAATATATTTTAATATATTTATTATTTATTAATAAATATATTTTAATATATTTTTATTAAAATATTTAATTAAATATTTATATATTTTAATATGTTTATTGAAAATTAATAAATATATTTTTTAATTAAATATTTATTCCATTTCAAAAAAAAAGAAATAAAAGAAATAAAATCCATACCATGTTATAAACATTATCTTTAAAAGAAAGGTGTTAGTCTTTATTAAGATTACATACATATAAATATTTTTAAAAGAAGCTTAAGTGGACACATGTCATTATAATGACATAGAATTCTATGTTAGCACCAAAGTTAATGTGGGTAATATTCTTTAAATAAGTGTGGCATGTAAAGTGTATGCATTAGTCTTTTATTAAAGTCTTTATTAATAGATTTCCATATGAACAACATGGTGTTTGAATTTATCTTTAGTCTTGGCAAAGCATTACATGTTATCTTGGATGGTGTTGACTTTGTGGTTATTTAACTCAAGGATAAGTGTGGTTATTAAACTCAAATCTTGGAGTTAGCATGGTAATCTTTAATTACCAAGAAGTAAAATCTTGATTCTTGTGGTAATCTTGAATTAATCAAAAAATGCAAATCTTGTTTTCTTGATCTTGATGAAAATATAATATGGCATTGGATATTGATTGTAATGCATTGTTTTTGGGAATAATTATTATGAATATTACATTTGAAAATATGTGGTAATTTATTATTTAAATTTTCTTGAAGATTCTTGATAGGTGTTGTATGTGGAAACATTGATGGTAAAGGGTTTATAGCTAGTAAAGGTTATTCAACAAATTACCTATTAATATGTGGGGAAGTTTAAGTTTGGTGTTAATTCTATGTCATTAGCCACACTCAGCTATACGCTAATGATATTGAATACCATTTTGGTATTTTGGTTTTAATTAGTTATAGAGAAAAATTGGATACAGGTAGTAAGAAATCCTAAAGAGCCAATGCCAAAATGTCAAAATGGGAAAAATCCCAATTTGGGGAAATTTTTAGTACCCCAGGGAAATTTGTTATTGCCTAGCCAACACCAAATATCATTGAGAAATATATAACTTCAAGTTATTTTATAGAGGCAGTAACAAGATTTTGGTAGAGAAGTAATGGATTTGCACAAAGGAAATTGTAGAAAGAGATGTCTGGATACAAAGGCAGTAGAACCTCTTAGAGGTTTATATTGTTGTACAGATAGATATCTGGTATGGAAATAAATTATTTACTTAGAGATATTTTTGTAATCAGTCTCAAATATTTTTAATAAGATCAAAACACTCATAGAATAGACCTAGGGATGTAGCCATTTGGTTAACCCCATAAACAAATATTTTGTGTTATGTTTCATTTTTAATTTCCTCTCTGTGATCAGAAATCCTTTCAATTTTCTTTATTAAAATTATGAAAGTTTTATAAATTAATTTTTGGATTTTATTTAAAGGGGAAATTGGAAATTAAAATATTTCATTTTATTTTAAATCTGATCTAAGCAAACTATAAAAGTTTTTATAACTTAGATTTTCAGATCAATTTGGTATCAGAACCTATGATCAAGGAAGTTTAACACATTGTCTAGCAGTTGCAATAGTCTTGTATGTTAACCAAGTCTTGATCAATACATGGTGAATGGGAACTTGTAGAGTTTGATCTTGAAATTGGTGTAAGACATGCAAACTAGTAGTCAAATATGGGAGTAGAAATGTATGAGGTAGAATTCTAGTGTGCCTTTCTTAACATGAAAAATATGGTTGAGAAAATGTATGTAGAATATAGAAAGGGGAAAGAAGCAAAGGAATATCAAGATAAAAGATAATAAATTCCTCTTTCACCTTCATCTTCTAAGAAGGCATCATCTTTTTTTTATGGTAAAACTATCCCACATTTGAAATTAGATGTTAAATTTGATTTGCCAATTTATAATGGTGAGCTCAATGTAGAGAAATTAGATAACTGGGTCAAGCAAATTGAGATATATTATAGGATTCAAAATATTATTAGTAAAGAATCCAAGATTAAATTGGATAATGTCCATATGAGTGGCACAATACTCATCTAGTGGGAGAGTAAGATTCAAGAAGACCTCAAGTAATATGGTAAGGTAATCTCTTCCTGGAATGATTTTTTTTAAATTGAGAAAGCAGTTTTATCCTTTGGATTATATGCAACAAGATACTATGGATTGGCATACTTTGAGACAAAAAAAAATCAAAGTGTGTAGGATTATACTCAAAAGTTTAGAAAGAAGGCATTAATGTTGGGCATTCTTTTGTACAGTTTAGAAACATTGCTAAAGTATATTGGAGGTTTGCATAGTTATTTGAGGCATACTATTTTCATGTTTAATCCTTCTAACCTTGATGAATTTTATATGAAATATAATCATATGGAAGTCAGGAGTAAGATTACTAAGGAAGGCTATGGAAATAAATCTCACAATCTAGTTGAAAATAAAGCAAAAGGTAAAGGAAAGGGTAAGGGTAAGTCTAATTACATTGTTAAGAAAGAAGAAGGAAAACATTTTTACAATCATTAAAATAAGAATTATGATGAGGCTAAGTGTTTGAAACTCCATCTATAACTCAAGCCAAAGAGGTTCTGGAATAAAAAGGAAAAAATGGCTAATGTTGTTATCCAACATGACCTGGGATCAAATTCTGGTGATGAAACAAATGTGATTGATATGGGTCTGCAAGTTTCAACTTCTTCCTCTTCTAATCCTAAACCTTTTATTATTGCTTCAACTTATAAAACTAAATCTAAACATGATGAAAGAAAAAAAAATGTGTTTTTCCACATAAGAGTCATATCTAAGCATACTAAAATAGATACACTTTTTGATAGTGGATTACAAGCTAATATTATTTATGAAGAGGTTGTTAAAAAGTTAGGAATCAAATCTAAAATACATCCAAAACCATATCCTTTAGGATGGGTGTGTGATGATGCAAAATTATAGGTCACAAAAACATGCACCTTGAAGTTTGTTATTACTTCTAAATTCATTGATGAAGTAGAGCTAGATGTAGTTCCTTTGGATATTTGTGGAATTATTTTGGTAAGTCTTTTATTATATGATAGAAAGGCAATATTTTATAGAGAAGAGAATAAATATGTGCTGGTAAAGGATGGGATTGAATACATAGTAAGATCCCATCGTGTCAAAATCAATTTGACTCTTGTTTCTGTAGGACAAATGAAAAGACTTGTAAACTCAAGTAAAAATTTTGTTCTCATGATTTTTAAAGCCAAGGATAGTGAAAAATCCAAGGCCTTAGATAGTTGTGATCCTAAACATCAATTTGAAATAGAAAATATTATTTCTAACTACAATGGTGTTTTTCAAGAACCACAAGGTTTACCCCCTAAGAGGTAAATTTAACATGAGATTCAATTACATCAAGATGCCTCTCTCCCTAATATTGGCATGTATAGGTTGTTAGTAGTAGATAATGAAGAAATAAAGAAGCAAGTGATGGAGTTACTTGAGAAAGGAGTCATTCAACCAAGTGCCTCTCCATGTGGTTTGTGTATTGTCTTGGAACCAAAGAAGGATGGGACATGGTGGATGTGCATGGATTTCTAAGCTTTGAATAAAATCATAGTTAAAAACCGCTACCCTCTTCCTCATATTGATGATTTTTTAGATCAGTTAAAACATACAAATTATTTTAGTAAGTTAGATTTGAGAATTGGTTATCACTAAATAAGAATAAGTGATTATGATAGTTAGAAAACTACTTTCAAAACTAAGCAAGGTTTTTTTGAATGTCTTGTTATGCCTTTTTGGCTTTGTAATACACCTACTACATTTATGTGGGTTATGAATGATGTGTTAAGACCATTTCTTGATGATATTGTAATTGTGTACTTCGATGAAATTTTAATCTTTAGTAACACATGGGAAGATCATCTTAAACACATCAAGAAAGTCTTAAATACTTTGCAAAATGAGAAACTATTTATAAAGATGTCAAAATGTGAATTTTCAAAAATATCTTTGGTTTACTTAGGCTATGTTGTAGGGAATGGCTCATTAAAATAGACCCTACAAAAGTTTCAGCCATCATCAATTGGCCAAGGCCTAATAATGAAATAGAAGTTAGAAGTTAGAAGGATAAAATTTATTGCTAACTTTTATTATATTGCATCTCCTTTACATGCTTTAACAAGTGTTAATCAAGTCTTTCAATAGGGAGAAAATCATGAAAAATCTTTCAATTCCTTAAAATAAAAGATAATTACAGCCCCAACTCTTGCACTTCATGATTTATGGTAAAGTTTTGAAATAGAAACTGATGCTAGTGGGTATTCAATGGAGACAATGTTAATGCAAAACCAAAAACCAATGTGTTTTCATTTGAAAACCTTTACAAGTATAGTTAAAAATTATCCTACTTATGATAAAGAGTTGTATGCTTTAGTGTTGAGTGTGAAAAAGTGGAAACACAATTTGATGGGAAAAGAGACAATCATCCATGTAGATCATCAGCCTTTGCAATAGCTTCAATCACAATCCAAGCTACAACAATCATGGCACTTTAGATGGATGGGATTTTTGCAGCAACTCTATCTTGTTATAAGGTATAAAAAGGGAAAACATAATAAGATTGAAGATATGCTTTCTAGACATCCTATTGTAGAATATACTATTTTATAACATAGTCCTTTTGTTAATGAAAGTTATAAGGAAAAATATGTTAGAGATGTTGATTTTAAGGATGTCTATGAAGATTTGATAAATGGTAAATCAGTAGAAGCATTTGACTATCATGTGCATAATGGAATGTTATATCATCTTAGAAAAATATGTATTCCACAAGATGAAAGAGTTCACATGATTAGAGAATCACACACTTCTCTTGTTTTAGGTCATTTTGGCATTGGTAAAATAGTTTCACAATCACATAAATATTTCTATTAGCCCCATATGATAGAAAATATATCTAAATATATCAAAGGTTGTATTTTTTATTCCACAATTAAACCTAGAAACTAGATGTTAGGATTATATACACCTCTTCCTGTTCCTAACCATCCTTGAGAAAGTATATCTATGGATTTTGTAGGAGGTTTACCTATGTCATGAAGAAAACATGATTATTTGTATGTGGTTGTGGATAGATTTAGCAAAAATGTGTATTTTGGTTCCTTATACTAAATAGGTTACAGGTGAGGAACCTATACATTTATTTTTCAAAAATGTTTGGATCCATTTCGGGTTACCCACTTCTATTATATCTGATCTTGATGTTTGATTTGCTAGCGAGTTTTGGTTAGCTTTGTGGGACTTGATGGATACTAAGTTAAATAAAAGCATAGCCTTTCATTTTCAAACTGATGGACAAATAGAAGTGGTCAACCAAATAGTGGTAAATTTTCTTAGGGGCTATTGTGGTAAACATCCTAAATTATGGGATGAACATTTATATTGTGTGAAACATTCTTATAACCATGCTTTGCAATCTTCTACTTTAAAGTTTCCTTTTGAGACATGTTTTGGTTATTTACTTATGTGTCCTTTGGGCTTCTCTTTTGAAAAAGAATCTAACTCAGTGGTGAATGGAAATAGTGATGTTGAGAAGGATAAAAAATTCATTCAGAGGATTCAAATGATTCAAAAAGTTGTTAAAGAATACTTAGAGAAGAGCCAAGCTAAATATAAGGCTAGGCATGACAAACATAGAGTTTATCATCAATTTAAAGTTGATGATCAATTTTGGCTTCACATCAGCAAAGAAAGACTAAAAGGTGAAGTATGAAAATTAAAACCAAATAGGTATGGTCCTTTCAAGATATTGAAAAATATTGGTACAAGAATTTTGATTGGATTTGCCTTCATATATGCAAATTTATTCAGTGGTTAATGTGGAAAATTTGAAATTGTATGAACCTCCTATGATCATGGATCAAGATGAGGGTATTCAAGTTCCTAGTGTTGATGATTTTGTTCCTAAGTCTCTTCATGAGTTGTAGGAATATGTTCTAATTAACAGGAAAACCAGAACTACACGAAGGGATGATATAGAATATCTTTGTGTGGGTTTGAAAGGGCATCCGAATAAGGTAAAATGGATGGAAATCAAGAAAGTGAGGGGAAAATACCCTCACCTAGTTGATAATTAAATTTAATGTAACATTTATCAGTGGGGAGGAATGATCCATGGGATTTCCCACTAAAGATTTTGATCAATTATTTGAAATATTTAATTATTGTTGTGAATGTAGGTGGGGCATTATCTGGGCAATAATGCCACACCTCCACCCGTAATGTTATAATTAATTTTGAAAAATTTCCACCAATAAAATATATTGTAATATATTTATTATTTATTAATAAATATATTTTTATTAAAATATTTAAATATATATTTGAATATGTTTATTGAAAATTAATATATATTTTTTAATTAAATATTTATTCCATTTCAAAAAAAAAGAAATTAAAAAAAAAGAAAATTCATACCATGTTATAAATATTATCTTTAAAAGAAAGGTGGTAATCATTATTAAGATAACATGCATATAAATCTTTTTAAAAGAAGTTTAAGTGGACACATGGCATTATAATGACATAGAATTCTAAGTTAGAACCAAATTTAATGTGGGTAATATAATTAAAATAAGTGTGGCATGGAAAGTGCATGCATTAGTCTTTTATTAAAGTCTTTATGAAAATATTTCCATGTGAACACCATGGCATTTGAATTTATCCTTAGTCTTGGAAAAGCATTGCATGCTATCTTGGATGGCATTGACTTTACAAAAGGATAAGCATGGTTATTTAACTCAATTCTTGGATTTAGCATGGTAATATTTAATTACCAAGAAGTAAAATCTTGATTCTTGTGGTAATATTGAATTAATCAAGAAATGTAAATCTTGTTTTCTGTCTTGATGGTAAAATAATATGGCATTGGATATTGATTACAGCACATTGTTTTTGGGAATAATTATTATGATTATTACATTGGAAAATATGTGGTAACTTATTTTTTAAATTTTCTCAAAGATTATTGATAGGTGTTATATGTGAAAACATTGATGGCAGAGGATTTATAGCTAGCAAATGTTATTCAATAGATTACCTATTAATATGTGGGGAATTTTAATTATTTTCTATTTATGATAGCATAGATCAACTTTGGCGAAATTCTATGTCATTATCGATGCTCAACTATACACAAATGATGTTGAATTCCATTTTAGTTTTGATTAGTTGTAGAGCAAAATTGAATACAAGTAGCAGGGAATCCTAGAGAGCTAATGTCATGCTGTCAAAATGGGAAAAATCCTAATTTTGGGAAATTATTAGTATATTGAGGAAATATGTTATTGCCCAACCAACTCCAAACATCATTGAGAAATATATAACTACAAGTTATTTTACAAAGACAGTAACAGGATTTTGGTAGAGAATAGTCATTTACATAGAGGAAATTATGGATAAAGATATCTAGATATAGAGGCAGTGGAACCTCTGGGAGGTTTATTTTGTTTCACAAATAGATATCCGGTATGAAAATAAATTATTTACTTAGAGAGATTTTTGTAATCAATCTCAAAGAGTTTTAATAAAATTGAAACACTCCTAGAGTGGACCCAAGGATGTAGCCATTTAGTGGACCTTGTAAACAAATCTTTTATGTTATATTTTTTTTTAATTTCCTCTCTATGATCAAAAATCCTTTCAATTTTCTTTATTAAAATTATGAAAGTTTTATAAATTAATTTTTGGATTTTATTTAAAGGGGAAATTGGAAATTAAAATATTCCATTTTATTTTAAATCCTATCCAAGTAGACAGTAAATGTTTTTATAACTTGGATTTTTGGATCATTTCCCTTAAGATTTAGAGATAATTCTTGATTTTCTTTTTAGGATCCCACTCTCTAAACTAGGCCTTGTTAAAATTATAGTGATTTCTCACCTTCCCCACTTGATTGAAATGATATCTTACCATGTATTAGAGTTGGCTAATACTTAGAGGAGTTTTAAATTAATGGGCCAAATATTTACGACCTAGTTCCTCATCTATATTGTTATATACCTAGTAAGCTACTTCTTTCTTTACAATTTTATCAAGAACCTAACATGGTCAGAATAGAGGAGGTGCCCTTGTTCCTACAATACTGATAACTATCTCATTAGGTTAATACCAATAATATCTCCATTTCTCAATGGTTATCCTCAAGTTCAAAGATAGTTGAGGCATCTAAGTGCCATGATTTTCTTAGTATACCTGAGAATAGATTTCCTCACAAATCCTCTTGATCTCATTTTTGAATCTTTATATGAACATAAAGGAATAATCTTCACATATTATATTATCAACATAATCAACTAATGGTTTCCATAATTCTCCATTTATCTTATGAATTATGTTAAGGACTACATCTATTAAATATGGCATCATGTAAAAGTTTTCATTTGCATGCCTTTGTTCATCCTTATACATTTGTGCCTTTAGCCTAACACTAATAACCTTGACCAAAGCAACAATATTTTTTAAGGCTAATATAATTTCCAACAAAGGGACCCATTCCACTTGTACATATATGCTACTAAGAAAACCATACAATCTATTTAACAGGGCCATAATTATCCTAATCCCAAGCCTAAACTTGATAATGGCATTGGAATAAATGTGCCTTTTGGATTTAATCTTTGGAATTTTATCAACCATTATTTCAATTTACTTTTTTTGATATTATGCTCAAGCCACCCATTGGCCAAGACTTGGCTATATGCTACTTTAAGCCCTAGGAGTTTAAGGTACCTCTTAAATGCCCTCCCAAAAATATAGGCAATTGAAGTATTTCTTTTCCTAAGGTGGAGGCAATCCCTAGAATAAGTACCATTGAGAAATAAATACCTAAGCATGTCAATACAAGCCATTAGCTCTAGTTTTGTTTCTACTTGATGAAGTCTCATGATTTTGATGGGTAGCAGGTCATAGATGTATTTCTTATCTTCCAAGAACAACCAATCTTGTGTAGAGTATGGGTCCATAGAGTAAAATACATTCCAAAGTGTCAAGTAATGTAGTAACTTGAAATTAAAATTACTTTTGTCAAACATTGTATCCATGTATTCAGTAGGTCCCACATAATAGTAGGCATAAGGAAATTGAATGCATGCCTAATTTGAAGAGGAATCCATTTCATTAATCTTGAGCTATATAATTATTTTGTAAATAGTATGAATTATCTTCATAATTTCACTAAAAACTATGGCTTTTGGTTGTAGAGAATCTCAAAATTCAATATTCACTCATAGATTAATGGTGAATTGACTTGCTTTTTGATATATATTGAATATATCTTCCAAAGTTTGTGCCTTGAATGTTTAAATCATGTGACTTTAATATAGATAACAACTTTTGATTTGATTCTCATTTAAGTTTAAATGTGCCAATAGCTTTGATAGGTTCGTAGTTTACATATGGTAACTTTTCATAAACTTTGCATGTTTAGTCATTCTCCTTGAAACAGATGTCATTTTCTTTCTTACTAGCTTCTTTACTTTATTTATAGACTTATTTTATGCATACTTTAGCTATGTATCTCTTGGATTATCACATTTATTAGATTTTTACTTGCTCGAGCCTTTATATTTATAATTCTACTTTGTCTACTCTAAGGCCATGAGTTAACATGATTATGTTGCATGGAACCATCTCAGGCTTATGAGATCCCAGGGGCTCAGAGGCATGGGTGTATTAATCTTTTAAATTATGTATGTATCTATAAATTCTCTATGTAATGGGTTGTAGACACATGGCATGATCTTGAGGCCTCAAAATCATGGAGATTTGGAATCATGGGAACATTAGGCCATTAACTAAGTATTTCTTATTTCAATGTATGGGCTAATGAAATTTTTCCAATTGTCAACTACTCAGAGCTCATAAGCTCAAAGGTATTAGAGTACGGGGTGTTATGACCATTAGACTTGTTTAATGCCTCTGTGGTTCTGGGTTAACAAAAGAGTGCCCCCTAGCTTAGCATCATTCGATGATTAGATTTCATTTTAAATATTTCATGGTTTCAAGTTCAATTAAATGTGTCATGTGTCTTTTTCTCATATCTTAGAGACTTTGAACACTTAGAAATTTCTTTAAAGTTGAAAGTCTATGTGTAATGTATGAATGCCACCTATCTAATTATCAAAGCTTGGGGCTTTGGCGGACTCAAATACTTTTTCAAAATCATAATGGCTCTATTTAATCTAATAAAACCACCTATCATGTTTTTAAATAAAATTAAATAAGGCCTAATCCATGATTTTTAGGTAAGTCTTCATTGATAGTCCTCTAGACATAAAACATAGGAAACACTAGGATGAAATACATTAGTTCCATTAGTCTAGATAAATTATGAAAATTTATGAAAACTCAAGGTTTAAGATAAATAAAAATGACCATTCAAGCTTTGATTTTCAAATTTTGAATTTTCATGACTTTAGATTTCAAATAAAACCTTAGACTTATAAAAATTATTGAAGAGTGTATCTATATATTAATAAAAAAGAGTACAGTAAAATGCTAATCATACAAAAAATGGGTGGAAAATTCACACCCCACAAACAAAGTCACGTCAAGGGAAGAAAACCTTAGGAAGGGTCCAAAAGGTGGTTAATAAATGACCACACAAAAAACATCACATCAATAGTTCATAACAGCTAAGCATAAAGAGCAAATGAGTATAAAGAAATAAAGAGAACAATTAAGTAGCCATAATAATAATGAAATTTGGGGGAGGTGGTGGAGATGATGGGTCTTGAGGCTTATCATCCCATCTTCCTAGAGTAGGAGGATCATAGTCCATAGGTAAAGGCTCTTAACTGTCAATTTGTTGAGCTTCTAATACATCATCTTTGTGCCTTTTAGGAGATATTGTTAGATCCAATCATAGAAATTTATCTTGGGGGGAGGACCCAAACCCCTATTCTCACCATTATGATTTAGGGGAGGAGGTCCCCAACCCTTGCCATCACCTCTAGATCTAAAAGAGCCACTTAGACCACCACATCATGGAGAATACCATTGAGGTGGTGACCAATGAGGATAATGACTCTTATGTCTAGTTATAGAATGCTTATGATGTGTACCATATCCTTGCCCTCATGGAGACATAGTAAAACATGGTGGCTCAGAAGGTTCTCAGCTAACTACACATGGGGAATTTCCTTAGTGGTCAAGCAAATGTTGGAGATGATTAAGTTCCAGGTGAACTTTATTAGTCTAGATTTGAATTTGAAAAGTAACATTAGATAAACTAGTAACTTTTTTAGTAACATAAAAACTATGATCCAAATCTTCATGATTAAAGCAAGCATAATTTTTAGTTTTCCATATTTGAAATAAAATATCAACTTAAAAGATCTACCAAAATATGTTGTATTTTTAGGAAGCAGATCCATGTCCCCCAGGATAGCTATTTTTCATGTAAAAAATTGGATTCAAAAAGGTTGAAAAAGGGAATGAATCTAATTCCACATAGATTATGCATGAGATCAAAACTCAAAAAGGTGATTAAACGTTTCCAAGTTGTTGACAAGCTAGGCAGATGGGATTTGAAACCCTTAGATGCTTGAGTTGGTCACCCACAGGCAAGCCCTGATAAAGAAGACACCATATAAAATGAGATTTTTTCATCTCAATGATAGTAGACCACATAATGCTAAATCACTTAGCCCAAACCCTAAATAAATATATTCAGGTAATAGTGGGTCCCCATTTGAATTTTTTAAAATGGAGTGTGTGTGTGTGTGTGTGTGTGTGTGTGTGTGTGTGTGTGTGTGTGTGTGTGTGTGTGTGTGTGTGTGTGTGTGTGTGTGTGTGTGTGTGTGTGTGTGTGTGTGTGTGTGTGTGTGTTAGGGCACAATAATAAGTTTAGGTGCACACTTTTCCTTTTACTCTAGTACTTTCATTTTTTCTACATTACTATAATAAAATGGGGGAAATGTAGACATATAAATTAAAATTTATATCTAAAACAATGCACTTATGAGCACTCCTTATACATACTTAGCTCATCCCTAATTCCATGGTATTTTGATTGATATTCCTTCACTTATATACAGATGACCCTTTCTTTCAAGTAACTAATGGTCTCAAAATGTCCCTATTTCTCATTCCAAATAGCTCAAGCTTACTCTCTGATTATTCCATACTTAAAATTTAGTTATCCTTGATCCTTAGACAAGGTCATGTCATTAGGACTATCCTACTCACTATAAGTTTCTAATTTCACCGACTACATCCTACTACCAAATAATTACTAGTTGCTCAAATTCAAATTCACCCAATGGGTCATCCCACATTTTTTTTGAGTCCCATCCAAAGGAATTATAAAAAGGTCACTATAAATCCATATTCTATAGCTATTATCCACTAGAGGCTCACATGATTAAAAATCACTAGAATATCTAATTACACATTGAGAAAAAGGCATCTATTTCCGCAATTCAAAGTCCACACAGACCTAATAATCTTGAGCTAAGTTTGCATTTACCTCTAAGGTCACAAGTCATTTTCAAAATCACTTAATCACACCAGGATTACACCAGTATTTATCATTACTCTAGTCTTTCACACACACACCACCGTAGCATGGGAGAAATACATGGAGTTTAATCACTCTTCAAAGTATTGGTATTAGGTAGTGCTTAATATAGGGGGTGTTATGGTCAAACACTAACCATTTTTACCCCATTATTGCATTTATTTTCATGTGTCATTGAGATAGGGTTTTGGTAAATAAGAAGGCATACAATTGTCTTTGCAATAAATTGAGATCTCTCACACAATTAAAAAGGCATACATGCACAAGTGAACTTGTCATATCAACCACAAAGATCAGACCCTCAAAAGATGTTTTCATACACCAAAGACACCCACATATATTTCCCATATCTAATTCTAACATCCTTATCCTAGATCCAAACAAAACCTTGTTCCTCTTTCATAGCATCATCACACAGTCACATAGTCATTTTTACACTTTTACTTATAGTCTTTCACATCTGATTTATAGCTAAGTTGTATTTATTTGGTACTTCCCCTTTTATCATATTTACATATTTTTTAATTTCCATATCATTTTATGTCATTTATTTCATATCTATAACATTATGATTTTACTCAACAATTTGTCTAATTAGAGTCAAAACTCTCTTAACTCACAAGTTTGACAAAACAAGTTGCAAAATTTTATGCCAACGTAAACATGATGTATAAACTAAAGCAATATGGACATCATATAATATGTAATTATAATAAAATTGGTGTACACATTGGTATAAACTATGGGCTAAGGTTCATTGTAAAGATAGGTAACATGAGTGTATCCCATATACTTATAAGAAATATAGATTGGATCACCATCATTTTTTTTATATGAAATAGGTAGAGTATACTGGGTTTTAATAGTTTTAGAGCAAAGGAATTTAGTTAATTACATTTCAAACTATGAACCTTGTGCATGTATAGTATCCTAACCACATGCATGGATGACTAAGGAATTATTTCTCAATTGGTTGCACCAATTTTTGAGATTAGTTTAAAAGGGTATTTCATCATTAAACAAACATATTCTTATATTTTATGTCCATATTAATCATGTGTCTTATGGTACAATCCATGAGATAAGATCATTGGGCATAAATCTTATTATTTTTTTAGCCCATATCAGCCACAAATCACTACCATTATATTTTAGTGATTTCAACCATTAAGACTTAATTTAAATATGAGAGACTCAAATGGATGGTCCATTATATTTTAGCATTGTTTTACCCTTTAAGACTTACTTTAAAAATGAGAGACCCAAATGGATGTCTAAGCATCTTAAGCTAGATGTTAGGCGATTTGAATCTATAACACTTAGTAGTAAATCTTTCAAAATATTTTAGCTCCATAAAATATTAAAGTTATATTTAAAAAGATTAGAATTTAGCCTCTCAATCACTAATGACGTGTCTTAGTGACATATTCATATTTGATCATGAAGAGGATAAAATATTTATAGGGAGCATTTTTACATTGATTAAATGTGTAAGGTAAAAAATCCAACAAATTTTGCATGGGATTGATGAAACAATTCAATAAGAAATTAAAAAACACAACAATTAGAATACATTAATCAAAATCAACAAGAAAGACAAAAGGTATCAAATCTAAGGATGCAAAATATTCAATTATAAACACATATGGAATTGGAAGAATAAAACAACACACCAATTCATGTCAATCAAACACAAGAAGTTATGACACTTGATAATGGGTTGAGCTTATCAACACAAGTAAGCTAACCATAATGGATTAAAGATGGTAATATATACATGGGGACTCCCCTTGAACTCCCAAGTTATGACATATCACTTTTCATGCCATCCTCTCTGCCTGCCCTTTTAATTTAAGGAGTTCACTACTATGCAAATTGTAATGATTGGAAAAGTCAAGTTTGATTACAATTGGAGGAATGTCATCTAGAAGTTTAAAATCTAGATCTATTTCAAACACATGTAAGAGACATAATAACAACCATGTAATGAATAATTACAATACTAGATACATGGAATACTAGGTAATTTCCTAAAGCTACTAATTGATAAGGTTTAAGAGAGAATATTTCACCTAACCAATGGAACTATTAAGTTGATCAAATAATCATAAATTAATACATTGAATGATTACATATAATTTCTTGAACAATAAGGAACACAAAATAAGGAATTGGGAGATATAAAAATAAAGAAAAAATAGAAAATAGATAAGAGGAAGGTAAATAAAATCCTTTAACAATAAAAGAGGGAAGCAAATAAACTTGAAATGGAGATAAAAAGGAAAAGGAAGGACTTGGAGAAGACAAAATAGCAACATGGAAAGGATAAAAAGGATTGGGAGAGGGTTCAATGGGATGCAGAAGAAAAGACATCTTAGTAGTGCAAGAAATAATATTCCTTTGCAACAACAAATTGTGTTGGATTTCTAAAACATTTATAATCTGGTATTTCCAAATGTCACCAATTACCAAGTCTGCAACCTCTGTTCTTCTCTAAACCAGATTAATAGATTCCTTATTCAATAATAATGCATTTTCATGTATCGATAACCATGCATTTTCCTCAAAGCGAATTACAATATCCTATTTTTTTGTCCTACACATGTTAATACTTTAAACCAAATATAGTTTACTCATGAAAATTGGATACATTATCCTTCCACCCCTAAAGAAATAGGGAGCAAAAATGCTTAAACACCATATAGCCTTGAAAAATAATTCAACTTTCCTATAATTAGGAAAATTTCACTAATGGTAAGATGATAATATGTATGCAACATTTTGGTATGAATAAAATTTATATAATTTAATAAAGTGTGTCATATTCCAAGTGGATATTATGTATCCTATATATATATAGGCAATTTTTAAATATGAATATATGATAAAGTCAATAAATTTTTGTTTGGGAATAATTTACATAGTCCAATCTACAATTAATAGTCTTAAGCAAGAGTAACATCCACCATTTCAATTTTTTTGGACAAAATATTTACTAAATTTCTTAATCAATTTGATTTTATATGAGATCGAATATGTAAATGAATGTTAAGGTAACAAGAATTAGTAGCCTTCTAATGGAATAAGATGATATTTTAAATGTTTTCGAATACATTGTTGATGAAAATTTATAAAATATTATATTATAATAAATAGTAATAACCTATTTTGATATGTCTAGGACCCTACCTATTTATATTTTTCAATTGCATATGTCATTTTTTCATTGAAGTATTATGTACTTTCAATGAAAATATAAAATTATTCGCAATATATATGGAATGAGTGATTTAATAATACTTTAAAATTATAAATCTAATCCACTCATTTATTAGCAACTTCCAACAAAGGTAGTTTAGTCCTTACCATAATAACTATGGCATTCCCACTTATTGTAAAATTCAAGCATTAAATCGAAGTAGAATATGATTTCAAATAAATACTCTTTAACTTAAATAATCTATATTTATAATCAATATTTGTTATTTTCATTATTTTCTATAATTAAGAACATATAGAAGAAGAAAAAGTTACACAAGTCTTTCCAAAAGATTTCAAAATATACAAGTGTTGCAAACAATTCTAAAAAGAGCATAAACTTAATCAATGAATCATTATGAAACAATATTAAATCCAAACAACATTTACATTAAAATTAAAATTAAAATAGTTTATTTCCCTAACAAATTGATTTTCTTAATTGGTTCCTTCATGTTTTGCCATGTTCATAAACCAATGTGATTTTTCCCTATAAACACAATGGTGACACTGAATTAGTACTATTTCTATTGACACAATTTAAATTGGAAGCATTGTTTTTAACTTCCTGAAAATATAATATGTTAAAAGACAAAATTTGACCAATACATTACTAAAATAAAATTATTTTCAAAAAAAATAAAAAAAATTACAATAAAAATATAGATATATTTATAGGATTACAATATTATAATAAAATGGTTTGAATTTAAAAATAAGGATGTAATTTAATTCAATATATGCATGTTTTGATTCAAAAATTGTTTGAGCATAAACATTGATTCAATATAGACATTGATTTGAGAAAAAAAAATAAATGGTTAGAACCTACCCCTTCACTAGTTATGGATGTCATTAGCTTGGCCCCATCAAGATTGGAAATGCATGCAATCTTAATTTTAATCCTCATAATCCTTTAAATCCTCTTTATAGACTTTAAAATGGACTCTATTTAATTGCCATTCTTACTCTGCACTATTTTACTCTTTCTCAAGCTTTCATTTTCCTTCATACCTTTTTCACAAAATGTACTTTTCTCTTTCAAAAATTCATAATTTGTTGTTTAGATGTTCTTTAGCCATAAAATTATTAAAATACTTCAATAATAATTAAATTATAAAAAATCCCTTACAATGGCATAAGGAAATTTTCTTAACAAATTCTAAAATTCTCACAAATCTTGAAAGTTGAATGTTTTCCAATATCATTGAACACATATTCAAATTTTGAAAACATTCAATCAATTCTACCCAAAAAAAAAAAAAATGATTTCATATAAGATTAAGCTTTACATCATCAAAATCACTTATAGAATCAATAAAATTGGTAATATTCTTAAAAAGAAAATTAAAATAAAAATGGTTGAATACATGGAAATGTTTATAAAAGGTTCAATACTACAAATATTTCTTATAAAAATGCATACATATAAGTTATAAGAACAAATCTTTCAAAAACAAATTAAAAAATAAAAAATAAATTTTCACTCTCAAATGAAATGAGAGTCATTAAATGATGTAGTAACTATAAATTGTAGGAAATAAGAAAATAGGGGCAAGTAAAAACATCAGAATCATCTGCATTGTAGACCATTATATAAGTATTATTGTCTAAATTAAAGATAATTATCCATGTAGTGGATTTACATTTACCTTTAGAGATAAAAACATACACTACAAACCTCAAAACATTTGCCATGAAGGGTCAATTATCTCAAACATAGTCAAAAAAATGTTGAAACATTCCTGAGGGAGAGAATGTAAGTAGAGGCACATTTACACACTAAAAAAATTATTTTATTATTGACCATAATATATAAATTAAAAATAAAAATCCCTTATGTCTATAATTATGCTTTGATTCATTAAAAAATTTAAATAATTATGTTATATTTGCTTACATAAGCTAAGCTACATTTTCCACTTATCCCTAGTTTTTAAGAGAAGACCCTAAAATGATGCAAGTTTTAATTTTTTGTGGTAAATTATACCTAATTTAAGGTGAATTTTTAGGTAGACCATAAAAACTATAAAAAAAAATAATAATAAATATGTATATTGTTTTTCATTACACTGAGAGGTATTCTATAATGGTATATGGGGGTGGGTGATGGTGGTAATATTTGTTAGTGTGTTCACTTTTAATTATGACCTTAAATTTGAATTCCATTGGCCATAAATTATCAGTTTTACCTTTTTATTCAATAATTGAATTGTAAAATCATAATATATTTGCCATACAGTAAAATTTGGAGGCCTCTTTTTCTATTTTTTTTTTTTTAGTTTGACACATTGGTGTAATTAGACTGACATGATTAAAAATTTTGTAAAAAAGGTAATAAGTGATATCTAAAAAATATAATATAATGACCTTTAAATCAATATCTTTTGACATAATTCATATAGATATATTTAAGATATCTCTACTAATAATCCTCTCCTAAAAAATGTGTTAACTAACATACAAGAATTTGATTGTTATGATGGAGTTCAAAACATAGATTTTATTTCTAATGGGTAGTAGGAGAGAGGACTTAATATTTGAGTGGGTTTGAATAGTTGAGAAGGTAATTGAGGGTGTGGATCCCAACTGTTGAACATATTTTTAATTAAAAGTAGATGAATTTTTTATTAATTATAAATACATTTGTACTAAATACTTGAACGTTGGAATTCTACATTTATTTATAAGAAATATTAAACCTATACATAATATATTGTATTATTTTTAGTACACAATATCTCATTTTACAAATATCTCAATTTAAGATTTGCATGGATTGAAAATATTGAGTTCAATAATATAAACTTTATATTGTTTGTCAAATACAAAACGTCCTTTCACTTACTATCAAAAATCAAAATCCTATCAACTTAATACAACTTGTGAAAACTTTAAAACTAATTTGTGTAACTAAACATCTATTTTATCTTTTTTTTTATTTTAAAAGATCAAACCATTGAATTTAAACATATTATCCACTCATTGCTCTAATAGATATACCTGTATAATTCAAAATAGACATAAGGCTCACCAAATTCTTTAATGAACTCTAACAACAATTGAAAAAAATAAAAAATCAATCCATCCTTTCTCTAATAGGTGTACTTGCATAATTAAACATAGACATAAGATTCACCAAATTATTTAATGCAACATAAAAACAATTGAAAAAATAAAAAATCAATTTAGCAAAAATTAAAGGAACCAATGGGATGCAAGTCCACATGTCATAAGAGTTTTAAAATTTTAATCTCAAATTTATTATATATTTAATCCTTATTGTGTGTTGTTAATCCCATACCACTCTTTCTAGGCAATTTTCTTACAAAGTTTAAAACATTTCATCAACTGCAACAATAAAAAGCAAGCCAATAGCATGTAAGCAAACAACAGACATAATTCACTAATTTATAGTCTTTTGATCCAATTTTCTATAATATACACTTTTTTCATAATTTCCTTTAGCAATTGAAACTGGGTATTTTTTTGCATCCATAATATTTATTATTATAACACATTATTCTTGGCTAAAATTATAAGCAAGGTGTTGATTTCATTATTTAATTGAATCTCCTTAATCTTGTGATTAGATTAATTTATTCCACATCCTTAATAATTTTTCAATTGCATAATTTTGATTTTATTATATATTTACTCATTTACCAGGTTGATATTGCATCCAGGTAATTTTTTAATGCATTTATTAAATTTTTGATGTCTTGTACTAGGCATTAATGTAGCATTTTATTTCATCTACTCAATCAACATTGTGAATATTATAGTGAAAATTATTTGAAATTGTGGCACTTATGGTTCTCATTATTAAATTTGTGAGCATATATATCATACAATTTTCTTTTTAACTAGTTGAGACATGGATAACAAATATCAAGAGATGTTAGGCGAATAAAAGGAACACCTTACACTAGACATTTAATATTACAGTTGTTAGTTGAGTAAAATACCTAGTTTTAACTGTTAAAGGAAATTGTAACAAGTTATTTTTGAAAGAGATTAAATCTCAGAGAGTAACATGCCCATACATACATACATACATACATACATACATACATACATACATACATACATACATATATATATATATATATATATATATATATATATATATATATATATATATATATATATTCTTCATAATTAAAATCCTAGACAATGTATTAGTGGGAGCCAAATGTAGGACATATATATATATATATATATATATATATATATATATATATATATATATATATATATATATATATATATATATATATATATATATATGTATGTATGTATGTATGTATGTATGTATGTATGTATATGTATGTATGTATGTATGTATGTATGTATGTATGTATGTATGTATGTATGTATGTATGTATGTATTCTTCATAATTATAATCCTAGACAATGTATTAGTGGGAGCCAAATGTGGGACATTTAAACTTTAATTAATAGCACTCAATCCACATTATGCTTGTGACCTATTTAATGTGATAAAGCAAAAATACCTGACTTGAATCACATAAAACTAGTTTAAGGGGAAGAGTAGATGCAAATTTAGTAACACAGTATGTATGTTAACATTTTATCAATTTATAATGCATGTTATTAAATTTAGCATAATTTATGATGTCAATAGAATGAAAATTTTAAAGATAAAGAGAACAATTTTCAAGACAAGGTAGAATACAAAAAGAGGAAAAAGACAGGATGCTATAAATTTATGAGGTGAAGAAGATGTAAATTCACACAAACAAGCTCACACTACTAAACACGTAATAACATGTCCTTCATCAACTAAAAAGGTATGTATCCACAATCAATAGACTATACATAAAATGGATTATGCTATAATGGATGTCAAAAATAATGAATACTCCACTTGATATGCGTAAAACATATGGGGAATCCCTACATGCACACTTAGCTATTGTTTGTTATGTATTACAACTACCAAAAATAAAGGCCTACCAACCATTTTTTTAGATGAAGAAGAACTTGAGGTTTTTAAATCATTAAAAGATATGGTAGAATTTTTCCATAGACTATAAATTATAAAACTCAAGCCATATGTATCCTATATATGTCAAAATAGGCCCATCCCTTTCAAGGATGAAATGCCTGACAAGTCTTGGTGGACTAGTTTTAAGAAGAAGCACCCAACTTGTCCATTAGATCTATAGAAGGCTTGGATAGAGATATAGCATTATAAATAATGGAAAACATTGTAGATTAATTTTAAAATAAATTTGAAAAGGTTTATAAATCTCACTAGTATAGACCTTAAAGAATTTAGAACTATGATAAAACTAGACTGCATGCTGGTAGGAACACTAGTATGTAAATCATAGAAAAAAGAGGATGTTGAAGTGTTCATTACATCATTCCAAGGAGAAGGAAATTGATCACCATTATTCTTTGTGTTAATTCAGTAGGCTAAATCATTCCTAGATTCTATCTTTTCAAGGGAAAAAGATAGCTAAAAACTACATTACATGATGCGAACTGGAAGTATGTACAATAGCTTGAATTAATGCTTAGATGACAAAAGAACTATTTCTCAATTGGCTACACCATTTCAAGAGATGAATACCATGTGTATTTTATCCTTTTAATAGGCACTTATTGATTTTTTATGGCCATGGGATTCATGTAGTAATGGTAATTATATAATAGACTAGGAGTTTGAAAATTAATCTTGTTACTTTGTTAGCCCACACTTCCCACAAGCTACAACCATTAGATGTAAATATATTATCACCATTTAAAAATTATTTAAAATGTTAAATATCAAAGTGGATGGATCATAATCTTAAAATCAACAAGTCTAACTTAGCTAAGCATGACAACATAGATTTCAAAAATGTACTTTCTACAGAAAATATAAAGTCAAGTTTTAGGAGGATAGGTATTTGGCCACTTAACAAACATACACTTATAGAAGAAATGGTACAAAGTTAATACTATGAATTTTTAGATGAAGATGATGATACTAAAATTAAAAACATCATGTGGTTGTCTGCATATAGAGAGGATGAGATAGATACAATTGTTTAGCTTAAAAAAAAAGATGGAACCATTGAAAATGACAATGTAGATCCCATTGTACCTAGTATCATTTAAGTTACCCATGTAATCCAAATGCAAGAGTATAATTAATAAGTTAAATAAATAGGTTAAGGAAAACATTTGTCTAAAATTGAAGAACATGTTCTTGGAGAGGGGTTGAGCCTACCTTCACAAATAATCCAACTAGATTGGATCAAGGAAGGGGCAACAGAACTAGGTGTTAACTTGGAATTTTCTAATGTATATGTGGGACTTTCAATGACATCCCCTCATGAAATTGTATCTGATGAAAATTTGGTGTACTACTATGTTGTTACATAGGATTTTCATGATTATGATGATGCAATGAATCTTTCAAAAATAGATGATATTGTAGCAAATAACAATGAAGAACCTGAATGCAGTCAAAGTAAAGAAATTTTAGAAAACTCAAGTTTGGATGGTTTCCTTAAACTACCAATAGAGAGGTTTGTGTATAATTCTAGTTGATTATCAAATGGTGTAGTGAGATTGAGTAGGCAGTCTCAAATCTTAAATGCAAATGACTTTTTAAAAATCATTCATGACTAAGAAACACAAAATAAGGAAATAAAAGAAACTAAGGTTAGGAAGAAACAATAAATAAAATAAAAGACAACATTAAGAGAAATTAATGGAAATTTGAAGGAGTAGAAATAAATTGAGTTAAAAAGGAAAGAAAATGAAGAACAAAGGCAAATGGAAAATCATGAGAATGATTTGAATAAGGATCATCAGAAAAGAATGAGGGAGTATGAGAAATCAATGAAATAGATGGAGAGATAGATAAGGTTAAAAAACATGGCAAATCCTTTTCCAGATTAACATCCAATTATGATGGAAATGATGAACATCTATGTTCCTTCTTTTGTAAGCTCAGGAAATTATCAATCGAGTAGTCCACTTAGTCCACCTAATCAATTTTAGATGATAGGTTGCTATCAACAAGGGTGAGCACTAAATTTTAAAGTAATGATAGGTGGTATAATAAAAAATCTAATAACACCAATGCCAATGAAAAATATACTAGTAAAAGAGTTGAAGGATCAAGCTCTTTAAAAACCTTAAGTATGTAACATTTTTTCTTGAAGGAACAATTTATTGAAAAACTACAAGTATGCAACTTTTTGTCTTGATTTTGAAGACTCAACAAAGGCTTTTTTTATAATGAGCAAGTATGAAATAGTAGCCTTGTTTTCCACCTTAGTTTGTCTAGTCATTCCCAATTCTATGTTATATAGATTATATATCATATAAATAATATTATCCTGTGGTTTTCCCATAAAAATTTTGAATATTTTTGTACAATTGGAATAAAAATGTTTGTATGCTTCACATTGGCATAACCTTGCTTGTATTAAAAGAGGGATTTATCACCCTCACCAAAGTTTCAAGTGATGGAATGTAGGTATGGGCCCATTCATACCCAAAATGGAATTCTTAATGAAAACATGATATTTATATGAATGTAAATCATACTATAAATGAAATGTTTTTTTGTATGAATTGCATTCTTTCAAATGATTATTGTCACAATATTATTCATGCCATCTATTACACAAATTAATCTTAAATGGTTGGTAGTTTTTTAAAGCCAAAATTAATCATTATGAATGATTCACACATCGAAAACACTAAATTAAACTAGTCACTATAGTTTAAGAATTCAAAAAATGATTCACATATCGACATGATTATTTATTTTTTAACAAATATTTAAACCCTGAGACCTGCACCTAGTTCACCATTTCTGCAAAAGTCAAAAGTAAAAAAACCCAAAATACTAAATAAAAACCCTTCTTAAAAAACCTCACCTATAAGTAGTAATGGCCAAATAAAATCCAAATCTTAATCATTATGAAAAAATAACCTATAATACTAAAATAAACCACATTTTGCCATTTTTTAGAAGTCAAAAGAAAAAACTTAGAATATTAAAATAAAAACCAGTTTCATCCGTGATGGGAAAATGTAATCCTAAAATAAATAGAATAAATAAAAAATTGACAAAATTATTTATTTTTTAATAAACATTCCAAGAAATATTCATAATTTTTAAACCATTATAGCTCATAGCCTTAGTGAGGTATTAAATACCTCACATATAAGTAGCGATGGATAAATAAAATCCAAGGATTATTTGTGTTGAAAAACACCAATGTAAATTGACATGGATCTCCTAAAATATTTGCCTTTGTGAAGCCTAAGACCTGCACCCAGTTTGAAATTTCTACATAATTCAAAATAAATAAACCCATAATACTAAAAAAAACATTCCTTTTAGGTCAAGAGGGGTAGATTTATTTTTTTTAAATAGACCAAGCCATATTCACATTTTTTAACCATTTGGGTCATAGCCTTAGTGAGGTATTAAAAACCTCACTTTTAAGTAGAGATGGCCAAATAAAATACAAGGTTTAACTGTGTTAATAATACCCAGTGCAAATGGAGATGCCTCTCCTAAAAGATTTGCCTAGTTTCAACTATGAAATAGTTGTGTTTGTGAAGCCAAGAGACCTACACCCACTTTACCATTTCTATAAAGTCTTGAACCCAATTCACCATTTTTTTAGAATTCAAAAAAAATAAACTCATAATAATAAAAAAACCATTCCTCTCATAATAGTAATATATGTGACATGCAAGCCATGAAACCCCAATAGAATAAAAAAATCTCACTTGTAAGCTACAAAATATGTGCATGTGGTAAGCCCAAGAATTTTTATAGGAAAACACCATTACCATTCCTTACTAAGTGAGGATTTAAATTTTAGTCCTCATTACATCACATCATCTCTTCCCTTTGGAAATAACACACATACATAGTGACTGGAGTGACTAAATGTGGGGATCGCCAACTTGAATTCCAACTATAAGGTAGTAAATTCATGGTTGTGAGGTGTTAATGTTTGGTTACCTTAAACTAGATGCATTTACAGCGTGGGTTGGGAGCTATTAACTGAAGTTTTAATGCCCAACTTTTTCCACCTATTTATATTTTATTAGTGATGTCATCATCACTAATCAGTTAGACCTCCAAAACATCACTATAATGACCCCTTACATGGAAATCAACATTGTCGCTCCATACTACCACATCAAACATTGAAAATTTATAATTTGTATATAGACACACTAAGTTATCTATCAACATCAATTTTAAGTGTTGACATGGCATGGTTTAGGTGCCACATAGGTGCAAAGTTAGGGTACATGATTATTGGGTCCTCTCCCTTAAATACTAGTTTGATAAATCATAGAATATACCAAAAATGAATAAATAAACTTAGCATTGGGATCCATCACCCATTTACAAAATCAATTTCAAATAACCAAAAAATAAAACGAAATAATTCCAATCAATCAACAAAGTAAGCAACAAACCAGCAACTTTTTCAAAGAATAAATTAATGGCTCAACCAAATGCTCTTTTATGACTGCATAGCAACCTAGAGAGTCACAGTCTTAGGGTTTCCAATCATGAAATATTAAATGTTCTCATAAAACTCATTTCCCTTCTTAAACTTTACCATGTCATCACCCAACCTGACAACAACACCTACCATGTCATTCCTCGTCACCATATGAAACCAACCACATATGATTATACTTGTAATAAGTAATAAAAATAATAATTCTAGTACTTTTAGAATAACTATGTTTATGTTTATTACTCAATTCTATTTTACTAGAGCTCTATTTATTACTCAATTATATTTTACTAGAGTGAAGGGGTTGATGATACACGAAATGATGCATCTTTGCTTTGAAAGGTGACTAATTCTTGTATTTTTTAGTTTATGGAATTGAGAGTAGCTATGTGGAATTTTAAAAAAACTTGGTTTGTCTTAGTCTACATGGGGTTTGAGGGGTTGCATGGTAGTCAAGGGAAAAATAATGCAACATTATTTGTCAAAGTTGTGATAGTAGAGACAAAAACCATCCACACCTCTAAAGACATCCACACTATAAATCTAATTTGCCCTTATTTTTTTATTAGTATATGTTGAGGTATATATTGTAATCAGTTGTGAATTTTTTTTACATTGAACATTATGCATGGAATACAACCAAACTATTTTTTTATAAATATATTTTTAACTTTTAACATTAAACAAATACAAAATAAAATTATTATTTTTAACTTGTTGAATTTAGGGGATGTAATTAAACTCATAGAGAAATTAAATATTTATTAAACCTAAAATTATATATTTTTGTATAATGTTTACAAGGAAAACATAAACAATAAAGTTGAATATATTATTTTTTTAGAAAAATTTAAGGTATGCAATCCCTATATAACGGCCCTAACCCAATGACCCACCTATCCATCACATTAAAAAAAGGGTACAGTATGCCATTCATCATACCTATCCCAAATATTATCTCCATGTTGTTTACATTCATATTCAAGATGGCAAATATTTTTAGATCGAACCATAGCTAATTTTTTCCTACTTTGAATTACAAAGGATTATTGTAGAATGGTTGCATTGATAATTGATAGTTTTTCAACTAAAATATGTGTTGTAGGATTTCAGTTTTGAACTCTTAACCTTTGGGATTAAATATCAAAACAAATATTACACTAGAAAAGAATCCATTCATGTACTTCAACCCTTATTTTTCTAAAAACATTGATGGTGGATCTACCTTGTAGATTTCAATAATGACCAAATATAGATTTTGTTATTATCTTCTCAAAACTCATATGGGTTAGTTTATTTGGGGTTTCTATTTTACATGTTTTTTATTTCCTTTACATATAGAATTGTATGTATTTTCATTTCTTGTCAAATATTGTCATATTATAATGCTATGGTTGTAATATATGCACTTCATATTTTTGTTAAAATTAAATATAATTGACAATATTTCTAAATTTTAGCTAAGGTTTCATTTCAAAAATTTCTATGGAGTATTATTAATATTTACCTAGGGCTTTGTTTCCTTAATTTTGATGATTTTTTTATAAATTTAAGCTATGGTTTAGTTTTCACATTTTTTTTGTATCTTTTTGATAAGGACTTATCATTGACTTGTAGGAAACCATCAATGGTATAGTGTAAGTCACTTCTCTTGACACATTCATTTAACCATCATTATTGTGAATTTAACTACTATCATCTTTATGTTGCATCCAAAACACCCTCTCTTTCATATTCCACCATAATATCCTTGTGTCATTATCTCATTAGGAACTTAGGTTCTTCTGACTTAACAAAATCTTCTTAATAGTGACAAGGGTTTTGAGAAAAAAAATAGTTTGTATCAATAGAGAGCATATTTGGTAAAGTTTAAACTAGGGTCATGCAGATCTTAGTTATCTTAGTTTTGATTATCCACTTCTTCATGATCACATTGGGTGCCTTATTTTCCACTCATATATTTTTGGCCCTGCATTGCATCTTTTGCTCATGGCCTTCTTTCACTAAAATTCATAAGGTGTAAAACAAGGTATTTTTTTAAATATTGCTTCGATTCCCATGTACGTAAGGGTTATCACTTTAATTACATTTTTTTTGTAATTCACTCTCTTTATTGCTCCAATCCTTCAAAATGAAATAATTTAAATTCATGCATTTGTGGAGATTCTATCAGTAAGTAGTATTCTAACATGAAGTGAATTTGTAACATATTAGATATGGACTACCTTTAAAGCTCAATCCCTCAATACTTTCACTTTTTTTCAAGAAAGCCTTGTCCATATTTTGATTATACCTTGTTCAATCCTATTCAATGTTAGAGAAGTGTAAACTTGACCTGATTTGTAATTTAGTTAGGTTATTGGAATTTTTTATGGGGCCTAAAAGTATTAGTTTTGTGATGTATTTGAAGCTTGTTCCTTTAGCACTTTTGAGTGTTTAACAGATAAGATTTTTTATATTTTGATTTTTTTTCTTGTGCAATGTGTTTTTATTATCTCTTTTGTTAAGTGAAAATATGATGTTTTATTCATCTAAATAGAAATTTAGGGTTTGTGTTTGTTTTATTAGCTGAGAAATCTTTGCAGCTTAATATCTTTATGGAAAACTTTGTGGGAATTAAATCTACCTTACTAGGTATGTAATGTTTGTGAATCTTGATCCCTAAACACTTTTGTATGTTTTTTAAGCACTTTTGATTATTTATTTCTATGTAAATGTTCATGATTATTTGATTATTCCTTTTTGTCAGATTAGTCTAGACTTATTGGAAGGCAAAGGCACCTAAGGTAAAGAAGCCCAAGACAAACCTTGATTGTCCCCATTACTTCTAGGTATGCATACTTTATATAGACTAGTTATAATTTTGTGCAATTTTCTTGCTCATTTTAAATAATTTTTTAGGGCATGAAGATATGTCAGATCTAGAAGTAGATTGCATATTTTCATGTAAATGGGTAGGGAATATAGTTAAAGGCTTGGAGTATGTTATTATCTACATGTTTTTTCTTTCAATGTAATGAACTACCAACTCCTTAATTTCTGTTTAATTTATATGCAATGTATATATCAAATGTATAATACATAGGATTAATTATTTAATCAAATAAATGGAATTCACTAGGTGTTTCATTAGCTCTTTATAAGGTTCTTCACTATAATAGTTCATCCATAGATGAATCTATTTGATAATATCTTTGACCATTAAGAAAATTTATCCATCCAAAAGATAGTACAGCATGCATGTTTTTCATAATATGTTATCCTAGCTAAATAGATGCAATGCTTATTTCCAATCAGCATGTGATGCTAAACATTAGCATTCTAATAAAAATAGATAATGGTTTATTTGTTCTATTTATTAAATTATTGCATATAGCATCCCATTATATTACGTTTTATAAATTTTCATTTAGATATAACTATCAACTCCATGGAGTTCTTAATGATATTTCATTTACAATAGGTGGATAAGAATGGTTTGCCACTCATTGTAGAGGATATGAAAAATTTAACACAAAAATAAAAACAAAATACTTTGAAGCTAAATGAGTATGAGGTAATGTTTTTAAATTGACATATAGATTATATGAATGATAAATCCATGATTATTAAGATCTAGACATGGTGTATGGCTAATAATTTTGATCATGTGCTATGCCCCTAGCCAATCACATGTATCAAAATAAGAATAGCCGACTTGTGGATTAATTATCCATATTTGATTTGATATCACATTTATTTATGCTTTCATTAGGTTAGTAGGCTAGCCTATGGAGTAACCATTGCCTAGGTAGACTAGATATAGGAGGTTTTGGGTAGTTGTTTATCATTATGTCAGAGTATTCATTTCTTATTGTAAGCATTTGGGAGGTTACCCCCTTGAAGTGGATTATTTATTATTCATATTTTTTTCTATATTTACATATAATTATAATATCTTTCTATTATTCTACTTATTTGGTGAAGTAATATCATTACAAGTGGTATCAGAGCATTGATTTGGGCCATAATGAGGACAAAACCCTATATCTTATAATTTGAATATATATTGAAAATGGTTTATAATTTCTATATAATTTTTTAACTAAAGGTGATAAATCTTTCAAGTCAACTTCCATTCAAATTTGAGCTCAATTGGATATATTTTTATAATGTTATCACCATTTTAGGGTTTCTCATAAATTCACTCAATAGTACATAATTCAAGGATTTTTTCATATTTATTTACATTTCTATAAATTTTATAAAAATATAGCTAGGGTATTTTCTTTGTATTTTCTAATTTGAGTTTGACATAAGTACAAAATTACTTGGTCAATGTTAGGTCAAAAGTGTCAATCAGGGTCAACATTGTCAAGCTCTTTTATGGTAGGATGCAAACTAGGGGCTGAGGAAAAGGTGTCAAAACCCCATATAAAACTCCTAAAAATTAATATATTGAGTCAAAAGGGGGAGTTATTGGATCCTTTATACTAGGGTTCTCTGAGATAGATCACAAAGTGAGCCATCTTGACTATAATGTGCAAGGCATTCAAAGTGAGATGTAAGGCATACAATCTAACATGAAATCCATACAATATAGTTTGGAAAATTCATGATGGATTTACAAAATAATCAATAAAATCAACCATCTATCACTATTACACAACCACACCAAGGTGGATATCCCAACTAGCCTAATCTAAATCCAAGTACCTTGCCACAATGAAACCTATTACCAAAGGTAGATATGTGTAAATTTGATGGAAATGATCCACTCAATTATATCAATAAAATGAAGAATTTTTGTTATATTCATCAGATCCCATGTGCATATAATATTACCATGGCATCCTTGTATCTAAAACCTAAACAATTCATTTGGTATCAATGGTTGTGTGCTCAAAAGAAAAAGATGACTCTCAGTGTCACCTGGTCAATTTTTATAGAGGAGCTGTAATTACACTATAGCAATAGTGTGATAGATAATTACTTCATGCAACTAGAAAATTTTTGATAGAATGGTTTTGTCAAGGATTATATTCATAAATTTTAGAACCTATTTTTATGTGTGGAGACAACTTCTAATGAGAACCTGAATGACCTATTTTTGGGAGGCCTCAAGGACCACATTCAACATGAGGTATGCATGTTTAATCCACTTAAGGTTATAATTATATTATCATGGCATGCAAGGCTGATTAAAAATTCATACTCACTTTATAGATCATACCATATTGACACCATCATTTCTTTTACTTACCAGATTGACCCCTCAACAAATTTAAGAGAAACATGCAAAAGGATTATGTTTCGATTGTGATAATAAGTGGAGAAAAGGACATAAATGTGATGAGAAGAATTTATTATACATTAAGGGATCCAATGAATATGATTAAGATGATGATTCCTCCAATGATGATGAGGAAGAGATAAAAGAGGTACCCAAATATTCCAAACTTATAATCTCTTGTCATGCACTTTTGGGTATTAACACACCTCAAACACTTAAGGTGGTGGGTTTCCTCAAGAAATAAGGGTGACAGTGTTGATTGACTTAGGTAACACACATAATTTCATCAACCATAAGTTTTCCACTCAATTTAATTGTCTTATTTACCCAACACTAAAATTTCAAGTCATGATTGCAGATGATGGCATAGTTAATTGTTCAAGGAAATGCCATAGTATTAAGATTATTATGGGTGAGTATAATCTAGATTATCCTATGTTTACTATTCCCATTGGTAGTGTAGAAATTATTTTGGGATTCCAATGGCTCAAAACCTTGGGTACAATTAAGATGAACTTCCAAGAACTATTCATGCACTTTCATTCTAAAGGTAGAAAAACTGAACTACAGGGATTATGGGAAAAATCTCCATAATTGGTTAGTTCACATTAGATGAGAAAAATGATTCAAAAAAAGGGGTAGAATAATTCATATCACAATTATTTTCCATATAATTTCAACTCATAAAGTAATCTCCATCTCTTGATCTACATATGATTTTTGATGACCACCCATCTATTTTTGAGGCCATGCCAAAAGGACTACCATAAAAAAGAAAACATTATCATATCATTCAAATATTTCCAAGGATTCAACCACAAAATACCAGATCTTATAGATATCCATATGCACAAAAGAGAAATAAAAAATACGGTCTATGAGATGCTAGAAGTAGGGATCATCAGGCATAGCCAAAGTGCCTATTCATCACTAATGGTCATGATGCGTAATAAGGATGACACATGGAGGATGTGCCTAGATTATAGGGGACTCAACAAGTGCACCATCAAAGATAAGTTTCCTATTCTATTAATTTATGATTTACTTGATGAGTTACATGGTGTTGTTTATTTCATGAAATTGGATCTTCATTTGAGGTACCATCAAATTAGAATTTGGGATGAATATGTTCATAAAACTACTTTTAGAACTCATGAGGGCCATTATGAGTTTTTAGTAATGCCATTTGGTCTCACAAATGCACCATCTACTTTTTAGATTTTTATGAACACCATTTTTAGGCCTTTTTTAAGGAAGTTTATGTTGGTTTTCTTTGATGACATATTTATTTATAGTAAGACATGGGAAGAACACTTGCGACATGCGAACAGGTGTTGATAGTTTTGGAACAACATTAGCTTTATGTGAAGCCATCCAAATGTGCTTTTAGAGTACAAGAGGTAGATTACTTGGGTCACATTGTATCCCATGAAGTTGTTAAATTTGATCCTCATAAGATCAAAGCTATGATGGATTGGCCAATACCCAAAACTCTAAAAAACCTTTGAGAGTTCTTAGGACTAATAGGTTACTACCAAAGATTTATGAAAGGTTATGGTAGCATAGCACCTCTACTCACTACATTGATATATAAGGATTCCTTTCACAAGAATGATGCATCCACTAAATCATTTGAGCAATTAAAAATAGCTATGTGCACCACCCCAATTTTGGCTACTCAAGACTTCTCTAAAACATTCATTATTGAATGTGATGCTTCTAGATCAAGATTAAGAGTAGTACTAATTCAATAAGGAAGACCCCTTGCATTTTAGATTCATCAATTCAAAAGTAATAATCTCAAAAAACTTTTTTATGAGAAATAAATGAGGGTTATTCTTCATGTAGTAAAAGAATGGAGGCCCCATCTTATGGGTAGACATTTTAAGGTGAAAACAGATCATGATAGTCTCAAATACTTTTTGGAGAAAAGATTGTCATCTAAATAACAATAAAAGTGGGTAAAAAAAATTTGGGTTATGATTTTGAAATAATATACAATAAGGGTAAAGATAATGTAGTATAAGGTGCACTATCTAGATGGGATACATCCACAGAAGCATTATTTTGTGCAATGTCCATGTTGCAGAAAGATTGGGTAGATAAAGTGGGGGCATGAAAAAGATACAAAGGTTCTAACTCAAAATATCTATCAAGGTTCTATAGCCTTTTAAAAAATTTAATGAAAGGTAATTCCCTATGGTATAAGGATAGGTTATACTTGTGTAAAGATTCAAAGTTGAAGCATAAGATTCTTATAGATTTGCATGAATCTCCAATTGGGGGATACTCTGGGTTCTTGAAAACTTATCATAGAATCAAGTGAGAAGTATTTTGGGAAGGAATCAATGGTTATGTAAAAAAGGTTATGGTATAATGCTTGATATGCCAATTAAAAAAAAGGTGAGATAGTTAAGACCCCATGTATGTTACAACCTTTAGCAATTCCTAGTCAAAGGTGGGAGGAGGTTTTCATGGATTTCATCACATGGTTGCCTTAGTCTAAAGGTAATAATGTTATCTTGGTAATCATGGATAGGCTTAAAAAATATACCCATTTTTGTGCCCTCTCACAGCCATTTACAGCAATTACAGTAGCATTAATTTTTCTAGAGGTAGTTCTAAAATTACATGGAACCCCAAAAATAATTTTAAGTGGTCATGATCTTATTTTCACTAGTAATTTTTGGACTGAACTATTTTCCTATTTGAGTACTCATCTAACTCATAGCTCATCTTACCACCCCTTATCTAATGGATAAATAGAAGTGGTCAACAAATGTTTAGAGGGGTATCTCTATTATTTTGTCTCAGATAAACAAGAACATTGGGTTCAATTACTACCGCTTATAGAATGGTGGTATAACACATATTTCCATACCTCTTCTAAAATGTCCTCATTTATAGCACTATATGGTTACCATCCACCTTCCATCACTTATTATTTAAGGGTGAAAACCAAGGTTTGAGATGTGGAGGAACACATTCAACATCAACAAGAGGTTTTGGCTAGTTTGAGAGAGAATTTGGCATTGGCACAAAATAAGATGAAGCAACAAGCAGATCAACACTGTAGTGAGCAAAATTCTGATGTGGGTGACTAAGTCTTTGTATGTTTATATCCTTGTAAGCATATGTCCTTGAATAAATAAATAAAGGACAATAAACTTGCTCCTAAGTATTATGGCTCTTATCAAGTTCTTCAAAAAATTGGAAGTGTGGCTTATAAGCTGGAGTTGCCTCATTCATCTCGCATATACCCAATATTTCTTGCTTACTGCTTAAATAAGCTCATTAGATAGAAAGTTCCAACCCAGATAGAGCTACCAGAACTAGATGAAAAAGGATAAGTCATTTTGGAACAAGAGAAGATCATACAAATATGTACTAAGAGGTTAAGAACTAGAGAGATTAAGGAATATATGATCAAGTGGAAGAACTTGAGTAGTGAGGATGCAACTTGGGAGGGTGAATATTTTCTACAATAGCATCTAGAATTATTCAATGTTGAGGATAATGTTGATTTTAAGTGGAAGGGCATGATATGCCCCTAACCTATTGAGGATAGGAATAGCCGACTTGTGGCTTACTTGTCTATATTTGATGTTATATCACATTTATTTATGTTTTCATTAGGTTATTAGGTTGACGCATGGAGTAACCATGGCCTAGGTAGACTATATATAGGAGGTTATGGGTAGTCATTTATTATCATATTAGAGTAGTCATTTCTTATTTCAAGCATTTGGGAGGTTTCCCCCTCAAAGTGGCTTATCTATTATTCATATTTTCTGAAATATTTCCATATCATTGTGATATCTTGTTGTTATTTTGCTTATTTGGTGAAGCAATATCATTACATCATGTAGGATGGTACATTCACAATATCCAATTTAGGATACCCATTTGGAATAAAATAGTTATGTGTTATCATCAATCCTCCACATGCATGATTTGTAAAGATTGTTATTTTGAGCATCTTTTAGAATGGCATGAGTTAGATTGGGACATATTGATGAAAATTGAATTCATTGGTTGTCTATGAAAATTAGCTAAATTCACTAATTTTTAATGTTGAGTTAATTTTGATTGATAAAATCTCCCACTCTAGATATGTCTTGAACATGTTATGTATATTTGATGAGTTAAATTACCTAAATTAACTCATATTTATTTGAATAGATGAAAATCAAGGTACCTAAGAGTAGTTGATGAATAATTTGACAAGGGTTCATTCATGTTAATTATACTTAGTTGTGATCACTGATTCATTGATGGTACATACATTTCAAATACATATGTGATTATCAATGTTATCCTTTAATCAAATATCATATTTCTTTTACTTTGTCCATATTAGTTTATATAAAAGGCTATCAAACTTAAGTTTTAAAATTGTCCAGGATAGAAATAGATGAATTTAAATTCTAAGACAAATGTTGGAGCTATTAAACAAATATCAATTGGTGAAATCAAAGATGTAAAGTCTTGTTGAAATTTTATATCTTTTTCACTTTACTTATGAATGGTGTCATCTATATTTATATTGTATAAGTTTTTATATATTTTTTGTCAATTTCCTATTCATTTTTATGGTTATTTGCTTTTTATCAGGTGTAATTAGTGATAAATTGGCTTGAGACACTCAATTACAATGATATTATAAACAAGGATTTAAAATATCTAGAAATATTTGATGCACATTCAAAGCACTAAATTTTTTCTAAGTTCTATTAAAGTCATTTTAACATGAAAAATGCAATTTACCAGGCATTTACTTGAAACATTGAGGGAATTTGTTCATGATTTTTTATAGGAATATATTCAATAAGGTTACACTTGAGGCTCATTATAAAATGGTCAAATAATTTTTTTTACATTATTCAATGTCAAACATGTGATTGTTTTCATGGTTATTTCATAAATGTGTATGTTACTTGCTTGCACAGTTATTGTGGTCATGCTTAAAAGGAATAAATAAGTACTCATATATTTGATAAGAATTTTTCCCATGGTAATAAATTATTCTTGAAACTCTAAAATATTTTTCTTGAGAACTATAATTTGAAACATGAAGACTATTGTGTATTTCTCTTAGTCAATAGGCTCAATGTAGTGGAATTATGTTTTGATTTTATTTCACCTTTATGCTCTCATTGTTCATAGTAGCTCTAATGATCTAACAATATCATTATTTTTAGATTAGCAGATGTTAATAGAATTATTTGTCTCACTCTTAGTCTATCATTCATTGTGCATTTTTTTGCTCTTATTAATGATTTAATTAAATGTTAATATCTGAACTAAATAAAAATAACCATTTTTTGTTTGGAAGAAAGTTTTATGTTGGTGAGTTAAACTTTAAACATGGAGTTAAATTATTATAATGAAGGCTAATATTTCCATATTAATATTATGTGCTTACCTTATGCATCATATTAGGTACATGATTTACATGGTTAGGTGCATATTATATACAAAAATATTTGTAAATTTATCATTTTACATTTGAAGAAGCTTTTTTATTTATCTATTTTTTTAAATGAAATAGTCACTTTTTAGTTTTTACTCTTTTCAAGAGGACGATGAAGACTAAAACTCTACCACAAGTGATTTTTTCCCAATTATTTACTTCTTACAAACTAAATATGAGTCGTTTCTTTTAAATCTGATCTTTCAACATTTTGCTTCAAAAAGTTTAGTCAAACTAAGTTTTGAATGTTATTTTATAATGGACAATGTTTTACAACCACTATATTTTGACATTTAACAAATGTAATGCTCTACATATGTTTAGTTTTATGAGCTTAAAAATGCTTATTGTTAAAACTTATGGATCAAATCACAAATATGATTATAAATAACAAATTCCTTTATACGATCATCTAGAATTACTAAATATGACCCTAATGAGACTATGATGGTAAATATTAATGTCAGATGAAGATCTAATTAACCATGATACCATAGACACTTACCTACTTGAATTTTATGTTTATAACTCTCTTCACATCTTTATGGTTTTCTAATTGTAATATCCTTTTTTAAATCCTAAAATAAATAGTGTGCCTCCCTCATAAGGAAATTTTTTCTCTATGTAGATGCTTTGTTATTGAGGCCTAAATTTGATGGCCATATGACTGTAGTTACATTTTTTAGCTGTAAAATACAATAATTTTTTTAGAAGACCATATTAGAAAGTAAAATTTTAGGTAGACATTCGAAATATATATAATTAATTACATGCACATGTCATATTTATGTGGTCTTACATTCACATAATTTGCCAAATAATTTAACACCATGTCTAAGGGAAAGTCATAGGAGTATACTACCAGTGTGGCCACCAACTACCACTTGACATGGTACCCTAACATTTAATTTATACTACATATTCACCTTGCCTCTAACCATTTTATATCTTCAATATAATTGGGCACGCCATTAGATCTCCACATGACACATTACATTGTATAAGGAATTTGAAATTTGACATGGCCCCCATGCCCTATGCCTTAACAAAAAGTTTTCAAACCATGTTTTAAGGATTGAGATAATGGTTAGTCTAGAAAAAATCAATTCAAAATGGAATGGATAAGGTATAATTTCTGATTGGTTGAAGATGTGATGGCTATTTGCTTTGGTAGACATCTACAAAACTATGATTTTATTAAATGTTATCTACAAAGTTATTTTTCAAAGTATGAGGAACATTAATATCCATTATTATTTTTGTTTCTATTTAGATGTTATTTTTTTATTATGGATGTTAAGTCAATTATCATTCTCACTTGCTCTTAACTAAATTATAATCCTCAAAAGCATGCATTTACATTCTTGTTCAGAGTTTTGGAGAATATGTTTTATAATTTATAGAAATCTCTTCTAGGGTTTTTGTTTTAGGTTTTGATGGGTTAGTGGGTATTGTGTTGAGGATCATATTTGTATTACATCTCCACTAACTATTAGACTAATTTTCTATAGGTAATTATGTTATAGTGGTAGCTTTAAAGGATGGTAATTATAGGTTTTTAAAGGAATAATTTATGAATTTAAAGGATATGTGTTTGAATCCATCTCAACCACATTTAAAAAGTATTTCATCAAGTATGGAGAGCCTAAAACCTTGGTAATTATGAAATAAAATGCCATAGGAAACCCTAGGGGCTTTAGTTTTATCATTTTAATAAGGAATACGAGTCATGTTCTAGTTATAGATATTTGAATTGAAATATTTTTTACCAAATACAATCCACTTTTTTAATTTGCTCAAATATCAACACAACTAGATAAAAAAACAAAATAAATAATACAAACAAATAACATATCTAGTAATCATTGCATAACAGCAATGTTTTGCCTAATACTCTGATGAATCATATGTCATTGATTTGTATGCATTAATTAACATAAATTCAAAATCATTACTATTTAAACACCTATATTTCAAGGTAAAAAAACACCTAAAACCTCAAATTCTTTTAATCTTCAACAATAAAACTCATAAAACTTTTAGTTTCTATTAAAACAAATAGGGTCAAAAGATTGGAGATTTGATGTTTTCATAGTTCATAAGTTTTATCTTAATTTTTACTTAGTCTTCCCTATTAAAAAACTTTACATTTAAGAGTAAAAAGATTTGTAAATGTGAATCTGGTAAATTATTGCCAAAAACCTCAAATTATTCCAATCATCCACATTAAAAAAATTAAAGCTTTATTTTTTTGAGCAAAAGAATGTGATTTCATTGGTCAAAAGTGTTGAATTTGGTTTTAGTGCATGCATCTTATAGGAATAAATCTAAGAAAAACCTTTTTTATGAGTTTTAGACTATCAATTATTGTAAAAATATTCACACTCCTTTTCTAGATCTGATTGAGATAAACAAGATTTTTAGGGTAGAGTATGAAAACATTAAAGGAGATATTCATTATAAATGTGACATGGGAGATTAAAGTGGAGATATACATTGTAAATATAATTACCTTGAAAATAAAATTTCCATCAAAAACTGATTTGTTGTTTTCTTTATAGATAACTTATCTGAACCTAATTTTCTAGGCCCATGCATCATTTTATGGACATGTGGATATATAATCCATCTAATGGAATTTTTAAATAATACCCACAATTTTACCATGAACAAAACCATAATCTAAGATTTTTATTAGTATTTGTTATGTAGGCATTTATTATAATCACCTTCACTAATTAATTTGCACTAGAAAATGTGCAAGAAAATTATTTTTACATCCTTTTTTGACTTAATGTTTGAACTTAGAAAACATTTCTACAATATATAATGGAAGTCCAAAGAAAAATTATTCCATGTACCTAAAAACTGTTAGTTGCAAAATAAATTTGAGTAAATTAACATGAATTTTTAATCATTTATTTATCAGTATAAGTGAATAGTGGTTGTTTCAAATTTATAACCAAATTAAAAAGCAACAATTAGGCAAGATAATCAAAAATAATCTGACCAAGACATTTTCAACAGATTAAAATTATATATCACTTTATACTACCCCTATCAATTCATTATATCTATTAATATTCATGACTACCATCAAACTCTCAAGTTTGATAATCTTTAAATATTGCTCCTAAAATCAGGTAATAAAGTCATATCACAACACTTATTAATGTATGTAAATAAGATTAAAAAAATTTAATAATCAAATTACTTAAAATATTTTTAAATTAATTAAATTTGAATGCAATAAGAAAATGTTCAATTTTATTTTACTATTTATGGAAATAATTAAAAGGACTAAGGTATTTAACATGTTATTGGTCTATTTTGGTTTGAGACTATGTGTTGGTGATAAGAAGGACTAGAAATGGATTAAGAATCACTTTGATTAGGAAATTTAAGTTCTAGATATGTCGTAACAATTTCATCAGCATATGGATATTTACATTAACCCTAGACATATAACCTCTTCCAGATTCATTCCTATGAACATGCCTCACTATTTTGGTATAATCTACTTATAAACCATTAAATTAAAAGATTTTAGGAATTTATTGTGTCCACATAACCCAAAATCTTGTCTTCTTTACTTTGAAACCCTGGTTCCACTTTCAACACTAGGTTAACCTATAAAAATGGAAAAGAGTGATGGACTAAAATAACCCCAACCACTCATAAATGAATGCTTGGGCATTGCTTATGTATCCAATACTCTGAGAAATTAAATTAAACCACACATAATTCTTTCCCTTATGTGTATATGTGTAATTGTGATCCACTAGTATAGATGCAACCTATAATCTAACTTTCAACACTTGATCATGGAAAAATTTACTTGGATTAGGTGTTTCAAACTTGGTTATGGATGGCTCCTTGTGATTGATTTAATATTTAAGATAGTTAGGGTAGTTCCTCTCAATGTGTAAGTGATAGAATAGGGTTACTTTTTCTTGTCCGATAGATTATATATAGGGAATAGGATTAGACTTATTATGTATAAATAGATTACTCTTTGGGTAATTTCTCATGCCATTGACATGTGTAACCTATAATTTGACCCATAAATATGATTTAAATTTATAAAATGACTATTTATTGGTGTGTGGGTGAGTCTAGTGGAGATAGACATTTTCATAAATTTGGAGCCATTTGAGTATGGTTGGAGTTGTCCAAAAAGAAAGTAATAGTGATCTGATCATTAGGTGACAATTTAAAAATGACAATAAATATATTAGGTGCAGACTAGAGAATTATTTTATATGGTTGAAAAAAAAGTAGGAAATTTAGGCCCATAAAAGGTAACTTGATAGGATATAAGGGTTTTCAAGATCCATATGTGTCCACACAAGTGTTTTAAGGTTGATATAAGTCAATACTAACATTTTCAAGTGTTTAATACCATATTTAAGTTTCTACAAATTACCCCCTTTATTCTCATATTGAAAATAAAAAATTATGCTAGAGTAAATGGATATGGAAATTGTGTACCATAATGTGTAGACACACTTTGTCTTTTAGGCTCCAAATGTGTATTTTGTTCCATGAAAACTTGCATTAAAACATGTAGAAATTAATATCCATATATGAAATCTAAAATAAATTATATTAATGAAACATTTTAATTTTGAAAACCAAGGAAGAAAAACACATGTAAGTGGGTAAACTGTGTTGTCCTCTAAAGTGTTCTAGATGTGATTCCTTTTGAAGCATTAGAGATTTGGGTAATAATTTCCCAAGGAATGTACCTTTATCCAAACTATGGTTTGAGAAGATAAATTTCCCAACCCTCATGATGAAGGAAGTGCTAGGTCATTGAGTGATGTAGAACCTCAATCACACTACTAATTTAACTAATCTTTAATGTCAAGATTAGAGGGTGATTCTCCCATATTAGATATTGTATTTAAATTGAATCAACCATTGAAAATGGAGTTATAAATTCAAAATTTTACCTTTTGTGTCATAAATGCCAAATTTAAAAATAGATATAATGTGTTAGTGTGTATATAAACAATATCCATACCCCTAATTTGATCCAATTGGTGTCAACATGTGATATAGAATGTCATAAAATATATATGTCACTCTATCCCAAACTTGATATATATAAAAACATGTCACTTATGTTATTTTAAAATGTCTACATATTTCACAAAAATGTGTCTCAATATGTAAATATGTGTCCCTTAATCTGAACCAATCTAATAATTTGACCTAAACTATACCCTCTGAATTATGTAATTTATCCCAAAATCTCAATTTCTTACGTATGTAGGATTGAATCTCTATGATAATATTACTAATATTTACCCCTTTTGATGTGAGTAATATATCCTAAAAATTACTCATCTTAAAATAAATTAATGAAACATATCATATTATATATAAATATGTAAACACTTAAAAATTATGCTAACATGTGGAGAAAATGTCATCATAGTATTAATAGATCATCAGACATATATGAAACATGTATCCTAAGGCATAGAAGTGCCAGGTTACAATAGATATATAAATGAAACACATAGTATTATTCAACATGTATATAAGAACTAAATAGTAGCTTATGTAAAAAGGTGCATGATATGGATCATGACACCACACGTAAGTAGAAAATTGGGTCATATAGATCATGAAATCATAAATTTAACATAATATACTCAATCCACTTCTAATCACATAATTTCATGTTCATGACACACACAATAACACTCAATTTCACATAATTCAAAATCCACACACAATGGACAATCAAATGTCATAAAAGAACAAGAGCCACACACAATGAGTAGTAAATTATACACTATTAACAATCAATGTCATATAACAAGGAAAGGGCCAAATAAAATTCATAGAATTATATAATCAATCAAGAAAAACTCACAAAATAATTAAAATTCCAAATAAAGAGGCATATAATGACACACTTAATCAAGCAAAATTCACACAAAAAGCCAAGGGCCAAATAAAGATGCATACAATTATACACTCAATCAATAAATAGTGACACAATAAGGAAAGGGATAAATAAAGAGGCATACATTGATACACTCAATCAAGAAATATTCACACAAGAAATAAAAATTTAAATAAAGATGCATATAATGATACACTTAATGAATAAATGTCACACACTAAGGTTAGATCCTGTAGACACATAAATTTAATCATTAAGTTCTTGACAATGTTTATTCTTGACATCTTTACCCCTACTTGGATTATTCATTATTTATCTAACTCACAATCTATAATAGATATTTCACTATCTTTTAATCATTAAAAATATCATATAGACATCCCTATTTTAGCTACATCCAACCCTATTAATCCCATAAGCTCCTTCAGACCTATCCCAACAAAATTTGGTCTTTCAAGATAAGCATGCACTAGTTGAATATGGTCACACTAAAACCTTGTACCCTAGTGATACATTATCTCTTACACTCCAATGGTTTCTTTTTAAAATTGATACATTTCACAATGGCTCTCATGTGCATTTGGTAAAGTTGTTTCATGAAATTATTCCAAATATTCTCCTATAAAATCACATCAAGGCCATTAATTATGCCCCCACTCAATATTTATAGTAATTACACTAAAAAATAAGAAAAATATCACTACTCCTCTTATTTCAAATATGAATCATTTTAACAATCTTAAGCCAAGTCTAAATATTGTATATTATAGGTGATGCAATAGCATCTTTCTAAGGATAAACTTTGTCTTGTTTTGTTTGTTCAATTTTAGTTTGATCAAGTTGTCTAGGGGTCATGTAGCTTGTTTAGGTTATTTTAATGGATTTAATAGTCATATAATACACTTTATAATCTTCTCCAAGTGACAAATTTTGCTTAGATAGGTTAGAATTTGAAATTGGCATTTTCTTGCCAATTTAGCTAATTTGAATTTTTGAACTTTCTTGTCAAGTTATGGGTTCACAATCATGTTTGAATGAACTTAAATGATGTAATATTTTTTATAATGATATATAATGGATAAATATTACTTCACTACATACTTTAATCACATGTTGATTCATTCTTATATGTATGATATGAATAGGATGGTTTGGAGTCTCTCTCAACGTTCTTGGAGGGAATCAAGAAACGTTGGAGGAATTATAGGTCCTATAAACATGTAAATTATGTTACAAGTAGAAAAAAAATTTGGGTGAGTTAAATGAGGTATGAATTATAATTTAAAATAAAATCAATAATATCACCTCAATTTTGAATTTCAATTGTGCAAACCATGTTATACCCTATGTTTTGTGTTCAAGAAGATTGAGTATGCATTACATATAAGAAAGATTTTGTGGAAAGTTGATTTTATTACACAATATAAATTATTAATCCATTATCTAAATTATCGTAAGTTTATTTATATATTTATTTAGTTATTTCTATACTTCTTTGTGAGAAAATCAATATAAAACTTGTAGGTGACTGTGAAACTATACACAGTCAAAATCAAAATTTTGTCTAAGTGACAAAGGTTATTTCAAATTATTTACACATTCAAGAATGTGTGTAAGTTTAATACAATTTTTATTAAATAATCACATAATTTTTAAACCTTATTAAAATCTTGTATCAACAAATATCCTCTCTCAATAAACCCTGTATTAGGGTTTTGAAACTAAAAATGACATTGTGAATATTTCCACTAAAAAAAACCTCTAAAACTTGGTGATTAGTTGGGTTTTCAATTTCTCTAAGATATTTTTGGATTTGTATCTTGGTATGGCATTTTTTTGTATGTATTGAGAAAACTATGTTTTTAATAGGGGTGTAGAGACCTAATTAGGCCTAGACAGGGTCTAGAAAGTGCATTTTTTAGTAAAGTTGGGCCAAGAAAACTCTTGAATAAAATTAATTCAATAAAAGGTATTTAAAAATCATTTTAGTTTCTTAGGCACAATCTCCATTTGTTCATACCACTGGAAATAGTAAAAAAAAGGCTATAAGGAAATAAGTTAGAACAAAAGAAAGAAGCAATAAGTGATTAAAGACTATACATAGAGGTTGGGTGGATTAGTTATGATATCAAAGAGGACTTAAAAAAGTAGGGGATGGAAATTTTGACCCTAATAGAATCAATAAACCTTGAATCATGTATTGATTTATTTTGCCTATGATCCTTTGTCAAAGAATGAACAAGTTGAAGCAAGAAAAGTGAGTGTTTGCAAAATACCTCTACATAAAGAGGTCAAGGGCATCCATTGTCAAAAATATTTAAATATTATATCTATAATAATTTTAGTTACATAATCACATATCACACAATCACTTTAATAAGTATATCTACATTAGATTAAGGGCATTTGGGCCATGTAGGTAGTTCTTAGTTATGCAAGGTTTTTAATGCCAACTTGGTTATTCCCCTTACCCACTATCCCACTTTTCTTATTTGATATATATCTTATCTTTTGTGAAATATCCTAGGTTTCATATTTTTCAAGACTTCTACATGACAATACAAAACACAGATCTCAACATTCAACCTTTGCAAGTGATTGCACATACTCAAATCCAAAAATTAGGAATACACTCAACCAAGACACGGACATAATATCCATACAAGGTTGCATTTCACCCCTATCCACCTCTCACAAATTTGTTCCAGAAGATTATGAATTAATGTTTTTTGACATGATATTATTTGTAGGTTATTTCACATAGTTATTTAGTTACAATGAGCTCACGTAGTCAGATCTATATCAATTTTGAGGAACACTCTCTAATCCTAGCCCAATTTACTATTTTTAACAAGTTTTTTATCTATATAAATTATGTAGCATATTGTATTTGATCAGTACATATCATTATTTCACTTTAAATAGTTTAATACCATTATTTAAGTCATCTTAAATTAAAAGGGTTAAACATTCTGGTGAAATGGGTTTTTTATAACACTGCTTGTTTTTACTTTCTTTTGGGATAAGATTTCTTTCAAATTTTTATAAATGTGTGGCATTGAAGGAAGACAAGCTTTAACCTTGGATAATATATGACATAAAATTATTCAATTTCTTTGACCTTGGATTAAATCCAAGACTGAATATATTTCATTATCACCTTGGATCATTCTAACACATAATTTTGTTCCTTCGACCTCGAGTTGAAATTTTCTTGATTTTTGAAAATAAAAATCTTTTATTTTTTCTTTTCTTTTGCTTGTTTTAGAAATTATGTTCTAGCAATTTTGAAACTACTTAGTCACTATCATGAAGGGCTATGTTGTGTTTTATTTATATACATATTATCATGAGGGGTTTACCCCAATACTCATAATGATATTGTAACATTAAACATAGAGTTTAGTTTATATGTGCCTCACAGTATATCAGAAACACCTAGGGTCTTTTGATTATTGCATAGGAAGTCTCTATTAGCCATTTGATTTTTGGTGCACCTGAGATGAATGTATTTCCCACAAAAGTTACTCTCACCATACCCTTTAAATTGGGGTTATTGGGCTACAAACATGGTTCTCCATTTGTATTTATTGATCTTAAACATTGGGCTGACACAAATCAATTAATGAACAAGTATTTTTTAGAGCCTACAAATCATTCAAACCCATGCCTAGATTAACCTCATATTTTGATTTTTATTTGTATTATTTCTTAATCATTAACACTACTTGATTTACATTATACTTTATTCATAGTTTTTAGCATTACTTCATTCCTATTGCATTGTAATTATAATGGGTTTAATGAATGAAAGTCACCCTCATATGTTACATAAAATTAGGAATTTTATTGTTATATCATGCATTCCCTTTTAGCATGTTATTTTATCATGTTCAAGCATGGATAAAACATTACTCACATTAAAAAACACTTGGATATAAAGATGAATCTACCCTTGTTAGCAAATCTAACCTATACCATCTCTTGGTATTAATACTTATTGTTATAATATCCAATTATGAGTTGCTTCTTATTATAGCCAAATGTCAAATAGCATGTACACAAACTCCTATATTCCCCCCTCCTCCCCTTCAACCTAATTTTATGTGTCAACCTATTTCCATTTTTCATCCAAATTTTATATATATATTCTCATGTTTATGTTGGCCAAACTAGAAGGGAACGACCACCTTTACCTCCCCAGACCACTCTTCCTAATAATAATGTTTCACCTCCTCCACCCACTTCAATACAAGTTCCTCAACCCAAAGGATATGATATCATTGACCAATTCTTAAAAAATCCTACCAAAATATCTATTCTATAACTATTACAAAAAGCACCAGCTTACAAGGATATCTTATATTCAATGTTGTGGGATATAAATATTCCCATGCATACACAACTAGCTTCATTTGATTCTATTATGAATCCTTTCTAGGATATCGATCATATTGTTACTTTGATAAATAATATATACCTCCTAAGTATATTATCAAGCATAATCTTCCATTGTTTATTAAAATCCAAATATAGGGATAACTATTTAAATGTGCATTGGTTGACAATGGTTTTCGAATAAATATCTGTAGTTATGACTTCATACATAAATTGGGCTTATGTAGTCATATAAAATGTCACTTGAGTGTAATGAGTGTCACTTGAGACCACCCATCCCTAGATTATCCCTAGACCTATCTTAGGTCCTCTTTGGACCCTTATCCATCTTTTGTGTGGGTATTACACATCCCTAGACATCCCAAAATCCATCCTAGACCTTCCCCTAGGGATCTAGGACCCTAGTGCCCCAAGTTATGCCACTTGGACACTAGCATGGTTCTTTGGACACTAACACATTGCATTAGTGACCAAAGGACCCTAATAATGTCCATTTCCTAATTTTAACCCCAAATGATATGCTTTTAATTCCTAATACACCGAGGGTCAGCCTAGACCTATTTCACACTCTGTAAAAGCACCAGATCGGTATAAATACATGAATTTTATCCCTTTAACCACTAGATGGAAATAAAACATAAAATACACAAATAAACTTAGAAAAAGTTATGTAAAATCAAGTTTATTGATCCCTATTCTACCCTACTTCTACATACAATCATCTAAGCCACCCTAAGTTCAGAATACACATATTTCTAGTCTCAAGCCTCATCAAAAGCACTCAAGTCAACACTCATACTTTCACTTTCACTAACACTTTGATTGGGAGAACTACCTTGGGCTTGATCCCCTCTTGAGGTATTGGTATGTAGGTAATTCTCAACATAATGCGGTGTTAAGTATGTCCAATCTACCTAGATAACAACACACTTTTTCTACTTGTGCCACTCAAATACCCTAACAATAGGTAAGTTTAGGGTTTGCTCATAAATTATCCCAAAATAATTTATAGATAGAAAAGTAGGTTTCATCTACATAAGAACAGGCATATTATAATTAGACATAACTTCTCCCAAAATTTCACTTCATTCCTTACACAAAAACATTAGCATGATATAGGAGTACACTAGCATGGTGTGCTACTATCCAAGGTACCATGCTACTATCTAGGAGGGTTTATAACACTTGGATCCTAATCATGACAACCTAATCAGCTTATGTGCTAATTTTTAGCTTTAGATCATTTGTCTTAATCAGTTTCCAAATAAGTACTTATTTGTGTCATTCATTATTATTTTTAAAAATGTCATATTAGGTCAATTCTTATACAAATCAATAATTATATTTATTATATGTATCTTCCTTGATTTATTATACTTAGACCCTTTAACAACCTAGGGTTTACATTTCATAATCCCTTAAAAGTTAAATCATTTGGTGAACCCAACATACTTCAAACATATTTTTTAAAACCCTAGTCATTAGGGTTTCCCTTCTTATTTCCAACATTTGCTCAATTTTTAGTTTGCAGCCTTTCATCATGATTATCATGATGGATATCATTTTCTACTTTTTGGTAAAAATTCTTGTGGTTTTTATTACATGCCTATTACCTACTATTTGGAGAATGATGCACATATGTCACTCCTCTCATGGATCATGTTAGAACTCAACTTATTTCACACATTGGTCCACCTCACCTTGAGCCCCCTTCTATTGATAAAATTATTGCATGGCTAATTTTGATTTACCTCTAGTTACTACTCAACAACAAAGAGCTAAAATGACTCCTTTTGTTTCTCCTCCACCTATATCCATTGATTACATTCGTTCACATCCCACCTCTACTACTCACCCTCAAAAAATAGTATATCTTGCAGTTTAAGCTATTACTAGATGGAATCATATACCTCTTCAGCCTATGCAGGAGTAGTGTAATCCAACAATACCTCCTCATCCTAAAAATAATACCACAAATATAGGGATTAGCACAGAGTATATGTATTTATGGATCAATTGATAAAAACACCAACTAAGATTTCTATATTGAAATTACTACAATAAGAAACTATTTTCAAATATATTCTTTTTTAAACACTTAATCATACATATTTGCCTCATGATTTAGACCCAGATTATTTATCATCTTTCATTGAACATTATCAAGGCATTGAGGTTGTTATATCTTTTACCAATAAGTATTTTCCCTCATAATCAGTTATTAATTAGAATCTCTCACTTTTCATTCAAGCACAAATCAAAACTACCATTATTAAATGAGTTATAATTGATAGCAGTTTAGGGCTTAACATATGAAACCTCATGTTCCTACATACTATGGGGGTTGACATAGAATCTATTAAAAAGACATATAAGAACATTAGATGTTTTAATGGCATTCCTTGATAGGCATTGGGCATTATTACATTAGATATCACAATTGGGCCAAAAACCCTATCCATGTAGTCTCAAGTGATGCCTAATCATTTGCATTACAATTTATTATTTTGGAGACCTTAGATACATGTCATGGAGGCTATACCATCTACCTTGAACATATGTGTCAATTTTTTGCATGACAGATACTTATACACTTGCGTATTTGATAACCAACCATTCAGATATATAGAGTTATAGAGCCTCCCACCCTGAGTATATATTTAGACGGGACACCTCATGTTCTCATAGAGTCCCCACCTCACAAGATTCTAATAGAGTAGATGCATACATATAAGGTCATGGAATCTATCACAATTGTTCTTACATCTATTCTAGATCATCTTATAACAAAGTTACCTTCTCTCATAAAGGTGAAGGACACTCCTACAACATAATTATCCTAGCCCATGGTAGATGATGGGATTCTCATAACATAGTTACCATTACATGTTAATTTAAAGGAAGTATACATTAGAAAATTAGATATAGATTCCCAAGCCACCATAGAGGATGATCTAACACCCATTAACACTAATTATTATTTATGTGGATTGAGCTTCACACTAGTAGGCCCTAGATAGTACAGAGATGGTTTTAAGACATTTATGCCTTTATTTAAATAGGCATCACCACCAATTCATAGTTCCATAGATACAGGTCAAGACACTCATAGTTAAAGTCATATTCTTAAATAAATTTAGTACATATGGTCACATTTATGTATATTGACCCAATTATAAAAATTTAGACAAGTAGTACATAGGATCAAAATAGACCTGAGTCTTGTAATAATTTTCAAACACTTGAAAAGAAAAACTGAATTTTTGTATGTATGATAAAATTGAATATAATAAAATAACTAACATATATAGTACTTGACAAGTATAAAGAATGTAAACATGGATATGCAAAACAATCTAAATTTTGTGTTTTTGAGTAATATTTGAATGTTTTTATATTTTGAACATATTATATTGTTTTTTTGTTTTCTGAGCATATAAGCTATGTATAAGTAATCATGAAAATTAAACCATATATAAGGAGAAAGGTTATATAAGTTGTATGCTAATCATGCATAAATAAATATGAGTATGTAAAAATGCAAATTAGTGCCTCTAGAGGCCTCAAATCACATCTAAGGGATGTGGATAGTCAAATGGTGGATCTAGTACATCAATCTAGAGTTGATACTATCTACCCATTGAGGGTACATACATAGATTAATCATTGATACATTTGCCTATTGGGGGCATCACATACATAGATTCTAGTTTATCAAGTTACATATTTATGTACTCTATATCATAGATTTAGCATTGTTTATATCTTGATATTGATCATCCTATACTATTATTCTAATCCTATACTACTCATATTTTTTTATGACTACTACTATTATAGACTTAGATTATGCACATCTTTACACTTATACAAATTTATACCACATGTTCATGCATACTTTCATTTCTAGCTTTCCTAGTTTAGATTTGATTATGTCTCTTTATTTCTACATCTATTTGAGGGCATTTGAATACACCATTGTTTTATGTCTCTACACCACTTCATTTCATTTTATGTGTGCTTTGGACATGTGCCCATGTCTTTGTGAGTGTTTTATTGATTGTGTATGCATACATTTGAACATGTCCTTCTATGTGTCTCTAAGCCAACCTACTTGTTGTTTGTGTATGTGGACATTTGAACATGTCCTTATATGTATTTGTTTTCTTGGATTTAGTGACATATGACCATGTCCCTTATATTTTGGCCCCTTGGATTACTTTTTATGCCTTATGTGTGGTGTATGTATGGTTTCATGTATGTGTCATGGCCATGACACTTGTATCTTGCTTGTTGCTTGCACACCTAGTTTTTTATGCCATGAGTGATCTCATGCATCTCCCCTTCATCCTTGGGTGCCTTGATGGACATCATGCCCCATCCCCCTAGGTAGTTACACAAATTATTACTCAAATTTGTTGTTTATACACATGCTTACATATTATATCTATATTGACAACTTTATGACAATTAAATCTAACATACATTGTATATTTCCAAATTTTGCTTAGACTCTTTTACATTTTGATGTCATGTATACATATTATATTGGTTTATTACATAGATATCATATGTTTTCATCCTAAATCACATCATGCAGAGATTTTATTTTGAGGATAATTATTGCATAGGCACAACTTCTCTCAAAAGAGGGGGCATTCACAGGGATTTATCATAGAGATAAATCCATCCAATTGCACTCAGAGTATAATGTTTAGTACATAAACACATAATTGTAGATCCCAAAATTAGAACACAATAGAAAATAGTCAAATAGAGATCAGAGTCAATTTGGATAAAAAATAGCACAGAAGACACTACCACACCACAAAAGACACTAGTATGGTGCACTACTATCTAAGGTACTATGCTACTATATAATAGCCTAGAAACAAGAAAATATAGATTTTATATAAGAACACATTGGTTACAGTAGTTTTAGTCATAGGTTATTAGATTTGATTAGTTTGTACTCAATTTTGCATAGAATCATACTAAGTTTACTCAAATTGGGGGTATCATGTGCAACATGATCACTCTCATTTCAATTTTAGATATACACATATAGATTGCTATAACTCAGTCTAGAATCTAGATGCATAGATGTTTGATTGGGGACATGTGCATGGCATATAGTTTCCACATGATCAATTTTGAGCCCCTCATCTCAGATAAAATGATAACTCCATGTCATTCTCCATATCGTATGCTTTAAACACCATTTGACCAGGTTTCACACCAAATTGATGAATTATATCATTTGTAGTGGTTAGCATTTTTGTGTAGTTCCTCAACTGCATTCTTTAGTGCCTAAGAGTCCCCTTGGTCATTTTACATTTTAGAGTTTTTGAGTGGCCCCAGATCCATCCTACATAGTTTCATCTACATCATATAGTTTTAGTCACAGATTTATTTACTTCACATGGGTAGGCAATGATGGATTTATAACCTACTTGAGTTCTTGATCCACCTACATATGTGATCTGAGAAACATTTTAGGTGATAATTTGGGTGACGGTTCTACCCTAATTGGTGGCAGAACTTTTGAGAGCCATAACTTTTGCACCATAGCTCTGTTTGACTCTCCATTTGAATTGTTAGAAAGCTAATAATGAGGAGAACATGATGATATGGCATAGAGATATTCTTGAAGGTTTTTTACCCTATAAATCTCAATGGAATTGTCCTAAATTTCAAATTTAATAATACAATCTAAAAATAGTAATTTCTCAAATTTTGTAATGTTGTAAATCATGGAAGTCAAACCACTTTAGCTCCCTCAAGATTGGTGACCTTCCAAATCCTCCTCCTACCTTCAAAGTATGTATAAAAATAGATGTATCCCAAAAATTCAATCAAACATCTCTTTTCAGAGATAGGCATATGTTTAGATCTATAAATTTGATCAATAAACATCTCTTCTCAGAGATAGAATTATTACAATTATGTTATTCTTGTTTCTTGAATTATGTTTCAACTAAAGCTCTTGAGTTTTAGATTAGTGGTATCAGAGTGGTTTGTCTTTAGAGTGTATGATCTTGAGGACGAGATCAGATTACAAGAAGCTTGGATGGAAAATAAAAGAACTAGTAGACTATCTACCTGTTTACTCTAAATTACCTCAAATGGTAGACAACACTGAGATATTTGATCCTTTCAAGTAAATGGTGAATGAAGCCCTCTAGCAATAGCAAGCATAGATGCTACAATAATTCACCCAAATTCTCCAAAAAATCTTGATGGGAAATTTTGGCTCCTCATCTACAACCCCACATCTTTTCAGTGCCCCAACACCCTTCAAGGTTCAGGTGAATTTTGATATTCCTACATTTGAAGGAAAAATCAATGTTGATGTAGTAGAAAATTGGTTGGATCAATTGTCATCCTATTTTTTTATAAATAAATTCACTGATAAAGAGAAGATCACTTTTGCTCTTTTAAAAGCATCATTCCTATCAAAAATTGGTGGGAAGTGTACAAGAAGAGATTTAGTATGGATGATATTGGCCTTGAGGTGAAACCTACCTAGGATGATTTCATAGAAGCTGTAAAGGAAGAATACTACACCATTGGAGCATATGATGATCTATATATAGAGTGGCAACAAATTCACCAAGGTAAGGAATAGTCTATTCAAGATTACTATAACATTTTTCATTCTCTATCTGTGAGATTGGGCATCTAGGAAAGTGAGAAACACAAGGTTATCAAATATCATGGTGGAATACAATGGCATATATGGGGGGAGATATAACTCTTCAATTTGAAAACCCTTAATGAGGCATACAAGTTCATGATAAAGATTGAGCAAAAGCATGGAAGAATGAATATGAAGAGTCAACCTTCAAAATGGAAAAGTGACAAAAAAGGTGAAACATGAGGCCAAAATTGGAAGCAAAAGGAAGGGAAGACTAGGAAATGGTGTGATTACCATAAATCTAGAACTCACTCCAAAGAAGAATGTTGAGCCATTAAGTCCCTACTTTCTGAATCACAATCCTCAACATCTACTACTCTACCTCATACACACCTTATAGTCAAAGAAGATGAAGAAGAGATTGTAGATGATGAGCCAAATGCTATTGTTACTTCATCATAGACCCATGAGGAGAGGCTAGATGACAAGGAAAGGTTACTTCACTCTAAGTTATGGGTGAAAGGTAAGCCTTTGCATTTCATTCTTGATAGTGGGAGTCAAAATAATTTAATCTTTGCTAATGTTGTGAAAATAATAAATCTATCCATGAAGCCTCACCCAAAGCAATACAGTATTGGATGGTTGAGTCTAGGGAGAAACCTCTATGTCACCCACCAATGTCTTCTCTCATATGCAATAAAACCTTTCCAAGATGAGGTCTTGTGTGATGTGGTCAATCTAGATGTTTATGATGTACTCTTTGGTTAGCCATTCATGTATGATCGACATGGCATATATGAATCAAGAACTCAAAGTCAACCTCACTCTTGGAACATGGTGTTATAGGGTACCAGAGATACCACCTTCTACAACTATCTCCCGGATTAGTGCCAAGAAATTCATTCTCATGTTGGTCAAGCCACAAAAATCCAAAAGGGCTAATGTTACAACCCTAACTACATAAAAAACACAACAATAGAATAAAATAGATACCAAACTAAGGAATTTCATGTACTTCCATCCATAGATTGATGGTTAGATATAAATGGTAAACAATCAGGCCTAGCACAGCTCCACAAAGCACAGTCCATTCCAAGTATGCATCAGGAATCAAATCAAAACACAACTGCCACACTTGATGACAACTCTTGATGTAATGGGGACCATTGCTTCTCAAGGAAGGAGGAATGATTTGAGGAACAATTCAATTGATGGTTCTACCTCAATTGATGGTAGAACTATTAAGAGCCATAAATTTTGCACCATAGCTCTGTTTGACTCCCTTTTTGAACCATTAGAAAGCTAAGAATGAGGAGAACATGATGAGATGGTATGAGCTATGCTCAATGGTTTTTAACTCTTGAAATACTAATAGAAGTGTCTTAAATTTCAATTTTAATAGTGTAGTCTAAAAATAGTAAGTTTTTAAAAATAGTAATTTCTCAAATTATGTAATGTTGTAAATCATGGAAGTCGAACCACTTCATCTCCCTCGAGATTGGTGACCTTCCACATCCTCATCCTACCTTTAAATTATATATAAAAATAGATGTATCCTAAAAATTCAATCAGACATCTCTTTTAAGAGATAGGCATATGTTTGGATCTACAAATTTGATCAATAAAACATCTCTTCTCAGAGATAGCATTATTACAATTGTGTTATTCTTATTTATTGAATTATCATTCAACCAAAGCTCTTGAGTTTTAGATCAATATGAGGGTTAGAAAAACCATCAGTCCAATCTAAGTTATTCAATGTTTATGATCCACTGAGCAAGGGTGGGCAATGATGGATTCAAAACTGAATTGAGTTCTTGAGCCACCCACACATGGGTTTTGAGCAAGTCATCAACTTATTCCAAACTATTCACCAATTTGATCACTAGTTACACACACAAAAAGGATGTCACCAAGTTTTTGCATTAGTTCACATACATAATGAGGTGTATTAATTAATTACCTCTCTCTCTTATTTATTTACATATTTTTGTCTTTATTTTTGATACTCCTTAAGTAAGGACTTATTCATTCATGTTTCATTTACAAGATATGCAATGGAACACACTTCAAAAATTTAGACCCAAATTCATGGGATTCACCTCATAGGTAAGTCCAAGTACACTTATTTTTCCTTTATTTTATTCATTTCACTTTGCTACATTTTTATAATAAAGAGGGGGGGAAATGTAGTCATATAAAATGTCAATTGAGTGCAATGAGTGTCACATGAGACCCCCATCCCTAAATTAGCCATGGACCTATATTAGGGCCTCTTTTAACCCTTATCAAGCTTTCATGTGGGTATTACACATCCCTATACATCCCATAATTAGTCCCAAATCTTCCCTTAGGGATCCAAGCCCCTAGTGCCCCAGGTTCTACCACCTGGACACTAGCATAGTTTGTTGGGCACTAGTGCACCACTCTAGTGACCAAGGGACCGTGCTAGTGTCCCTTACCTAATTTCAACCCCAATGAATATGTTTTTAATTCCTAATACACCTAGGGTTATCCTACACCTATTTCACACTCTACAAAAGTATCAAATCAATAGAAATACATGACTTTTAGCCCTTTATCCACTAGATGGAAATCAAATGCAAAATACATAAATAAGCTTAGAACAAGTTATGTAAAATCAAGTTTATTGGTCCCTATTATTCCCTATGTAAGGAAATTACTTATAAAATTCATAATAATATAATTATATAATGCATAATTAAGATTAGAATAAGCATATCCATAACAAAAATTGGTAAAAGAACATAATACTTGAATATTATGATTGAGCCACTTTGAGGGGGCAACCTCTACAATAATTCAATAAGAATAGAACCCAAAATATTATCATAAAATACTAACCACTACCTCCTATATATACTCTAATTACCCATCGTTATTCTATAGGTTGACCATACGAAGAATGTTGAGAAATACAACAAGCTAATATGAAGGTATGTAATCCACAAGTCAGACACACTATACATTAAGGGTGTATCATGCCCTTCCCTTTCAAAAAAAATTATCCTTACTTTTGAATCAAACTAGGATGTTGTTGTAAGAATATTTCATCCTCCCATATTGTATCTTTAGAATGCAGGTTCTTCCATTTGATGAAATATTGCTCAATGGTTCTAGTCCATAGTTGCTTAGTGCATGTGTGAAAGATATCCTCTGGCTCAAGAATGACTTAGCCTTCTTCATGTAATTCAAGTAACTCAATTTTATTATAAACACTATTTCTAATTACTTTCTTTAGGTAAGATAGATCTATACCAGATGTATGCAAGTGTTTGGGGGTAATTCTAGCTTGTAAGCCACACTACCAATTTCCTACAAGATCTTGTAAGGGCCATAATACTTAGGTAATAGCTTGTTATCTTTTTTATGTTACTTAAAATACATATACTTATATGGCTTCAAATGCACAAATACCCAATCACCCATGTCAAAATGTCACTTATTGTAGTGTTGATCTTCTTATTGCTTCATTCATTTTTTTGCCATTGCTAAATTCTCTTGCAAACTGACAAACACCTCATGTTGATGGTGAATGTGTTCCTCAATAGCTTGAAACTTAAGATTCACTATAAAAACTAAAGTGATGGATGTGGGATGATACCTATATAATTCCATAAAGGGAGACATATTGGAAGAAGTGTGAAAAGAAGTGTCATCCCACCATTCAGCAAGTGACAGCTAATGAACCCATTTGTCTTATTTGTCAGAAACAAAATAATGAATATACCCTTTAAGAAATTTTTTGACTACCTATATTTTCTCATAAAATTGAGGATGATAGGATGAGCTATGAACCAACTAGGTACCCAAACATGCAAATAATTCATTTCGAAAATTACTAGTAAATATGGGATCTCAGTCACTTACAATGATCTTTGGAGTGCCATGTAATTTTTTGAACTATATTGAGAAACTTAGAAGCAAATGGCTATGATAAGGATAAAAATGAGCATACTTTGTGAGTCAATCCACAACTACCATGATAAAAAATTTACCCTCAGACTGTGATCACCCCTTAATGAAGTCCATGGAAACCTCTTCACAATTCTAGCTAGGGATGGATAAAGGCTACAAAATACCTAGGGTCTTCATGGTTTCACCTTTATTTTGTTTTTATACCATGAATTCATCCACATATTTCTAAGCATCCCCATTTATTCCTTTCCAAAATAAATCTTGCTTGATTCCATGAGATGTTTCAAAAATCATGAGTGACCTCCAAGTAGAGAGGCATGAAGTTCCTGAGAATTTTATGTTTGAGGAGAGAATGCTTACAAAGGTATAATCTATCTTTATACCATAATGTGTTCCCATTCCATATAAAATTTTTAGATATGTTATAACCCTACTAAATATTGTGAATCAAATCCTTGGTATCCCTGTCATTCGCTCATTCTAATCTTGCTTCCTCTAGCCAATTTGCATGCCACATGGTCATGGTGCATAACAATGCCTCAACTAATGCATCCCATCAGGAGAGGGCATCTACCACCACATTATATTTTCCTTTCTTATACACTATTTAAAAATCATAGCCACACATTTTAGTCACCATTTTTTGTTGTTTTTCATATGATAAGCATTATTCCAAAAAATATTTGAGGCTATCATGATCACTCTTTACCTAAAAGTGACAACTCATCAGATAAGGAATCCATTACTTCAATACATATAAAATAGCCATCATATCTTTATTATATATTAGTTTAAGCCTATTTTTTTCCTTTAGTTAGCAACTTTCAAATGTGAGTGGTCTACTTTCTTGTATGACTAGAACCCCCATGCCATATCTTGATGCATCACACTCCACAATAAATGTTTTTGAATAAATAGGAGTAGCCAAAATTGGAGTTGTGCACATAACCATTTTTAACTATTCAAATGCCTTAGTAAATGAATCAGTCCACTAGAAGGAGTATTTTTTTATCAAAGAGGTGAGTGGGGTTGCAATTCTACCATAACTTTTGACAAACCTATGATAGTAACAAGTGAGCCCCATAAAACCATAAAGGTTCTTGAGGGTCCTGGGAACCTACCTCTCCATCATCACTTGTATTTTATTAAGTTCAACTTTCACTCCTTCATGTGAAATTATATGACCCAATTACTCCACCTCTTGGACACCAAAATCTCATTTGGAAGGTCTGGCATAAATTTGATCTTGTTCCAAAACTGAAATCAGTTATTTCACATGCTTCGAATGGTCTTCCCTATTTTTGTTGTAGATGAAGATATCACAAAAAACACTAATACAAACTTTCTAAAAAATGGCCTAAAATAGTATTCATCAAACTCTAAAATGTAGATGGTGTATTTGTTAGGCCAAAAGGCATGACCATAAATTCATAATGGCATTCATGAGTTTTGAAATCTATTTTAGGTATGTCCTCATCACATATGTGAATCTAATGATATCTAGAGCAAATATATAACTTGGAAAAATAAATAGCACCATGTAATTCATTTGGAAAATCATCAATTACTAGAATAGGAAACTTATCTTTGATTTTGTATTTATTGAGTTCTCTATAGTCTGGGCACATGCTCCAAGTATCATCCTTTATTCTACATCATGACTATGGGGGAGTAATATTCACTTTGACTGTGTTGGATGATTCCTACCTCTAACATATCTTATACCATATTTTTAATTTCACTCTTTTGGGCATAGGGATACCTATAGTTCTAATATTGGGTGATGTACTTATTGGAATGAGTCTAATGGCATGATCATGTGCATGACTTGGAGGAAGTCCTTTTGGTATGTCACCAAAAATAACAAAATGGTCATCTAAAACCTTTTATAAATTAGGATGTGTAGAATTCTTGGTTGGTTAAATGTCCATGGAAAATAAGCATGCCACAAAACCTTCTACACTTTTTTTAATATTTTTTGTCATTTGGTGGGAACTAACCAGTTGTGGATATTTAGCCCATAATCCATGTAGTTTAAAATTCCTTACTTCTGAATGGAATCTCATGAATAATTCTTGGAAATTCATCTCAATAGTGCCCAAAGTGGTGAGCCACTACACTTCCAAAATAATATAACTCCTCTCATGGGAATAACAAACATAAGGGAATCTAACAAATAGTCTCCCATACTAAGCTTAATACTATGGCATTTTCTAGAACTATTGATTGTACCACTATCTAAAATCATGACTTGAAAGTTTGGAGCTAGGTAAATGAAATAATTTAAATGAGTAGCCAACTTACTATTGATGAAGTTATGTGTACTCCTAGATTCAATTAATATACTTACCCTTTTTTCTTTAGGAACCCCACCACCTTAATATTTTGATAAAACTAATGCCTAGAAATGCATGATAAGAAATAGTAGGTTGAGAATCTTTAGATTCATCCTCAGGTTATTCTAACCCTTGCCTTGAAGCCTCTTTATCTTCTCCCTCCTCATTGGCATCATCAATGTAAAATAGCTTATTTTTATCACATTGATTCCCTTTGCTCTATTTTCTATCATGGCTAAAACATAAACCTTTTACATACTTTTATTCCACTTATTGACATGTCAATATAGTAGGCTAATGAAATGATGGTGCTAGGAAGGTGCATTCATGAACAATGGTGAAAGGTCTTTATCTAATCAAATCTTTTCCTTAGCCATGCATGCCCTTGGTATGGCCTCAAATACATTACTAGATGAAATATTTGAACCTCTAATTATATTATATCTTTGAGGCCACCCAAAAATAGGTCAATCAAATTTTCCTCAGTGATGTCTACCACACATAAGGAGAGATTCTAAAATTGATGAATGTAGTCCTTGATAATCTCAGTCTGGCATAACTTGGCTAGCTAATTAAAGAAGTTTTCAGAGACATTATTGTGATAGTGGAGTTGTAACTCCTCAAAAAATACCAACCATGAAACTGGAACACCTTTCTTTTTTTTGCTTTTAAGCACACAACCAATAATACCAAATAATGGCTCAAGTTCTGAATATAGAGAGGCTATAACCACTTTTTGTGAGCATGGAGTCTAATTTAGATCAAATATATTTTCATTTTGAGTGAGCCAAGTGAGTGGATCATTATCATAAAACTCGCATAGGTCCACTTTTTGTAACATTAGTTTAGGGCTAGAATTGGCATTGGTATTGTATGGAGGAAGAGAACCAAACTGAAGTGGTGGAGGATTATTTTGTAGTGGTTAAGTGACAAGTTAGCCAATTGCCTAGATATTTGTTGTAATTGATCTATCATGCTATCCAATTCCCCTCTTAAGCCTATAATGTCCCATTAAATTGTATCACTATCATCTTTTTTCACCATGCCTTGTAACTCTAACTTAAGTTGTTACATTACCTTTGAAATAAATGAATCATAAGTTTTAGATTCCATGTCATCATTGTGATGAGTTTTTGGAGTTTCTTTCCCTTTCCTACATTTATAAGTGTTTCATAAACCCTAAGAGGGTTTCAGCCCAAAAAACATGTACTAATGAAATACATCATTGTGATCACCTCATTGAGATGAATCCAATTATTTCTATTGTGCATGTGTGAAAAAAATTGACCCAAAAAAGTGTACCAATAGAATATACCATTGTGATCACCTTATATAGATGAATCCAATGATTGCTAATTTTCACAAGGTAAAAAAATTCCAAACTTTTTTTTATTACCCAAAAAAAATATTTTTTCTTTATTTGTAAGAAAAGCTCATGAACAAAACTATGGTGATGAAAAAAATTAATTCCTCTTAGATCACAAGTTATGTTTTTTCAGTGTTCTAGTGATCAATATGCTAGATCCAAATAAAAAAGTATGCCACATAAACTTTTCCAAATCAAAACTCTGATACCACTTGTAATTAAATTACTTAGATGATTCACAACAATAGAATTATATATGTCAAGATTAAGAGTAGAATAAGTAGATCCACAACAATAATTGGAAAAAGAGAAGATACTTGAATATTATGACTAAGCCACTTCGAGGGGAAACCTCCACAATAATTTAATAAGAATAGAATTCACAATATGATTATAAAATACTAACCACTACCTACTATATATACTCTACTTAGCCATGGTTATTCCATAGGTCGACCATACTAAGAACATTGAGAAATGCAACAACCTAATATGAAGGTGTATAAGCCATAAGTCAGCCACACATCCCTAGATACACTATAGGTTAAGAGCATAAAACCTTACTTCTGTATAAAATCATCTATATCCATCATAAGCTTAGAATACATAGATTTCCAATATCGAACCTCATCTAAAGCACTCAAGTCAACAATCACACTAGCATTCACTTACACTTGCACCATCACTTAGATTGGGAGAACTACATCAGGATTAATCCCATCTCAAGGTATTGGTATGTAGGAAACTCTCAACATAATAGGGTGTTGATAACATCTAGCCTATGTAGTTAACATCACACTTTTACTACTTGTGCCACTCAAATACCCTAACAATAGAGAGGTATAGGATTTGCTCATAAATCAATCCAAAATAGGTCACAAATTGTGAATCAAGTTTCATCCATATGAGAATAGGCCTATAAGACTCAGACAAAAATGCTCCCAAAAATTCACATCATTCCCTACACAAGGACACTATTATAAAATAGGAGGACACTAGCATAGTGTGATACTATCCAAGGTACCAAATTACTATCCAGGAGTGTTTCTAACACCTAGATCCTATTCATGACACCTTGATTAGTTTCTATGCTAGTTTTTAACCTCTATATCATTGGTTGCAGTTAGTTTCTAGCTAAGTATTTATTTGTGTTATTCATTGCTATTTTTTAAAATATCATATTAGGTCAATTCTTATACAAATCAATGGTTGTATTTATTTCATATGTCTTCCCTAATTTCATGTACTTAGACCCTTTACTAACTTAGGTTTTACATTCCATAATCCTTTAAAGATTAAATCAGCTTCAATAAATATAATCTTCAAATTTTAGTGCTTTGATACCACTCCTAAAAACACATTGGACACTATTACAATGGATTTATTATTGGGCCCCAAAATGTTCTCTACTACTTTTCAAGTTGTCTTTGAGTATTTATAATATAATTTACTCTTGGGTAATCCTTGGATTCATGCAATGGAATATATACCTTCTACATCTCATAGATGTATAAAAACATTATATGATATGCATGAGTACATAGTTCCATCTGATGATGCACTTTTTCATTATTGTAAAATGATAGAATTCCAATTAAATAAAGTGTTTATAATACCACCTCAATATCCAATAATAATGCCACAAATGCATACTTATGAAGTGGGTCAATCAATCAATATAAATAATACCTTACCAAGTGCTCAAAGTCCTAAGCAAATACAAAGTTATATCATGGAAGTCATGCCACAAGTAAAATTTTGTAAGCAAATGGAAGAGCCTATTGAGGAAATGCTACTATGAATGAAAATTCCCATGTAAATAATAAATAATTTATCCAAAAAAAGATATAAGAAGTACCAATTACAACAAAATCTATTTAGGAACTACCATTATTGGTTAATTCAAAATATACTTGCATAATTGAAGATTACTCTAGCAGTGATGAAGAGGATGCAAAAGAAATTATAGATGAGTAACTAGGCAAGCTAAATTTTAATTCCATTGATGAAGCTGAATACTTATCTCATTCCTTATTTACATATATTGGCATGGGTTAATACTGAGATATCTCTTTTCCAAAAATTAAGGGCAAAGCACCCATTTCTACACAAACATATTTAAAAGATACTTTAAATAGTTGTAACACTATTTTACCACCTTCAGACATGAATACTCCTAATACAATGATCACATCTCTTAAGGATAAGGTACAAAAACTACACTCAAAGAATCCCATAAAGTCACATATAAAAATACAATTACTAAATCAAAATCAAAGCATGTTAAAAGAGGATTTATCAATAAAAGAAATTCAAAGTAAGAACCAATACCTAAAGCTACTCCTATAAATTTGGTTTCAACGACCGCACCCAAGTAACACTTATCTCATGTACAGCCTCTCATCATCAAACCACTTATCAATGGAAAACATGTAATTAAATTACTTATTTGATTCACAATAATAAAATAATATATCATAAAATTAGGAACAAAATAATTAGATCCATAATAAACATTGGTAAAAGAGCATAATACTTCAATATTATGACTAAGCCACTTCAAGGGGGAAACCTCCAAAATAATGTAATAAAAACAAAATTCTCAATATGATGATAAGATACTAACCACTACCTCCTATATATACTTTACTTAGCCATGGTTATTTTATAGGCTGACCATACTAAGAACATTGAGAAATGTAATAAGATAATATGAAATTATGTAAGCCACAAGTTGGCCACACATATCCCTAGATGTATTATAGGTTAATGGTGTAGCATGATCCTCCCCTTCAAAATAATTTTGTATTCAATGTTGAATCAAACTAAGATGTTATTGTAGGAATACTTCATCCTCCCTTGTTGCATTTTTAAAATGCAGATTCTTTAATTTGATCAAATATCCTTAATCACTCACATACACAATAACTTAGTATGTATGTGACAGATCTCTTAAGGCTCCAAAAATAACTTGGGCTTATTCATCCAATTTGGGTAAATCAGTCTGAGTGGAAAATATGTGTCTAATTACCTTCTCCATGATAAATACATGGAATAATGGATGTATGCATATGGATGGGATAAATTCCATCTTGTAGGCCACACTACAAATTTTTTACAAGATTTTATAAGGGCCATAATACTTAGGAGATAACTTGTTATCCTTTTTATATTGCTTTAGAGACATCTACTTATATGGCTATTATGGAATAAGATTATGAAATAAGTTAGTCCGTTAGTCAGTGAATAAAATCAAGAAAAAACAAGAAGAACTAACATACTAAGCCTACTCCCTCAATTGGAAAAGGTATATATGGTAAATAAACAAATAAGAAAGCATAAATAAGACAAGTTATACCTTCCACATGGACTTTATCATTAAATCTGGTTTAAAATCATGTTTGTGCCTAAATATAGAACTCAAAATATTTAACAATGTCATTGAGCTAGTGCCTCCAACATCTCTAAAAGCTCTATTAGATTGGATTTTGAATGAATTGAAAGAATCGGTGAAGCTTTTACATGGATGTGTGCATGGTTTATTTTCACTAAAAAAACTTTTTGAAAGTGTGTAATGGCCTTGGTATTTATAGATTTTTCAAACTAAGTTTGACCCTAGGATACATATCAAGATCGGTGGACATAAATGGATTCAATTTTTAAGGAAAAAACATTGGTTATTTTGGAAAAAAGGTGCATTAATAATTCATGGCTTGCCTTAATTTAGATATTTGTCCTCAAAAATACCCAGTGTATGAAAACTTTATGATCGTGTCATGATGAGGTTGTAATTCAAATATTTGTTAAACTTTGAATATGTCATAACTAGATAATTATCTCATTTCCATGGATTTTTAGTTTAGCCAATTAATTTATTTTGATTTACTATTTAATTCTAATTAGCTTTTAGGTACCTTATGAAATGTCAAAATTTTATTATTTTGCTTCAATAAATTATCCCTAAATGTTGCCCATACAATGGTAATTTGATTCCAATTGAATCGATCTAAGCTGATAATTGGTTATATTTCCATTCCCTAATTAGGGACGTATTGATATGTTTCAGAAACTACATGTGATGTGTGCATATGAATTAGAGCAGTTTAGTGGTTTTTGGTTTAGTTTGTGCTTTATTATGGGAAGTCATTCTGACTTGCAATTTTGACATGGTAGTGGTGAGAACTAGATGTCAACATTTTGTCCCTATTTAAAATGGCATGGCAAGACATTCAGGTGAAGCAAAGGTTTTTCAAAGAATAAAAATATTGCTTAAAATGATCACAATTAGAAGAAAAAATTTATCTCCCACTTTCATTAATTTTAATTAATTTATTTAAAAATGGGTTTACAAAAATATTACAAACAATGTTTGGGAGGCCTAGGATGCCCCTTGAGGGTGGGGTGCGAAAAATAATTTTTACTAATACACCCTCGAAGAGAAGAAAATGGCATGGGATTCAACAGTAAAGGTTGAAAATGGAGCAATTAGAAGAAAACATGATGAAAATGGAATAACAAGGAAAACATAAGCCTCTTAGGAAGAAAAATGGAGCATAAATAGGACCAGGGGGAAAATTAGAAATATTGGTTATAAAATTTACCCTTAAGGGGTCAAAATTATTCATTTTCACCCTCAACCTATATAATTTAAGAGATCTAGTTTTGTGGATGAGATATGTAGAGAAAATGGCTAATATCATGTACCACAAACACCTTGGTGAGCATGTGAGAGAGGACAAGTGGCTGGTAGGGAATAGGGCATCAATAGGTACCTTTTTTATTTGTCAAATTTGTCATTTAATGCATTTAATATGCCTAAGAAGAATACAAAATGGTAAATTTTCTATTTTCAAAAATTATAAAATGGTGAAATCACCCACAAAAATGGTGAGGTCATGGGCTAAAAGATGAACCCATGGAAAATTTAGTGACCTCACCAATTTGGTGATTTCCAACCATTTTTATTGCAAATGTCCTTAGTTATTATAGCCATAGACATTTTTATTGCATATGTTGGTCATATGATGTAGTTGTGTCATCTAGATCATGCATTTATATAGATAGGTTATGCTTAGAGAGATGCTTTCAATGCAACACTTCTATTTAAGACTTGAGAACTTGGTTTTTTATTTTAAAAATGAAATTATGCATCAGAATTATAAATAACCTATGATAACATTATATGTCAATTGTGTGTGGACTAGTTCAGATGTAAATATTTTTAACTCAAGATAATGATATAGAACATCAAAACCTAAGCTAAAAACATAAAACATTTGAACAAAACACAGACCAACACAAAATTTTAAATACAAGTGTAGACAACTTAAATGCAAGATATGTTGTAATATTAAGATGTAAGTGTAAAAAAATGTATCTAACACAAACAAGTGATAAAAAAATTTAAGTAAAAAATGTAAACAATTGAAAATCAAGATATTAAACATCAAGACTTGAGTGTAAGATGAAATGTATTAAATAAATATAAATAATATAACAAACAACATATAAATAAACAGGCAAACAAACACACCAAAAAACCCAATATAATAAAAAAAACATAATTAAGTTATCAACAATTTGTGCATGTGTGATTAGTAAGGTATTGCACTTGGAATTTTATGTGCCCCTAGAATAATGGGACAATGGATCAGTTACAAATAAATTGGGGAGGAAATAGAATAAGAGGAAAGTGATAATCGAGTTGACTCCAAATGGCCCATACAAGTGGATGCTACCTACATAGTCTTATAGAATTCATGCCAAATGTAGTTCTCCTAAGATTTGGGATAGAAAAAAGTGATGATAAGTAAGTATTTTATTATAGAGTATAAATATGGAAGGAATACTCTTAAAATGGAGAGATCATAAGGGCAGAGGATTGAAATATATGGGATTGAAAGTGGAAATGAAAATTTGAGAATGATGAGTGGTCAAGCTAACCCAAGATGCCCCATGCATCTAAGCACTACCTAGATAGTCTATGTGGACCTTAGACAAATGTATTTATACCAAAAATGGGAGGATAATGAATGGTATGTTAATTATGATCTGAAATTAATGGGATTAGATAAGATTTTCCTTCTTAAAAAAAATTGGGCTTTATATCTCTCATGGAAATTGTAAGCCAATTTTCTCAATGTTGTGTTTTTTACCCTTTTTTTAGGGTTTTTATAGGTATTTTAAATGTTTTTTGGTTTTTTGTAATAAGGAAATCAAGGTAATATGTATAAATATACAACTAACCATCTATAAAAGGACAATCTTCCTTAGGTAGAGGCCTAAATAATAGCTAAACTGGCTGTAATGGTAATTACCATGAACCAACAGTAGAACTTAAGGCACTAAGGAATATCATGCAAGAGTAAGATTGGAACAAGAAAGGCACATGATGAGGAAATAATATAAGGAGAATGAATTATAGAAAGCCTCAAGGAACTATCACACAAGTAACATCTTTATTGATGTACCTTGAAACACTTGTCTGCAAAGAAGTTATGGATGTTAATCGATTTGGAGTGCCTTTGGAATAATTATCGTTGAATCTACCTATAATACATGTTGGTCATAATCAATATCATGATGGTAATAGGATAAATAATAATATTTTCTCATGGAATGGTATGGTAATTTTATAAATGTGAAATGATTTCCCCCAAATGAGGGATCTCATAGACAATGATTCAAATCAGTTAAGCATAGTAAAATTTGAGATACATTATATTCAAAGGTTCCTTGAGCTCTTATCTATCTAGGGTAACCAACCTATATTGCCCAAAACCATAATTTAAAATAATATTAAAGGGGCCAATCTATGTGGCCTCAAATTTTCCTTTCTTTTTATGCTCAACATCAGTGTTCCTTTGATTTTTTTTGTGCACCAAACCACCAATTTCAAATTCTCTAGGGAGAATATGTTCATTGTAGTTATGGTGTAACTAGTTTTTATAGGATCATAAATGGTCCAATGTTTCTTATCATTTATCATTCAAGAGGTATAGCTATTTAAATATGGCCACTTTATATTCATCATCATCAATGATATTCTATAGATAAATGTGCAAATAGGGCAACTCGATCTTGATAAGGATAATGGCTTCAAAGCCAAAGACTGAGTATCATGTGGCTCCTATAGGCATGTGGGTACTGTACGGTAATCCCCCAAGGATAATAATAATTTTAAATGTTAATCACAACTAGCATCATTGAAAATATTTTTAAGAATCTTAATAATGGTTTTTTTTAATGCCTTGGCTTGGTCGTTACCTTGTGGATAAAAGGTCATGGCCCTTTTATGCTTGATTTGGAATTACATATAGAGAGATTTGGCATCTTTTTTTTTTAATGGGGATATATTGGTGGAAGGAATACCATAGTGTCATATGAAGTGATAGTGAATGGACTTAGAAATCTACTTGTTAATTATATACTTAAGGAAAATGGCCTCTATTCACTTAGTGAAATATTCCATAACAGTTAAGATATTCTTATGGCCATCAAAAAAAGGGTTTATTTTCCCTATGAGATCGAGTCCCCAAGTAAAAATGTCCATGGTGTATTGATCGGTTGAAATGATAAGGAACATAGATCAAATCATTATGCCATTGACAAACATCACACTTTATGACATGTTGACAAGCATATGTGTCCATTGTTGGCCAACAATCCCTGGTTTAGAGGTGTTTCTTGGCAAGGACTAGGCCACTTATTTGGGCCCCTTAATTTCATTGTTGTACATCTTTCAATGTTAATTTAGATTCTCTAGAAGTTAAAAAATGAAGTAGTGTTCCATCATATCCCCTACAATAGAGTGTATTAGCGAGTAAGGTATATCAAATAGCTTTATGAATGAAGGCTTTATGGAGGGCTCATGATAGGCTCATAGGAAGAATTTAGTCATGAAAGTATGTGTATAGATTTTTGTACTAATGGAGATCATGACCAGCAATATCATATACCATCTCATAATCTGGGTGTACGTGAGATAGTTGAAGAAGGTTCTCAATAAGAAGTTTATACTCTCTGACAATATTAGCCACTGCTAGCATCGACCCAATGGTTTCCATGGCATCTATTGAACTATTATTAGCCCTAAGTATTTGTTTAAACTTAATAGTGTCAAAATGAAGTTTGTTTTTGTCACCATACTTCTATAGGGTATAAGTTTCTCATCTCTGGTTTGGTACTTATATTTAGCCTAATTAATGATAAATTAGGAATCCCAATATAACATTAACTATTAAATATTCCATTGTATAGTGATATAAAGTTCTAAAATGAGTGTTTCATACTTGGCCATGTTGTTAGTATAGTACAAGCTAATATGAAACACTTTGGGAATGAGATCCCCCTACAGTGTGATGAACAAGATATTAGTCCTAGATCCATGAGATGTGAATAATCCATAAAATTAAAATATCCAATGTTTGGATTCAATAATATTTGCTTCTATAATAGGGTAAATTTTAGTAGTGAATATTTGTTAACTCATAAATATTCCATTTTTTGGATTTTGCTTTTGGCAATTTTTTAGGGTTGGCAAATGGGACTGGATCGCCAAAATTTTATGGATATATATTATTTTTGGGGTCATCTCACCAAACCTTTATATAATTATATTTGAAAATAGTTTAATTCACCACATATATATGTAATATACCCCTTGATCTTGATATTAAACAATAAAATACCCCTAAATCTCGATTAACTATATAGTAGTGCCAAACAACACTACTGAACAATAACACCAAATGATAATACTTAATGATAATAATGAATGATAGTGATTAACAATGCTTTTGAATGGTAAATTGGTGCCAGTGCTAAATGGACTGCAAAAAAATTCACCAAGGTTAAAGCTTAAGGTCATGGAAAATAAAAAATCAAGGACTGTATTCCCAAGTCCTACTAGGACCAAGTGGAAAAGAATAAAGAAACCAAAATTAGAAACATTGAAAGATAACCATTAAATGTACCTCACCTTTTGAAGGATACCAAAGTTAATTTCAATGGAATGTATAAAAAAACTTGGCATGTGCACTTTTAAATTAGGAACTCATGAAGCTATCTCTAGAAACCATGTCATGATCCATTGGATAGCTTCAGAATGCATATGAAATGATATGAACTAGCCAAAAAAATGGTCCATAATAAAAAATATGAACCCCTTAGTGACATAAATATTGAACTATTACATGGAATTCAAGATTAGGATTAGTTTAATCTTGAATTTCATGTAATAATTCAATATTTATTTCAATAAGGGTTTTATAATTTTATTGACTGGTCATTGTTAAATTGTAACATTCTCAGCCATTTTTTTGGTGAGCCCATATGCTCTAAATGGATTCTAGAGTATTGGAGGCATAATTTATAGGACCACCTAGAAGTGATCGAGTAACCTAGTAGTAGACCATCCATACTTGTAACCCTTTTGGTCTGAACATAGGTGCCCAATAGAAACATCTGATGTTGGTGATGGCATAACCATTTGACTAGGTCATTTAATAAATCTATTCAATCTAGCCTTTCAATAGACATATTTGATAGAACAAAATGGCTACAACGTTTATAGAATTGAGTGTCTCTACCATTGATAGAACTGAGTGGCTTGGTCATTGGCAGAGCTGAATGGCTTAGTTGTCACTAAAGTTGAATGGTTCATCCATAAGTAGAGCCAAATGGCTCAGCGCTAGGCAGATCCCAATGGTTTAGCTGAGGGTAGATGGTAGACCCAAACATCTTGACTATTGGTAGAGATAAATAGCTCAGCCACTCCCAAAGCTAAACTAAAATTTATGCTCTTTGATCAGAGCCTATTATGTGGTGAAATGGATTGATAAGACCATTACATAGAAATTTATAAAAATAATTACCTCCTGGATTGAACTTATTAACATAAAAATATAGTTGGGAAAATTGGAGGAAATTCTAGACTTATCAATTCACCAAGGCTACAAATCAGATTCATTAAATGAATCTAAGGGAGTTTGGGATATGGGATCTTAAAATTTACCTTGTTCTAGAGTTATAATTGAATTATTTGAGAAATTAAAGTTGAGTGGGTGCATATCTAATATAGGGGATTTAGTGAACTAATATATAATAACTTTCCCCCTAATGTCCTTCTAGTTCTAATATTCAACATTAAATTCACTCGATAACATTACCCATTTGGCCATTCAACATATTAGAGTTGCCTTAGATAATAAATATTTAAGTGAATCGATCTTCACTATAATAATGGTCTTGTTATTTAGCATGTAGTGATGTAACTTCTGTGAAGTGAACACCATTGCCAAATAAGCCTTTTTAATTAGCGTGTAGCTATTTTCATATGTTCCAAGTGTCATGCTTAAATAATAAACTACATGTTCTTTTCCCCTCTCATCATGTTGAGATAAAAGTGCCCCTAAGGCATCCTTTATTGTAAATATGTAAAGTAGTAATGGTCTACCTAGTGTATGTGGCATAAATATTGGTGGATTTCCCAAATAAGTCTTCAATTCTTCAAAGGTCTAGTGATAACTAACATCCCACTAAAATGTTACACCTTTCTTTAAAATAAGAGTAAAAGGATGGAATTTATCTACCAGTTGTGAAGTGAATCAGTGAATGGACTAAACTTTGCCCTAGAGCCTATAGAGTTGTTTTATAGTAAGAGGAGGCATTTCAATAATGGCCTTGAATTTGGTAGGATCAACTTTAATGCCTCAACATGACATAATAAATCATATAAATTTTATTGAAGTGACACCAAAGATGTACTTCTTAGGATTGAGGCATACCATATATTCACATAGTCTCTCAAAGATGCTTCATATAACTTTAGGATGTCCTGCACATGTCTTAGATTTGGCTAGGATGTCATCCATGTAATCTTTAACAATGTTTTGTATCATGTCATGGAAAATGATAGTCATGACATGTTGATAAGTTACCCCAATATTCTTCAATCCAAATGACATAACTTGATTAAAAAATGTCCCCCACATAGTGGTGAATGTTATTTTGTGTTGGTCTTAAAGTGTAATCTTTATCTAAATATATCTTAAGAAGTCATCCATGAGGTAAAACATCTTGTATCATGTTTTTGAGTTGACTATCATGTCGATGCTTAGCAAAGGGAATTCATCCTTAAGGAACACCTTTTTAATATCTCTAAATTCATTACATAAGTGAATTCCTTGATGTTTCTTTCTAACTATGATGATGTGTGAGATCCATTTTGAGTAATCTAGTCGTTGAATGAAACCTATTACTAATAGTTTCTCTAGCTCTTTATTAACTAAAATGGAAATGCATAGATGCATTTTCCATAACTTTTGTTTGATTAGCTTATAATTTGGATGTACAATGATCCTATGTACCACTCAAGATTGGTCTAAACCTGTCTAAATAGGACTAAGTAAAGATGTCAATGAAGTCATTTAGGATAACCATAATGAAATTGCATTCCTTAATAATGATAGATGCACTTAAGTATATTATTTTGGGGTTATCATATGTGCCAATGTTCACTTATGTGGTATCTTCTACAAGGAATATAGAACCATCTTCAATAATAGTAGGTAATGATGGAAACTAAGCTTCTTGAGCTACTTGTGATCTATAGGGCTCACCTATATAAGAGGAATAAGAATCTACCATGTCTAGTAGTGTCCAATTGATTAATTGCTCTAGAAAATCATGTACTAATTATTCAAATATTATATGTTCTTCTTTACTGATGTTAAACCCAACTAAAATGTTTGGACTTAAAGGACATTGAGTTGCTTGAGGAGATGAGTGAACTCCCTCCTCCAAGGGTGCCTGAAATAGGTATTCACCCATGGAATTATCTTTTTCTTTTAATTTTCCTTGATCCAAAGGTGCCTCCAAGAGGTTTTCACCAAAGGATCTTGATGTTTTACTTTTTTTATGACCAAGGAAGTTCACCTACTCTCCTAAGTAGGTAGTAAGGACTAATATGAAATCAAATCCTTATTTATGATCACCATCTGGAAATCCATCTCTAAGGCCCATGAATTTAGTGATGGACTCGTTGTTCTAGAATTCATCCCATGGTATAATTGAATCTTGTTGGTTGCAATCGATTAGTTTGGGATGATGGAGGGAAAGAGGATAATGGGTTTTAATGGTAATAATGGTGTTGGTATTAAATAAATTAATATTAATTGTTAGGGTGATTAATTCACCATTAATAAATAAATGAGTAATATTAATTACTCATAGTTGATTGTAATACAAATATTTACCATAGTTAGTTGTTAGCTTATTTAGGTGGGTAAATTTTAAAAATATTTTAAACTTAGTAATTGTAACTCCCGATTAATATTTGGGATAGTTTATTATTTATGTTGGTTTTATCATTCTTATTTTATAGGAACTATTATAAGCTTATGTTTGTGTATAAATAAATCTTTATAAATTTATTTCAATTGATTAAAATAAATATAATTGGATTATTCCACAATATTTGGTATCAAAGCTTCAGGGAGATCTTTGAACCTATGCAAGAGCATAAGCTCAAGCTCTCCCAAAGTTTATAGATCTTCATTATGTGAGGAGAAACTCATCTACTTCCACATCAATCCATAAATAGCGATAGAAGATACAGACAAAAGTGTTGAAGAGGAGTTTAAAACAAAGAGTCAAAGCTTACCGTTTCACTTGGACATCAAAGCCAAATAAACAACATTTTAAAAAAATGATGAAACCATGATCAGGGTGGTGACCTAGAGCATGTAAGAATGGCATACATTTTGATCTAATTATAGGATTGGTGGCATCATAAGGAGATCAACATTTTAAAAAAAATATCTCAGATTTATCAATCTTGCCCAAATCATGGTGAGTTGAAGTGTGGTGAGCTTACAAATAGAAAGTTTGTGTTAAAACAAAATTGGATAAGCTTGGCATTTTAAGAAATAAGTTTGATCTTTGGCATCCATAGTGGAGAAGGTTGGCGTCATAAGAAAGAGCTTGGTGCTTTAAAAAAGGTTGGCATTTTTTTTTTTGATATTTTAAATACAATCAGTAATTTATGTCTTTAGATTCAAATCATAGCACCCAACCAATTTTTAAATCCCCAAAACCACCCATTTAATATTTCATTTGTTGGAAATATTCTTAAAACCACCTGTTTAATTCTCAAAACCACCTATTTAATTATCAAAACCACCTTTCTAATTCCTAAAACTATCATTTAAATAATTCTTTTGCTGTAAAATTTTGTTAAAACCACTTATTTGCCAACCTATGGTATTAGGTGGGAGGGTGGTTTATAGAAAAATTAGAATATAAAGCCTTTATATAGATATTTATCCTTTTACAATGTTGAAATGACACAATTGAGTTGGTGACTATTCATTTTTTATTAATGGAGAGGTTGTGAGTTCAAAACCCACTATTTATCAGACCTTCCAAATTCAGAAAATTCACTAAAGTTAGCTATAGCTAACTAATTTAAAGACAAAAGTACTAAAAAAATTAAAGAAAAAGGCAAAATAAAAAAATATGTATATTTTTTTTCCAAAAAGAGGCCAAAGAGCCCAAAAACACAAAAAAAAGAAAAGTGAATTTTCATTTTTTGAAAAGAATTGTAAATTTATTTTGCAAAAAAATTGTAATTATATTACATATCTGATATTACATAAAATCATGAGTTTTTCAAACTTGATGCAGTGTTCAGTCAAAGCTATGCCTCTGACTCAAGTTTATAGGTAATATCATCGTGCTTTAGTTACTACATACACAACCTAAATAGATGTAACAATGATATTTCAGCATCATCCCTTTAAATCATCGATGAGAAATAATTCAACTTCACTCACAACCTTCCCCTCATTTTTTCATTCATTATAATTGAAGGGCATAAATCCTGACTGGTGGAATTTCCAATTATATAGCAAGGTTAGGCATGTGTATGCAAAAATCCATCTAAATAGGGGTTAATGATTGGATGAATTATTTTCATTAATATGTAGGTACCAAGTATCATATTATTTCCCTTATGTTTATGCCTCTTTCCCATACCATTAGGTATACACAAAGGGTGAGCTTCTTCTCCATACCGATGGGTATAAAATAAGGATGTGTATAAAGAAAGGTCTAGTATATCGATTTGATGGTATATAGAAAGGGAGACTTGTATACCTATAGTGATAAAAAAAATTAAAATAAAAAGAAAAAAAAAATCTTTTTTTGCCAAAAAGAGGCCAAAGAGCCCAAAAATAAATAAAATAAAATAAAAGTGAATTGTCATTTTTTGAAAATCATTAAAATTTTATTTTGCAAAAAAATTGTAATTGTATTGCATATTGGATATGTTGGAGAGTTGTCATGGAGGTGTCCTGGTGATTGGATAAAGTGCCTTGATATTCTATGTGACAATGACAAAGTGTGCATTGTGTTTGTTCTTGTATTCTTGAAGGTGGCTCTGTTGATCTTTAGTGTGGACATGGTTAGAGATGTTCAGTGGTACGTATGGTGGTTGGATCATGTAAAAGAGGTCCCTAAGATGTTATATATGCTTTAAGAGCATGTTTTCATAAGTGAAATTCATCTGGTAGTCTATAGTTTTCATCTAAATCCTTTGGGTTTAGTGGTAGAAAATCTGAGTAGGCAATTTGATGATGTCACCCTTACCATGTGGGAATGAGTCAAGGAGAATTGGTCATATGGTTGTAATCAAATTAGTCCCTAGTTGTTATGCACTAGATCTCAAGTTATGCATTGAAGCGTAGTCAAATATATGAGGGTGAAAAGTTGGATTCTCAATTAGAATTAATTGTCTTCCCATACTTAGCCAAAATATGCAATGTGGCTAAAAAGAGCCAAGTAAGCAGTTAGATGATGGAATATCTCGCACATGTGGATGATTTAGGAGAAGGTGATCATATGGATTTGTTCAATTTTGGACCTAATTTATTTAAACTAAAATTTATATCATGTGATGAAGCAAATCAAAATATATGCTTATGCAAAGATGGGCTTCCCGGTAATTAAACCAATTTTGACTGTGTTTTCCCATACTTAGCCAATTTTGCAATGTGGCAGAAAGAATTGAGTGAGCATTTTGATGGTGTTGTATATTTCATGTGTGAATGGGTCAAGATAAACTAATCATATGGGTTTATTCAATTTTTAGCATAGATGATTTGTGTTAATTTTCAGATCATGCACTGAAGCATGGCAAAAGTTATGCTTGCTCAAAGTTGGCCTCTCAGGTAGGTTTTGACATAGTTAGCTCTGTAATAGAATTTTTTAGAAGGTATTTTAATGGCATTATATCTTGCACATGTGAATATTATAAGAACATTGTGTCACATGGTTGGATTCTCCTATGTGAGGATATCATCTGGTCTAAATTTGAGATCCTACATCAAAGTGCAGAAGTTATTAAGGATCAAAAATGGCTACTTAGGCATATTGAAAGGGTCCCATTATGTAGTCATTTTTGAAAGTGTTAAAGCTCAATCAAGATCAATGGTGTGTGTTACTCCAAGAAGTTAAGAAGTAGTGAGATAAAGACAAGTACATGATATAGGATAATGATTCAATGATGAGTGGACATTCATATAGATTGATCAAATAGTGAGCATTGATCATTAAAGACTTGATTGATTTATAGAGATTGATAGAGCCTATCAAGTCAACATTTCAAGATTACACAAGATGAGGTCAATGTAACTGAGGTTTAACATTTGAGTATTGGCACCTATGTATTAAATATTTAATAAGATTGATGGTTTATATTCAATCTAAGTTGAGAGGACACGAGATTCAAGCATTGTGTTCAAAGGTTAACTATGACCATTGTCATTCAAATATTTCAATTTAACATAAGAAAAACTAGAGCTCTATATTTTATCCATATCTTTATATAGAATTCAAATTTGCTACTACTTTAAAAAGTAAAATGGTAGAGGACTCCAAGTTGCATCTAAATATATAGATTTGATGATCTATAAGTGAGTATAGTCAAAGATATTGAGCCTAGAAGTTGATTGTGTTTGTGTTTATTTTGCAAGTGACCTGAGAAAGATATTTTAGCTTATGTTGATGTTGTTTTGATGTCTTATGATGAATTGGATATTGAGGAGTAGTGTAGTTTCTATGAGGATGCTCTATGAATATTTTGGAGGAGTGATCAATATATCTTGAGTATGAACAATTCTTAATAATTTGACTGTATGTTCGATAATGGTGTTCCTATGTATAAGGTGTCTATTTTAGTTGATTGAGCATATTCAAATGTGAGTAAAGGTGACTATGATCATTTGAAGATGTCTTAAGGGACATAAGGAGAGGACCTATGTATTTTTAAATGGTCTTGTGTTCTTATTATGCTTGGAGAAGTGTCAAAGAAGTTGTATGGGTCTCCATAGGACCTAAAAGTGGCTAAGGCCTATTTTGAAAGGGTATTTTGCTTAAATGTGACCCACAAGATATGCCTTCAGGTTAAAGGCATGTTTCTATGGCTGACAAAGAAATGTTATTATCTTGTTATTTCATGATTGCTCTATATATAGTGAAACCAAATGTGTTGGTTTCTAGACTTTGTGTGGAAGAATTGTAAGACTTGAATGAGGGAGTGAAAGTGTGGAGCCAAGAGAAGGAGATAACCTTTGAAAGAGAAGTTATAGGTTAATAAGGAGCTGATATGAGTGAAGAGGATCAGACATGCTAGTCTAAGCAAGGTGTGAAGGTGATCACATAGGTCATTGGACCTAATAAGCCTAGAAGAGATAGAATGGTTGAGTATGCTCAAGAGGCTATTTGAGAGAGACTTGGGAGAGTTTTAATAGAGGTTTGTCTATTTGAATTAGAGAGTGAATGAGGGGTAGAGTAACCTATGGATAAGTTGATGAGTAGATCAATTTGAGGACTATCTGTATGACCTATTGGTCATAATTCTATTGGCAGAATAGTGCTCTTTTTGTTTTAGTGTGACCAAAGGCAAGGTGAAGACTGTGTGAGCTTGGTGGTTGATCTGAGAGGTAGATTAGTGTGTGGTCTATGTTTATTATCATCTAGTCATGTTATTGAATCTATGATAGAGTTGTTGATGTGAAGGATGCATTGAGTTTGCAGAGTTGAAGAGTGGGAAAATTTGGGATATGTAATGTGTCTTAATTGATCTTTGTATGTTAGTTCAAGTATGTAATGTGTTTTGGCCAACAAGGTGTGTTGGGTGACTGAGATGTTATTTAAAGGTGATAAGGGTGATATCTAGAGAGCCATCATTAGGTGTTGAGGACATTAGTTCTAAGGTGGAAGTGTTCTTATCAAAGGAGGGTTTAAATGAATTGGTCTTCCTTAGGGGCACTTGCTCCTTGTAAAAAAAGTGTTTTACTAAAGGTAGGTGGTTTAAAAGAGTTGATCATCTTACAAGTAGGTTCTCCTTGTAAAATAGGTGTTTCACTAAATACATTTGAAGGAGGACATAATCAAGGTTTGTTGATTTAAAGGAGTTGATTAGTCTCTTATTTGTAATTTCTTATAGGACAGTAGTCCATTTGTGTTGTACGCTTGAGAGTGGGTTTTATTCCCTATGAGGGTTTCCCATAAGAACTATGTGTTATGTGTTTGATCTTGTGTATGTATTGAAGGAATAAGCTCTCTTATTAATGTTACTTAATCAAATTGATATATGTTGATTGGTTAATAGTTTAAGGGACTACAATTGAAATTAAAATATCTGCGCTCATTGATTCCCCCCCCCCCGCCTTGATTTTACCTCTAATAATTGGTATCATATTAGGTCCTTTGAAGGAAGCCCAAAAGCTTGAAGGAAATCCTAAGTGATACAAAGATTCCTAGCAGTTGATGAAACAAAATATTGAGTTAAGATCAATGTTCAAAAGTCTTGAAGATCATATTAGTCATATTGAAGAGTGATCATGTAGAATGATGGATGATGTGGTTAAATAAGATAAGAGGGATAAGGAGACTAAACAGGTTATCAAAATTTAGATGGAGGCTGCATGTTCAAGCATGAAGGTTAAAAAAATTGAAATTTATCAATTAAAGACTATTCTTTTTTCCATAAAAGATGAGTATGAAAAGGTCATAATCAAGATAGGCAAGCCTAAAGAAGAAAAAAATAAATTAGAATAAGTCAAAAAATATGGAAAATAGATCAACAATCTTAAAGATCAGTTAGGGGCAGCTACTATAAATTTGAAGACAAGAGAAGAAGAATGCAGATATCTTAAGACTCAATGAGAAGAAGCAAATGTCAAAATGATTTCAAGGCAATATAAGTATGATGAGATGAAAACTAAGATAAAATTGTTGAAGAAAGAGCGTGAATAGCTCATAAATAAATTAAACAAGCTAAGAAAGGAGCATGAGAAGTCTGAGCAAGTCAAGGAAATTACAAACTTGAAAAGCAATGAAAGAAGGTATGTTAGACAACCAAATGCTTCAAGGTATTTTAATTTATTTCTTATTCATTGTTATACATGTAATAAGTATGGTCATAGAAATAAGGACTGTAAAATGAAATCAGTCAAGAATGGACATTCATGGAGCTATGATAGGAGTTTTCAACCAAAGATTGATAATAGTTCAAATCTATCAAAAGATACGAATGATGTTATTTGTTTCAATTATCGTAAGAGTGGAAATATTGATGGATTCTATCCAAATGATGTTAAAAGGTATTCAAGGTATGTCAAAGGGTATAAAGCTCCTAAAAGGTTTGACAAAGGATAAACTCAGTAATGGAAACCAAAGATAATCATTTCCAATTCTTCTAGTCATAAGGGTGATAAGAAAGTTGCTCTAGAAGGCTATGTTGCAAATAAGGATAAGCTCAAGAATTAAGTAGGTAAGATGGTTGTAGAAGACAAGAAAAGTCAAAATATGGCATGGATAACTAAGGTAGTAAAGACTAAGAAGACTAACCCTATTGAGTCTTAGAGTCTTGATGGATTGTTTTCCAAGGTGGAACAAGGATCAAAAATGAATGAAAGTCAAGAGTTTATGATGTCAGTATTTATTGACAAATCTGAATAAAATAATGAAGTCAATGATTTAATTAAAATCAAGTAGGACTACAAGTTAGACAAAGATATGGAGATATGGGAGTCTCTTGAGTTTTGGAACTTTTAGTCTCACTATGTTAAAGAGGTGTCTCTATCTAGGCTTCAAGGAGACATGTGTCAGTCAAAGGAAGCTTGGTGGTTGCAATATATTGTTTTGATGAGAAGGTATGAAAACAAGTATTTGAAGACTTGTTGAAGATGTCATATTCCTGATGAAACATGAAGTTAGGGGGAGCTTTGTAATTGGTCAAGTCCTAGGATTATAGCACTGAGTAGTTGAATCTGAGTAATAAGGTGTGGAGAAGCAAGTTTGTGTTCTCAAGATCATAATGCCAATCAAAGAGGATCTTTGGTTAAGGGGGAGCAACAAGTTGATGTGTTTGTTCCAAATGTTTGTAAAGGCACTGTAGTATAGGGTCAGAATGGGTGGTTCCAGGTGGAATAATGAGTTTGATGCAATTTAAATAAGTGTTTGGTGCTCATAAATTTCTATGCATTTCTTTGTGATGTGTTCCATGTGATTTTTTGGTCTGAAGGTATGTTTTGTGTCAATTGAAGTTTTAAATTGCTCTCAATTTTACAAATTTTTAGCTTAAGGGCAAGAAGGCCTAAAATGGGTTATAGGACGTATGGGTTCCCAAAGGTGTGGAAGCTCAATTCTTGGTTTAAAAGTGTTTGATGGGTGTCTCTAAGTGTGCAAGTAGTTTAAGAGGTGTGTGTTTACCAAAAGGAGGTTTCTTGACCTTGTTTGTTTTGAGATTCTAAGGTTTTGGGTTGTGATAGAAAAGTAGTTTACATTGTGAATTGAGACCTGAGGATTTTAAATATGTTTACTGAGCCAAATAGGTGGTCAAATCAAGCTTCACAAAGATTTGAAGGTTTGTGGTTCTCTAGTTATTCAAGTTTTTATCAATATGGAAGGCTAATTAGCTAGTAGGTTTGTGAAGGAAGTATGTTTTAGAGGATGATCTTGGTGATTAAAATTTGTTTGATTGAGGGATCTTATGATAGTTCTCTAGATATGGAGTTTTAGGTCCTAAAGATGTCTCTATTGAAAATTGTGGGCTCTATAAATTTTAGGTAGAGCTATAAGGAGGCTAGACAAGCCTAGATTGAAAAAGGGTGTTTTTTGCTCAGCTTATCCAAAAGATAAAGGTATTTATTTTTCAAGGTTATTTCTTAAGTTGATTTTGTGCATGTTTGATATTTGGTGAGTGGCATGAAGTTCTGTTGGTGGTCCTTATGGTAGCTTGAGAGAGAAGGCTAGTTCACATGTGTGATGGTTTTTCATAGTGTGTGGGGATATAAAGTTTATTAGAAGGTGAAATTACTTAGGTTTCTTAGGGGGAGTCCCTCTTAGATGTTTCTTGATGTGTTCCATCATATTTTTTTGGTTTTGTGTGTTTTTCTTCATTGGTTGCAGTGCATGATTGACGAGAGTGTTGGTATGGATCAAGAGGATGTTATCAAGGCAAGAAGAGGTAGGCTCATGATAAAGGGGATTTTTTATCATCTTTATAAGATGGTACTTTCCTATTTTTTATTCCCTTTAGGTCCTCAAGATCATTTGGTGTCCACTTTGTCACTATGTCAAAGGGGGAAAAAGATCATGTTGTAAGAGTGCTTTGAAGAGAGAGAAGGTGAGCTATATATTATTGTATATGATGGTTATTGACATCAATAACAAAGGAGGATATTTTTGGAGATTTGTCATGATGATTTCATGAAGGTGTCTTGGTGATTGGATGAATTGCCTTGATAGTCTATGTGACAATGACAAAGTGTGCAATGTGTTTGTTCTTGTATGCTTGAACGTGGTTTGGTTGATCTTTAGTGTTGACATGGTTAGAGATGTTTAGGGGTAAGTGTGGTGGTTGGAAAATTTCCAAGAGGTCCCTAATATGTTATCTATGCTTTGAGAGATTTTTTTCATAATTAGAATTCATCTGGTAGTCCATAGTTTTCATCTACACACTTTGGGTCTAATGGCAAAAAATCTGAGTAGGCAGTTTCATGACATCACCATTACCACGTGAGAATGATTCAAGGGGAGTTGGTCATATGTTTATTATCACATTAGTCTCTAGTTGTTATACACCAGATATTAAGTCATATGTCAAAGTATGGTAAAATAGATGAAGGTTCAAATTTGGATTCATAGTTAGAATTCATTATTTCCCTATACTTAGCCAAAATTTGCAATGTGGACAAAAAGATTTGAGTAAGCAGTTTGATGATGGAATATCTCATGCATGTGGATGATTCAAGAGAAGGTGATCATATGGGTTTGTTCAATTTTGGACCTAATTTATTTTCACTAAAGTTTATATTATGCGATGAAGCACATTAAAATATATTTTTATGCAAAGTTGGGCTCCTAAGCAATTTGACTGTGTTTTCTCATAGCCAATTTTACAATGTCGTAGAAAGAGCCGAGTGAGAATTTTGATGGTGTTGTATATTTTAAATGTGAATGTTTCAATAGAAAATGATAATATGGGTTTGTTTATTTTTAATTATAGATTATTTGAGCTAATTTTGAGATCATGTGCTAAAGTGCATCAAAAGTTATGCTTGCTCAAAGTTGGCCTCTCAAGTAGGTTTTGACATAGTTGGCTCTGTAATAGAAGTTTTTAAGAAGGCATTATAATGGTGTTATATCTTTCACAAACAAGGGTTCTAAGAGAATAATGTCACATGGTTGGATTCTCTTATGTAAGGAGATCATCTAGTCTAAATTTGAGATCTTACATCAAAGCGTAGAAGTATTAAGGATAAAAAATGACTACTTAAGCATATTGAAAGGGTCACCATCCTTGATCATTTTTGAAAGTGTTAAAGCTCGAGTAAGATCAATGGTGTACATTACTCCAATAAGTTAGGAAGAAAAAAGATAAGGATAGGTGCATGATGTTTAAATACTAAGAAAAGGTATAGGATAATGATCTAACGGTGAGTGGACATTTGTGTAGATTGATCAAATGGTAAACATTGATCATTAAAGACCTAGTTGATCTATAGAGATCGATGGAGCATATTGAGTAAATATTTAAATATTAAATGAGATTAGGTCAACATGACTAAGTTTTAACATCTAAACATTGGCACCTATGCATTAAATATTGAACAATATCAATGGTGCGTATTCAATCTAAGCTGAAAGGACACAAGATTCGAGCATTATGTTTGAAGGTTAATTCTGATCATTGTCATTCAAATATTTAATATAACATAGAAAAAACCATAGCTCTATATTTTATCCATATATTTTTATAGAATTCAAATTTACTAGTGCTATAAAAATTAAAATGGTAGAGGACTCTAAGGCACATTTGGATGTATAGATTTGATGATCTAAAAGTGAGTACAGTCAAAGATATTGAGCCTAGAAGTTGACTGTGTTTGTGCTTATTCTGCAAGTGACTTGAGAAATATATTTGAGTTTGTGTTGATGTTGTTTTGATGTATCATGAAGAATTTGATATTGATGAGTATTGTAGACTCCATGAGGATGCTTTATGAATAATTTGGAGGAGTGATCAATCTATCTTGAGTATGAACAATGATTAATAATTTGACTGTATGTTCAATAATGGTGTTCCTATGTATAAGGTGTTTATTTGAGTTAATTGAGCATACGTAAAGGTGAGTAAAGGTGACTATGATCATTTGAAGATGTCTTAGGGGACATAAGGAGTGGACGTATGTATTTTTAAATGGCCATGTGTTCTTATTATGCTCAAAAACATGTCAAAGAAGTTGTATGGGTCTCCATAGGACCTAAAAGTGGCTTAGGCCTATTTTGAAAGGGGATTATGATTAAATGTGACCCACATGAGATGACTTAAGGGTAAAGGCATGGTTTTATGTCTGACAAGGATATGTTGTGATCTTGTTATTTCATGATTGTTGTATATATAGTGAAACTAAATGTGTTGGTTTCTAGACTTTGTCTGGAAGACTTGTAAGACTTGAATGAGGGAGTGCAAGTGTGGAGCTAAGAAAAGGAGATAACCTTTGAAAGAGAAGGTATAGGTTAGTGAGGACCTGATATGAGTGAGAGGATTAGACATACTAGTCTGATCAAGGTGTTTAAGGTGATCACATAGGTCATTAGACCTAATAAGCCTAGAAGAGGTAGAATGGGTGAGTATGCTCAAGAGGCTATTTGAGAAAGACTTGGGAGAGTTTTAAAAGAGGTTTATGTATGTGAATTGGAGAGTGAAGGAGGAGTAGAGTGCCCTATGGATAATTTGATGAGTAGATCAATTTAAGGATTGTCTATATGACCTATTGGTCATAATTTGTTGGTAGAATAGTGATATTATTGTTTGAGTGTAAGCAAAGGCAAGGTGAAGACTATGTGAGCTTGGTCGTTGATCTGAGAGGAAGATTAGTGTGTGGTCTATGTGTATGATCATCTAGTCATGTTTTTGAAGATATGATAGATTTTTTGATGTAAAGGATGCATTAATTATGTAGAGTTGAAGAGTGGGGTTAGTTGGGATATATAATGTGTCCTAATTGGTCTTTGTATGTTGGTTTAACTATTTAATGTGTTTTGGCCAATAGGTTGTGTTGGGTGATGTATTTTTTTAAGAAAGGTAAGAATAGTGATATCTAGAGATCCATCATCATGTGTTGAAGACATTAGTTCTAAGGTGGAAGTGTTCTTATCAAAGGAGGGTCTAAAGGAGTTGGTCTTCCTTAGGGGCAGTTGCTCCTTGTAAAACATGTGTTTTACTAAAGGTGGGTGTTCTAAAGGAGTTGATTATCTTAAGGGTAGGATATCCTTGTGGAATAGGTGTTTCACTAAATACCATTGGTCAAGAGGTCATGATTAAGGTTTGTTGATCTAAAGGAGTTGATCAGTCTCTTGTTTATAATTTCTTATAAGACAGTAGTCCATTTGTGTTGTAGGCTTGAGAGTGAGTTTTATTCCCTATAACATTTTCCCACATAAACTATGTGTTATGTGTTTGATCATGTGTATGCATTGAATGAATAAGCTCTCTTATTAATGTTGCTTAATCAAATTGATATATGTTGATTGGTTAATAGTGTAAGGGACTGTAATTGAAATTTAAATATCTAGGCTCACTGATTTACCCTCCCATTTCAATGATTTTACCTCTAACATGATATTGCATAAAATTATGAGTTTTTTAAACTCGATGCAGTGTTCGGTCAAAGCTATGCCTCTGACTCATGTTTATGGGTAATGTCATTTTGCTTGAGTTACTACATACACAACCTAACATAGTTGTAATAATGATGTTTGGGCATCATCCCTTTAAATCATCAAGAAAAAATAAGTCACATTTTCTCATATCCTTCCCCTCATTTACCCATTCATTACAATCAAAGGGCATAAATCTTGACTAGTGGAATTTCTAAGTATATAGTAAAGTTACTCACACATATACAGAAAACCATCTATGTAGGTGCTAATGATTAGACAAACCCTTTTAGTATTGTCTAGGTACCAAGTATTAGATTCTTTCTTGTATATTTATGCCTCTTTACCATACCATTGGGTATACAGAACGAGTGAGCTTATTATCCATACCAATGTGTATAAAAGAAGCGTACGTATAAAGAAAGGTCTAGTCTATCAATATGATGGTATATTTAAAGGGAGACATGTATTCCTTGAGTGATAAAGAACTAATTCATCACCCATAGTCTTGATAATGGTCTCACAGGCTCTAAAATTATTTCTATTAGATTCACAGTTACTCAAAAGTGATAACTACTCTACCTGAAAGACAAAGCTCAAAACTCAACTAGAGTTTGAAGAAATTTGGTCTGTAGTAGATGGCTCATATACCTAATATGCAATAGATATTGATTTGTAACATAAATTTGACAAATCCAATTAAAAATCTAAGTTCATAATCATGTTCAAAGTATCGAATGAAGTCCAACCACACATTTTTGAAGTCAAAATAGCTAAGGAAGATTGGGATAAGCTCAAAACTATATATGAGGCCAAAAATGATAGAATTATTCTACATTTACAAATTCAACTCCACTATCTTAAATTGATAGTAGGAGAAATAGTGGAGGAATTTTTAAGATGTATTACAACACTAAGGGCATTACTTCAATCATTGGGTGAGATAGTTTCAGGTGACTCTCTTGTACCTATTATCTTGTGAGCACTGCCACCCTCATACAAGATTTTTGTGACCAATTTGACTGTCATAGAACAGAAACTAGGTTTAGAAAAATTGGTGAATATGTTGCAATAGGAAGAGGCTTTCAACACTCATGACAACCAATAAGAATATGTACTAGATTTTCATCAATAGAAAGGCAAGAAACTAGTCAAATCTTCATCTAAACATAATTCAAAGTAGAATTCACGAGGATCTAATGTTGGTACAAGTTCAAGAATTCCTTATGCTTTTTCCCCCACACCTTTTCCCTTATACTCTTGATTGTCCATAATTATATTAGGAATGGGTTACTTAGTATTTTGATATCAATTAGTAAAACTATCACCTTAAAACTAATCACCATTAGAACTAGTGGGTTGATCTTGGTTTGGTGACATGTCTTTTACAAACTCGAATGGCTACTATAGAGCAGACGTGGACTTATTTTTCCTTCTCATGTTGGGCCTTCAATAAGATTTAGAGGATTTGAGTGATTTATGATGTGAAAAGCATCTTGAATATGATATGTGGGAATGCCAACCTATTCAATAGTAAAGTGGGCAAAAATTGAGTCAAGAGGTGGATTAAAGGAAGTGGAAGCGAGGTCACTAAGGTCAATGTAATTAGATTTTTTAGATTTAGGAACTTTACCTTTATTCTTATTACCTAGAAATTTGGTTCTAGGATAATAATTATAATTCCCATACTCAGCTTTCAAGTTTTTACAATATAAGTATGGATATAGATCCTCAGGAATAGTGACCTCTAATCCTGAATGAGAGAATTTAATGCATGGGTGAAAGGTGGAAGGATTACTCATACTTTATGGATCCAAGGATAAATAAGAAGGAGATTATAGGGAAACTCAAAGTCAATGACATGGAAAAGGGTGTCATGGGTGATAGGCCCAATAATGATAGGCAAATAGATATTACCTATAGATTCTCTCTCTACATTATCATAGGCTTTGATTGTGATAGTGTACGGTTGCATGTCCACTACTGTGTATCCTAAATATTGGATTGACTTCCATGAAGTTATGTTTAACCCTAAACCATTATGTATGAGAACCTACTTGACTTTGTAGTAGGAAATAATGGCTTCAATGCATAGCGAATTATTGTGGAGGGGACCAAGGGATGAAATATCTCTTTGATCAAATGTGAGTTGTTGACCTAGGGATAAATGGCCCACTAGTGCTTGGAATTGGGATGGATAAATATCATTAGGTACCTTGGATAGTTGTAGGAATTCATTAAATATTATTTGATGAACTTTAGATGTACGCAAGAGATATAAGATAGAAATATATGTAGACATTTTGCTTAGTTATTGACCAATATTATATGACTTCTCAATAGAAGAGCAAGGCCGTTTGGATTGTAGTTGTGTAGTTTCCTGATTGGAATTGGTATTTGTATTATAGGGTGGTGAAGGGCCTTGGAGAGTAAATCTTGGACATCTAGTTATGACTGTAAAATTTTGAGTTAGAAAATAGTTACCTGAATTAGATGAATTAGGTGAGGGTCTAAAAATAGTAATTTTCAAATGTCAAAGCACAATTAAATTGCTCTAACCTATGTTAGAATTACCTATTGTCAAAGAGGGTGGTCCCAAGATAGGAGGGATAACACTCTAACAAATGTTAGATGGTGTATGAAGAATGACTTTGATAGTAGTGATATAGTTATTTGTAACTCACCCTATGACATCACCATAATCATATCGTACACTTTGATAGCCAATTTGGTTAGTTTGGGTGTCATGATCCTGATTATGATTGGCTTGGTTTTGATTTTGGCCTTGTCTTTGATGGTGATTATGACCCTATCCTTGGTTTTTATTGTGTCCTTAGACTTTATTCTAATTTTTTCTTTGATATTGATTGTTGTGCTTGGGAAAAGGGCTATTATAGAATCTCATCTCTTGGTATTGGGTGCTCTATTTGAAATATTGTCATTGATGTCAAAGGTATAGTATTATTGGTGATAAATGCCCCATTACATTTACTAATGTTTTTAATAGTTATATCTTGGCTAATGTGTGTTAATATTTATTTAATATTAATGAATATATTTTTGGTTGCATATAAGACAAAAAGAAGGGCCCATGGAGAAGTCAAAGAGTCACGGGGTAAAGACAAAAGAAGAATGGGATGCATTTTCCCATGAAGAGTCATCTTAGGGAATTCCAAGAGTCACCAAGTGAAGACAAAAGAGGAAGGGCACAATTTCTCATGAAAGGACACTTTGAGGAATATGAAAAGTTACCAAGATAAAGACAAAAGAGGAAAGGATGCTTTTGCTTATGAATGGTCACCACATGACTTTTCAAATGCAAGGATACGAAGGGTCATGCAAGTTTGGTGCCATTTTCATGAGGATTGAAGGGTCACAAGGGGGGAAGGCCAAAGGTCATTTGGAAAGCTATAAATAAAGGCTTGAGAAGCCATTTTTAAGTGTGAGAGATGAGTATGATTTTTATTTGTTATATCTAGCTTACAAGAGCAAAGGTGAGAGAGGAAAGAGATATTATAATGAATTATCATTTTTTGAGATAGAAACATTGAGATATAGTTGTGTGGTATACACCAAGGGGTTGGTGCTCATGTGGGTTAGTGCTCACAAATTGTTGTTGTCTTGGTGCTCAGTAAAGGGGTTGGTGATCCTATGGGTTGGTGCTTAGTAAAGGGGTTGGTGCTCCTGCAAGTTGGTGCTTGTGAATATTGTAGTTTGAGTTGGTGCTGATTCATATACTTGAGATTATTCTCCATGGTTTTTCCCACATTGGGTTTCCACGTTAAATTTGGTGTCTCTCTCTATCTTTTGTGGTGTTTATTATTTTAGTTTTATTGCATATCTTGAATGTATGTTAAAGTGGAATTTGATTAAGGGAAAGTTTATAATATTTATGATATACTGATTCACCCCCCCCTCTTAGTATATCCAATGCTTAAAAATTGGTATCAGAGCAGGTTCCTTCAGAAAGGGTTTAACAACTTAAAGGTAGATCAAGGAAAAGCACAAGATGGCCAAGCAACTAAAGAAGGAGAATAAAGAGTTAAAATTTGTGGTTGAGGCTCTTAAGGAATAGGTGTGTATCTTGGATTCTAAGTTGGCTATAGAAGTAAAATAAAAAAATATTTTTATTTAGGATCTTAAGAATCAGCTAGAGGTTGCAAATTCAAGTTTGAAATCAAGAGAAGAAGAGTTTAATCAGTTGAAGGTTGAGTTAGGTTTTTAAAGGATAATCATGAGAAGCTCATAATCAAGGTTGAGAAAGATCATGAAATATTAGTCCAAGGTAAGAAGGATGTAAGTTTTAAAGGTAAATTAAAGAAGCCAATCAGGCAGCCCAATGCTTTCAAGTTTTCAAATTCTTTTCATGGCCATTGTTTTTTTTGTCATCATGTTGGTCATAGGGCAAGAGATTGTATGAGGAGAAGCAATCAATCAAAGGGAGATATCAATCACATTTAATCAAAAGCTATGAGAAATGTTGTTGCTTTTGTTGTCATAAGATTGGCCATATTTCTAAATTATGTCCAAATAGAGTAAAGAGATCTTCAAGGTATGAGAATAGCCAAATTCAGGTTTGGAGACCTAAAATAGTAAAGGTTGATTAGGTTGAGTTTAAGAGTGAGAATAAATTACTTGTTATAGTAGATAAAGAATCAGATAGGAAGGACTATGAAAAATATCTTGTTACATTTGAGCATGAGCCTTGTCAAGATAAGATAGTTGCAAGAGTTGAGAAGATGAAAAACATCATAAATGATGAGGTTAGTAAGTCAAATAAGTTAGACATGCTTAAATAGATTCTAAGAGAAAGACACAAGGAAGAAATAGAAGAGATGTGGGAATCTCTTGAGATTTATTTTTAGGACCCTTTGTGTGGGGTATTTCTTCTAGGCTTCAAGGAGACACTTTTCAGAAAAATTGAAGCATGGTGGATGCTATTGGGTCTTGGCTATGTTGCATGACAAGAAGGTGAGTTGGCAGATTAATTTGTATATCATTTGAGGGAATCAATTTTGAAGAAAATTTTGCACCAGTGTTAAGGTTAGAGGCTATTAGAATGTTTCTTACATATGCAGTGTTTAAAATTTTTAAAGTGTTTCAAATGGATATGGTCATAAGAAATTAGAATGTTGAAAAAAAGATAATAGTTTCAGAAATAAGGAGAAGGAAAGTCATGTAGAGTCAAGTAGAAGCTACAACTCTTTTGCTCCTCTATCAAGCTTTGATGAAGAGGCCATAATATGTTACAATTGTAACAACTTCAGACACATAACTTGGTAATGCAGAAGTGTGTTCGAGTCAGTCAAGAAGGACCAGAGTTTCAAGGCTCCATTCATTAAGAAAAAGGTTCAGACATGTTCATGGTAGAAGAAACAATCTAAAGATTCTATGATGGTTCAGACAAGTTCGCATACAAGAAATGAAGATCAGCCATGGTTCGTTGATAATGGATGTTTGAGGCATATGATAGGATATAAGAGTAAGTTCTTAACTCTAAATAAGATCAATGGTGGCATAGTGAAATTTAGAGATAAAACCACTACTAGGATAGCCAAAAAAGGTACTTTGAGTTTGGATAATGGTAGAACCAAGACTAAGAATGTATTGTATGTAAAAGGTCTTAAGCATAAACTATTGAGTGTAAGTCAAATATGTGATCAGGGATACACATTAAAGTTTGAAGTAGAAGGATGTGAGATTAGAAGAAAAGATTTAAATGAGTTGATTGCAGATGCTCAAAGGACAAGCAATGATTTATATGTATTATCAGATATCTTCTCAAAGGCACGATCAAAGGACACATTCAAGGATCTGCAAGAGGAGTTATGAGTAATTTCTTTTACTTCCTATCATTGAAGTTCAACATCAATTGAGGGAAGCTAAGTGTTATCTCCAAGTAGGCCCTTTGCCATTGATGTCAAAGGGGGAAAATAATAGGTACAGCTACAAGTATAGGTACAGGTGGAAAAATAGGTACAGGGAACAGGTATAGGTTACTACAGTAAGGGGGAGTTACTATATGTTTTTAGAAGATAGTATGTGAAAGTTTTAGGATATAGAAACTTCAGAATTGAGGTTACCATCAATGACAAAGAGGGAGATTGTTGGAAATATTGTCATTGATGTCAAAAGTCTAGCATTATTGGTGATAAAGGCCCCATTGCATTTAATGATGTTTGTAATAGTTATATCTTGCCTAATTTGTGTTAATATTTATTTAATATTAATGAATATATTTTTGGTTGCATATAAGACAAAAATAAGCGCCCATGGAGAAGTCAAAGAGTCACGGGGTAAAGACAAAGAAGAATGGGATACATTTTCCCATGAAGAGTCATTTTGGGGAATTCCAAGAGTCACCAAGTGAAGATGAAAGAGGAAGGGTGCAATTTCTCATGAAGGGACACTTGGAGGAATATGAAAAGTCACCAAGATAAAGACAAAAGAGGAAAGGATGCTTTTTCTTATGAAGGGTCACCACATGACTTTTCAAATGCAAAGATATGAAGGGTCATGCAAGTTTGGCACCATTTTCCATGAGGATTGAAGGGTCACAAAGGGGGAAGGCCAAAGTTCATTTGGAAAGCTATAAATAAAGGCTTGAGAAGCCATTTTTAAGTGTGAGAGATGAGTATGATTTGTATTTGTTATATCTAGCTTAGAAGAGCAAAGATGAGAGATGAAAGAGATATTGTAATGAACTATCATTTGTTGAGATAGAAATATTGAGAGATAATTGTGTGGTATACACAAAGGGGTTGGTGCTCCTATGGGTTGGTGTTCATGAATTATTATTGTGTTGGTACTTAGCAAAGGGGTTGGTGCTCTTGTGGGTTGGTGCTCATGAATTGTTGTTGTGTTGGTGCTCAGCAAAGGGGTTGGTGCTCCTGTGGGTTGGTGCTCAAGAATTGTTGTTGTGTTGGTGCTCAGCAAAGGGGTTGGTGCTCCTATGGGTTGGTGCTCATGAATAGTTGTTGTGTTGGTGCTCAGCAAAGGGTTTGGTGCTCCTACAAGTTGGTGCTTGCGAATATTATAGTTTGAGTTGGTGCTCATTCATATACTTGAGATTGTTCTCTATGGTTTTTCCCACATTGGGTTTCCATGTTAAATCTAGTGTCTCTCTCTATCTTGTATGGTGTTTATTATTTCATATCTTGAATGTATGTTAAAGTGGAATTTGATTAAGGGAAATTTTATAAGATTTATGATATACTGATTCACCCCCCTCTCAGTATATCCCATGATTAACATGCTCTTTTTTCCAATTTGATTTCCCCATTTTCTAGTAAATTGTGGATAAGATGACTCATTTTTATGCACCTATAGATTTCATGACCAGCCATATGATGGTAATCATAGTACTCATTATATTGATACCATGTTTGCTTGGGTTGACCATTTGGAAAGGGTTTTGGAACAAGCCAAATGATCATATTAGTTGTTACCAAGTTTCGGAATACTACCTCAATGGGCTCCCCATGGTCACTAAAAACTCTCTTGGTAATATCCTTATCATAAGGCAGCTATTTGTAATGTGATCTAAGGGCTAGGTGTGGTATTTTGGGCAGGTGGTGGTTTCACTATTTGTACATATCTTGCCTCTATGACCCCATTATTGACCATGTTTTTAATCTTGATGAAGGTTTTAGGATTTTCAATTGTATTGTCTTGAATTGGAATTTGATTTTGGTTTGGCACTTGGGTTTGAGAGTATATATTGACAAGACCTCTATCAAGTAGTGATTTTTCAATTTGCACCCCTTTGTCAATTATTTATTCAAATGTGTTTACACAATGAAGTCTAAGATTATATGCAACTTTAGCATTTAGGTTTTATGTAAAAATACCTACTAACTATTCATCTAGAAAATTATGTGAAAAAGAACTAGCTAGGGCTCTCCACCTTTGTAAATAAGTTGAGAAACTTTCTCCTCCTCATTATTTGGCATTGCATAAATCTACTACTATTAGTATGTACTCTATGTTATAGGAGAAATAGCTAATACATTTTTCCAATAAGTTATTGAAAGTGGTTATTGACCCCTTTCATAGTTTGAGGACCCATTCCAAAGCTTATCCACCTAAACTACATGGAAATAAGTGAATCAAATATATATTATTGTAAAATACTTTTTGTCATGTGATAGAATGCCTATAATGTTCTCTTGGGTCATATTTTCCTTTGTATTAATCAAACTTTGGTAGTTCAAAATGAGGATGAAAAGGTACTTAGACAAAGTTGAGGTTAAAAGGATAAGGGTAGATTTCATCAAATTTATACTTCTTGGGTGTTTGGCTATCTGATTGAAGTTTGGAGATAATTTCCTTCATCATATTCCACTCTTAGATGTTGGGAGAATTTTATGATGAAGGAAATGTATTTTATTATGTATGATGGCCTTGATTGGTAGTAGCATAAGTATGAATAACTCCCCTTTACATGGTTCTGTTATGGATATTAACCCTACAACTTACATTCTAAGTTTGATGAGGGATTTGCTATTAGTTCAGATTTAGATTGGAAAGGTAATGCATTATTGAATTAGAATAAGTTGTTGATGTAAATTGTAAGGGATCCACTATTATGGATAATAGGGGATATGGTATTGGTTAAGAGGAATTTGTTATTAGTTTTGAATAACTTTTTGATGGTTCACAATAAGGCATTATTGTTTTAAATTAGAAGTAGGCAATGTGCATTGGGAACTACCCAACGTGTGTTGTGGTTGTGGATTGTTGGCAAATTGTTATTCTAAATCATTTGGCATTGTTTTTGAATTGTTTGGAATTTATTGCACATTATTTCACATTTTTTGGCACTTATTACATGTTGGAAAGGACCTCTTGATGATTTAAAAAGGTATGTTGCATTTCAAGTGGAACTTGTTGCATAGCATTTGTTGGAATGGCATGTTCAATAGGAGTCAATGGATATACATTAGATGTAACATTGTTTATGGGTTATTGAGGTTGCTTAAGAAATTAGTTTTGTTATATGAAGGTGGTATTATTTAATGATGTTTCCAACAAATAAGTAGTTAAATCAGCTACTAGTTGATCAATATACCATTGGCTAATTTTTTGTATTATAGAAATAAAGAATTGGTCATGTTGGGATGGGTCAACAAGTTTTACCTTCCCTTTTTTGGATGATGTAATGGTTGGTTTGTATTTTGAAAAAGGGGTTGACTTTGGGTAACAGTTACTTCTTGAGGTAATTCCTCAATGTGAACAAGAATACGTAATTGGTCTATGGGGAAGTTAGGTGGTAGCTTGGCTTTAGATTCTAATAGTTTTAAAAGTTGTTCATTTGTATCTTCCATAGTTTATTGTTTGAATTGACCTTGACTAGTTTCAATAATAGGAGGGAGGTATTTGAACACTTTCAAGTGGTCCTCACTATCCTCACTATATTTAAAATTTCTAATGTATCCCGAGGGATAGTAGAATTTTTCCTCAAAGCTAGGACCACAAGAGGCCCCATTGTGCATGTACCTAGGCATGTCTCAAATGGATTTTGAACTAGAGAATGTTTTGGACTTTAGTAGGTTCTTGGCATGATTTTTTTAATTTGGAATGAGATAAAATGGTTTTTCCCCTAAATTAGAACCTAAAATTAGATTTAGACTTTGAATTTTGACACAAAGAAGTTCTAGTTTGAGACCAATAAGGGAATGAGTAGCGTGATGGTACCAAAGGAGACAAGGCTTTGTTTCAATTAGAACACATAACACTACAAAATGACTAATGATGGTTTGGAACAAATGTGTAGCATAACACCTTAGTATGTGAATGTGTAAGGACATGTTTTGAAACATTTACTTATAGAACTTGGTGTTTTTGTTTTGAATGTGGTTATGAACATAATGCTAGTTTCAACAAAGTACCCAAGTAATCATGAACATAACTTAGAAATTTACATGGGTTTATGACTTAGTCAATGAGTCCTTTTCATATAGTTGATTTTGAGAGGATTAAATTTAATGATTCATTAAAGAAATTATTATAATAATTGTATACATGTAAATTTGGCCACCAATGGCTTTACATCAAACTTTTAGACCAATTCTTACCAATCATCAAACATTTAACCTAAGAATTTTCATTAGTCTTTAATTTGGATTTATAACCTTGAGTTAAATAAATTTGACCTATTAAATCAGTTAAACAAGGAAAATACATACATTGAATTAATCAAAATCAAACAAGTGACCAAATGCCTAAAAAGAATTAATTAACTTGCACACCCTAATCAAAATCAATTAGCAAGTTAAATCAATTTCAAATCTTAATTGAGTTCGTTATGAGATAATAAATCAATTAAATCAATAACTAAAAATGAAATTTAAGAGCATCTTAGAACATCCTAGAATACACTCATTACCTTTGTGAGTTGTCACTTTTGAAAAATATCTAAAAGAATATCCTAAGAATATGTCAAACTCAACCAAAGTTAATAAACTCAATCAAGGTTCTAATTTAACCTATTCCAAGTGATTTTGAAGCCTATAAAAGAAAGATTAGATCTCTTCATTTAAGGATCTCAATCAAAGTAGAGTTATAATGCAGAAATAGATTCATAAAGCTAAAATCCTAGTGTTATAATACCAAAATTGAGCCAAAGCCATCAAGCCATTGAGTCAATTAAGCCATCAAGACATCAATCAAGCCAAACATTCAACAATGGTGCACAGAGGAGATGATGTTAGTCATATTTCATTGATGAAGACTTATTATACATAAACTAAGTAAGCCAACTGAATTACCATTTAGAGCTATCAAGGATTTGGTAAGGAATTTGTGTTTTTATGTTTATATTTCTCATTTTCTTCCATGTTTTGTTGAGTTCTCATTTGGTTTATTCATTATGATCCCCCCATGATTAGGCCTAAAGGATGTTATATTGTTAGTGAATTCATTTTTCATTGTTTTTTAGACTAACTCTATATTAACCTCCTCCTTTGAGTTAAATTTCTATGATCACAAATGGCACATCTGGTGGGACACGATTGCACACCCTACATCTTTGAACAAACATGGCTTTTAAAATAGCTCTTATTTTTAATAAATTTATCATTTTTTTTAATTTTTTATAAGTTTTTCTTAAAATTTTCATACTAATTCTCTAAAAATTTCATTAAAATCTGATTTATGGTTTATAAGTTATGACTCTATTAGTGACTGTCACTTTTTATTTTCTATTTTTCTGGTAAAAATAACTAGAATAGAGATTATAAATTTTATTTTTTTCACTTTTTTGACCTAAAATTTTTCAAAGAGGTGCACCTTAGAGTTTTTGATAATATGTAAAAATTTTGTAACAAACTAATGCATATTTTAAAAGTTATGGTTAAACTACTAACTATAGGTTTTTATATTTTATGCGTTCGGTTTTCTTTGTTTTAACCTTCTAACTTGTTGTTTGCATGTTTCATAGGTTTATTTTATTTTTTTATATTTATTAAGTTTTTTATTAATATTTTTTTCTAACCTTTCCCTAACTTAACATGTTTATCTTTTATGGTTTTGCCTTTGGATCGATAGATTTTGCCCTTCAAAGTTGCTTGTCTCATTTGATAAATAAGCTTCAAGGCTAAACAAAGTGTTGACCTTTTTCTTGCAGGGCCCATTTAGAAAATACTCAAAACAAAATTAATTATTTATTTCATACTTTTTTTGGGATATTTTAAAATGAATTAGGCATTTCATATTGGGTTTAAAAAGAAAGTTTTGCATGTGTGTGTTAAATGTTTTGATTGTTCTTTCAAAGTTCACAACTTAAAGCCAAAGGGATAAAAGAACACCACCACACATTTTTTTTAGTGATATAAAATTGAATACACTTCAAAAAAATTTCAATTTGTTTTTATTATTTGTTTATTATAAACTTATTTGAGTAAATAAGGAATTGTGTGTGTATGCTCTCCCATCCGTCCTTGTTAGGGAACTTTTGGGATCAAAAACTCCAACTTATTTTTAAGTCATTTACAATTATTTATATTTGTGCATCTTAAAAATAATGGGATATTAAAAAATATAATAAAACAATTTCAGCTTAGTTCAACAAAATTAACCTCACTTTAATTATTTGCAAACTTACTTATTGATTGTGTAGTTTAGCAAAAAAAGATGTGCGTGTATGCTCTCCCATCCATCCCCTTTAGGGAAATTTTGGGATAAAAATCACCCTCTCATCATACTTTAAGCCTATTCCAAATCATAGAAATAACATCATTTAAATCCCTCCTCAAAAACTTGCAATAGCATTGGGTGATCTTGAAACAACCTTTAAAGTTCTTTTACTTAGTCTTTTACTTTCATTGTATCTTGGCTTGTGAGGGGGACGTCATTACCTCCCACAGGTTTTTTAAAAAATATTTGACCTAATATTTCATTATTTAGCATCATCTACAAACCCTCTCTATGGGGGGTATATAAATTGGGATCCCCTCACTGGGATGATGGTTGGAGTTTTTAAACCATCTCTATTGGTAGGGGCTAAGCCCAGGACGTTTGAGCATGTTGGACATCACACTACACTAAGCAAACAATGGATGTAGTGGTTGTAAAAAGGGTAAGACTTTTTCATAATAATCCATATGCCATAGACCAAAATGATGTGATGCTTCTCTTGTTTGCTGATGTGAAATTTAGTAGACATGGGATCTATCTAGAACAATCAAAAACCAATTAGTTTTAATCAACCCCACATTGTCATACCCTTGATAGGATTTGGATGATTATACTTAGTGTATTTTGGTCATTTTCCTTGGTATGTTTTGAGACTAAAACTTATTTGTTTATTTATAACCACATAAAAAATTAGTTTATTTATATGTCCCTTCTTGATCAAAGAAGCATTATGTTGACCATTTTACACCACACTTGTGCCTTAAAATTTTTACTAAACATGTTCATGTGTATATTAATTTTTTAAGATGGGTACCATTATGCTACTTACATCAGTATCAAGTTTGAGCCTTTGAGTCTTTGAACTATAACATTGATCACATCATTAGAGCATGTTTACAGCATTAAGCTACTCATTTTGTTTCAAAACTTTTTTGACCTTGTATCAAAAACCATTGTTTCAAACCAAAAAAACCACATCACATTAGTCATTTGAACATTGTTCATGCACTTTCATGTTATCCAATCCTTTCTAGCTTGTTTATTCCAATCATAGTTTTCAACCATTGAGTTTTCAATTAACCTTTCCAAGTTCAAATTCAAATATTGATTGATTTTTGTTTAGGCCTTATTTCATAGGGGTCAATACATAGATCTTTCTATTTTTGGTTGCATAACTTAAGTAATCAATTGCCCAAATTTGAAAACTATCGCTTGTTTTTTCATTTAGTCTATCCTAATCATTATTTGTGCCTTTATTTAGGAAAACATAGTCTTTTCTTCAGGTGCCTTTTGCCTTATGGCTTATACCAACTGATCATGTTTATGTTTGATTTTATGTGTTGGGTCTATGTCAAAGTTGTTCCAAACTTGTTAGATTAAATCAAATCAAATCATCCTTTATTTTAAAGTCTAGATTTTGATGTCATTTGGCCAAAATTCCAAACAAATCATGTTTGTTTGAGCCTAGCTTTTAACTTCATGTTTGGATGAAAGCCCTAGCAACTCAAATTTTCTATTTTTTAGTTTAGACCTTGTTTGGAACACTTTGGCCTAGACTTTGACATGCCAATTTTATTTAGATGCTTGACATTTTATGTGTATGACATTTGACATTAGACATTTGACTTTAGACTCTTTTATGACAAGTTCTAAAATAAACCATTTGAGAGATATAGCTCCACTTTCAACCAAGTTAGACCAAGTTTTGAACCTTTTGTCCTTTAGACATTATTTTTTAGAGTTTTTAAAATTCTAAGCCTTTTTGTTTTCAGAGCTTTCATCATTGATGTGGATATGTCTAGATACACTTATGGTGGAGTCACGTACAATCCAAATTATGATAGAATGGCCGCACAAAATAGATTTGATTTTTATATATTTATTCAAGACCCCTTTGATGATAATATGGTTTGTGAGATGGAATTTTATCCACCTTGCAAAAATCAAATTAGAGACCAAAGTCAAGACATCAACTGGGATGCTATGGTTGGTGAGGAGGAACTAGGTATAGGCCTCTACAACGATAATATTATTTGGGATATGGATTATTATACTCCTTATCGTAATCAATCTAGGGAAAAAATTCAAGAACCCACTTATGATCCAAATCAAGTCACCAACTGGGATGATATGGTTTATGAGGAGGACTTGGAAGCTTTGGATTGTGCAAGTGACCAATATCCACAATTCTCTAAACTTATCCTTTCAGGATCTTATCCTTTGGATTATGTGAGCTACCAAGCTCCATAACATCCAAAGAGTTCTAGACCAAGACCTCATCCTTTGGCTTGTGTTAGTAATCAAGCTCCACAACACCCTCCCATTATCTAACCACCATCCATTATTCATCTAGTACTGATCATACCCCACTTTAGAAAATCCCAACCAATCCAATTCCAACCTCAACCAGTCCCATCAATACCTCAACTAAGCCAATTAGTACCCCACCCAATCTAATCAGTGCCTATCCAACTAAGTCAATCATTTAAGGACCAAGTTGTGATTAAAACTAGTATTTTCCAACTCATTAGAAACCAAGGCCAAGAGAACCAACCAATCCAATATGTTTTTGTTGAACCAATCATTTGTGATAAGTCAACCTATGATGGATCACCTTTCAATCCTATATTTATTGTCGAAGAGTCTCACTCTGATGAGCCAGTCTTTGCTGAGTCACTTCTTAATGATTATAACCACCTTTGGACAAATCATTACCTTGACCATATGCCTATTTTTTAAGAGCCTCTTATTGACAAGCCAATATCTAAAGATTTATCTTTTGACCTTTTTCTCATCATTGAGGAGTCTCACTTTGATAAACTAGTCTTTGTGGAGCCCATTATGCCATCATACATTGTTACTTATCCAATACCAAACTTTCAATAAGACATCATTGTAATAGAGCATTCATTAGATGAAGAATCAAAGTTAAGAGTTAGGTTCTAGTCTTGAACTGACATTCAATTTAGCATTAGAATTAGAATCAACATTAGTCTTAATATCAGATCTAGAGTCCCTTGAGTTGGAATTAGATTTATAAGAATAATATGTTTGTGAGTGTTATAATATTGATTACATGTGCCTTATAGACCAATTTGAATACATTTTTAATCCTTATATGATTTTTGAGGATGATTACTTTAGCATCGACACAAGTTCTCCTAATATCTTCTATGAGGATTGTTCAGCCTTCCCTCATCACATTACCATTCCACATGCCATTACCATCAACCATCATAGCCATATCATTGGCATTTCACCTCCCATAAGTATCAATCAAGATCAACATAATCACACCTTGTTGAATTGCATCCATGATGATATATCATATGAATAAAATCAAGGAGGCTAAGACCATAATCATATAATAGAAGAACACTCTCATAGTGAAACCTTTTTAAAGGTGTTAGGAGATAATCAAATTTCAAACTCAGCATCTTCTAGTGAAACTTTTTTGGAGGCACTAGGGAATAATCAAAGTAAAAAATCAATGTTACTTAGTGAAACCTTCTTAAAGGCACTACAGGATAATCAATACAAATTCATTGGTAGAAACCTTTATGAGGAACCAATAACTGAGCACAAAATTTCTTCACTATTTGATGAAGACATTATCAAAATTCAAATCAAAATAGCTTCCATTCTATAGCCTAATCAGATGGTAGCTACTCTCAGGCTGAAATAATAGAAGAATCTAGTGGTCTTATCGAGAGAATATTTAGAAGTCTTCAGCCCCACCATATCTAAAGATATGTTGAATCCATAATTAGCAATATGATGTGTGCCTAAAAATATTGATCTTCATTTATTTCCCTACCATCATTCATTTCATTATCATCCATCATTCCTTTTCATAAATAAACCTATCATCCAACATTTATCCATATTTACCATCCATAGTCACACTTTTCTTTGTAGAGGCTACAAAGATACCTTGTCTCGATGCTTGAAGGAATCAAAATCAATGACTGATAAAGATTACAACAACATTTGCATATTAATCTGTAGCCAGTTCTTGACAGAGTAACTATTTAGATAAGGTGTGGGCTAGCAATTAACATGATTGACTATTTTGGTTGTATCATTTGTTGATCAGGACATGCATCTCCACATCAATAGGAATAATAGATCACATACCCAAGCCACAAACATAAAAAAAAAAAATGACCATCATCAGCCAAAAATATGTACCATACCATTTCAAATTGCCATATCCATTTGCCATTATCTCATATCTATTTTTCATTATCACATAATCATTTCCTTTGCCCTATCATTTGGGGGAAACCCTCTTACCATGCTATTCAATCTATAAAACCAATCATTATCCTAATCAACCATTATTCTATTATATCCCATTCTACCATATCATTCCTATCTAGACCAAATCCAATTTTTAGTCATCATATCCAATCATGTTTTGATCTTATTTACTTTGGTTCTTCCTATACTTTTTACAAGGAGATTTTTTATCAAGTTTAAATAATCAATAAAATTTGTGTTTACAATTATATTCTATGAAAGTAATGTGATAGTTTATCTGGTAAGATATATTTTATTTTCTATCCTACATCAAGTTTGCTTATGTGAGCCTGATTATATCACCTATTGGGACAAATCAGTGCTCACTAGTCTTGCTACTAATTATAACTACCTATGGGAAAATTAATAACATTAATCTAATCCATTGTATCCTAGTTATAATTGCCTATAGGAAAACTAGGGGAAACATTTATTTATCATGCATTGCCACATCACCTTCCTATTGTTGTTTTTATTTGACTAACCATTTGCCAAATATAAGAACTTGTTGGGACCTAGTTGGTTTTTCCCTACCTTTTGTGTGGATGAAATTACTATGACTTGAGGTTTGGGACTATGTAGGCTATGTTCAATTCATGTTGTGGTCACCTCAATTCCCCTTTTCCATATGCTGTCATTATTTTGTTAGCAACCTAAGCCATGCTCTCACCATTTTATGAGTAACCTAAGCCACGCTCTTGCCATTTTGTGAGCATCATTTCAAGTTATAATGCTCTTGCCATTTTACAATCTTGAACCATTTTAGTGTCTCACCATTCTTGATTGAATTGAGATGCTTCAAAATTCCAAAAACATTTTAAACTCATTTAGAATAACCAAAAAATATTGACCACTTCTTTGCCTTCAGGATTATGAGAACCCTCACTAAGTCATAAACAAATCATGTGTTCCTTAGTTTCCCCATCCTTTTTGGCCTTTTATTCTATGTTGTCAACATTTTTTGAGTTCATCCCTATTCTTCTATCACATCCATCATGTCTTCTATCAAACATCATTTTCTTTCTATTTCTTGGGAGAACTACATTTGGCCTAAAGTTTTATTGGATCATCATATTTATGGAACTATATAGGCAGTATCCACTTGTCTATCACATATGGAGATAGCTCAACCACCCCCTTCCTTTTCTTTTATTCCTCCATATTATTTGTTTGTTTAGTTATCACCTAGTTTTTAGGGGTAATGTTCATCATGTTGTTTATACTAACATAGGGACTAACACCTATTTATTTATTTATGTCTTATTCATTTCTTTGTTTGTCTTATTTGTTTCTTTTTTTGTTTATTTTTTTGTGTACCTATTTATTTTCTTTCAGCACTATGACATTGATTCAGTCTATATGTATTCATGGGGTGATTCCTTGCACATTATTCTTGAATCTATCTATATTCAAATGCCTATATTATCATCATGGTTTTTATCATCTATGTAATTATTTTCCATTGAGTATCAGATATCAGAAATCAGTCCTTATGCATATTTTTTCTAGTCCCCATGGTGTTCTATCATGAGGCCTACCATCAAATGCTACAATAAAAATTAGCTTTGAGAGGTCTACAACATCACCATCTCCTCAACACCAACATCAGTAATAATCCCAATCATATCCCAAATAGAGTAATTAAGTAATGAAATAATTTCAACCTCTTTTAGTTCAAATAAGCATCTCCCTACTAGCAATTTGTCCCAATTCATCTTTATCATTTGTATCAAGTTATCAATTATCAACCATAAATCATGTTTTTTATAATCAAGGTATATTACATCAGCATTGTATATTATCCCACATGTATTCTCAATGATTATATCACCTACTGGGGAAAATTATTGTGTTGTCACCAATTTCTTTCCTTGTTTGTTTGTCTTAACTGAGGTAGCTCCATCTTCTCAATGATTATATCACCTGTTGGGTCAAATCATTGTGTTATCATACCATGTTACCACTATCAGGGTACAATGCTTATAATTGCCTTTGGGCAAACCATTGTACATCATCCCACTTATATTTTTCAGTGATTTTGCCCAACTTTGGGCAAATCATTGTGTTTTCACCCCATCATCTTTATTTGTTTAGTCCCCTTGTTTTGCTTCTTTCTTTTGAGGGATTGTTTATCCACTCACTTGTCAACCATTCCCTCAAGGGGGAAACTATAGTTCAATCATTACCATTGTAGACATAAGCATAAAGAACCATTTTATTATTTAAGAAGATGTTACTATGCTTACACCTTACAATATCTTCCCAAATAGGGGCAAATTATAGACATATAAATTTGGCCACCAATGGCTTTACATCAAACTATTAGACCAATTCTTACCAATCATCAAACATTTAACCTAATAATTTTTATTATTCTCTAATTTGGCTTTATAACCTTGCATTAAATTAATTTGACCTATTAAATCAATTAAACAAGACAAAAACACACATTGAATTAATCAAAATCAAACAAATGACTAAATGCCCAAAAAAATTAATTAACCTGCACACCCTAATCAAAATCAATTAGCAAGTAAAATCAATTTCAAATCCTAATTGAGTTCACCCATGAGCTAATAAATTAATTAAATCAATTACTAAAAATAAAATTCAAGAGCATCTTAGAACATCCTAGAACACACTCATTACTTTTGTGAGTTGTCACTTTTGTAGGAATATGTCAAACTCAGCCAAGGTTAATAAACTCAACCAAAGTTACAATTTAACCCATTCCAAGTGATTTTGAAGCCTATAAAAGCAAGCCTAGAGCTCTTCATTTAGGGAGCTCAACCAAAGTAGAGTTATAATGCACGAATAGATTTATAAAGCTAAAAGCTTAGTTTTATAATGCTAAAATTGAGCCAAAGCCATGAAGACATAAATCCATCAATCAATCTAAACATTCAATAATGGTGCATAGAGGAGATGATGTTAGCCATATGTCATTGATGAAGACTTCTTATGCATAAACTAAGCAAGCCAACTGAATTACCATTTGGAGCTATCAAGGATTTGGTATGGAATTTGTATTTTTATGATTATATTTCTCATTTCCTTCCATTTTTTTTGAGCTCTCATTTGATTTATTCATTATGATCCTCCCATGATCAGGCCTAAAGGATGTTAGATTGTTAGTGAGTTTATTTTTCATTATTTTTTAGACTAACTCTATACTAGCATCCTCCTTTGAGTTAAATTCCTATGATCACAATAACTGGTGGTATTTTAACCCCATCCTCCCTCAAATATCTATATTAAAAGGTAATATTTATGGGTGGATACTTTTTCACCCCTGAGTCAATGAGAATGTCATGGTAAAAATTGATTTTTATTCTAATTTTTCATTGGTTTTTCTAAATGGTCTTGATATAACTTATGGTACATGGGTGATTTAAAATAATCCATAAATTAGATGTGATATTATACGAGCCATTAACCAAAGGGTATTGTCCCTTTATGACCACTTCAACTATTGGGATCTTAATGAAGTGCTACTAGCATTATCAAGCTTTGAGAAACATGTCAGCTAAGATACTGCTAGCGTGACCTAAATTTGTATATCTTGTTAGATAACAAGGTTGGTGTGATGTTAATATGTGACTTCCTAGGTCAAATAACCCTTAAGGACTAGTGGTAAGGTAATGAAATCCACCCCATGTCAAAAAATAAAAATAAATAGAAAAACACACTTTATTTCTGATTCTTAAGACTCCATGGATGCGCAAGAGAAGAGCATACTTTGAAATAGTTTTTCAAATAGATAAGCAAATAAGTAAAATTATGTGTTTTTGGTCACCTAGAATCCCTAAAAGGGGTAAGGGGAGAGCACAATGGTTTACAAAAATAAGAATGTAAATAACAAACCATATAAGCTAATAATGAAATGCATACACCTTTAGGAGCCAAGTCTAAAGTGATTGTTCATTGTTAAGCATCAAATAGAAAGGATGATTGAAGTTTGCCTTGTAAAATACTTAAAAGATATCAAAACCTGCAAGATAGATGATTAAGCATTCAAATAATGATTATGGTTGTCAAGAAGAATTTGATTTATGTAATTTTTAAGTCTTGAAAAACTTTTACACAAGGTGATCCCACCATTTAGCAGGGTGATCACTCTAATTTCAAGGCAAACCCATTATTTTTTAGGGAGTTAAAGAAGAAAATTTGGGGACTTCATCGATTAGCAGGACAAACCCATTAATTATTGGATGAGTTTTTTATTTCATAAAAACATAGTTTACCTTTTAGTGACTTCATTGTTTTTCTATCAACCACACTAATTATAGGTCGAGTTCATTATTTAATAGTTCAAGTTCATTGATTTCAAGAAGACACAGTGAGATGTAGAACAATAAATTCACCATTTATCAGGGTGAGTCCATTTTTTTATTATCAATACTATCATTTTTCTTGAGTGTGTCGAGCTTCCAAAACACATAGAGCAGATAGAGAGTAGTGTAAAGAGATCCCACTAATTCATTGATTAAAGTCATCATTTATATGAGTGATGTTGACATTTTGTAGGGAGATTCCACCAATAAGCAAAATATGATAAATTGAGAGGAAAAATGGGAAATGAATGTCAAATAGGAATCAAATTTGATAACTATAATATTAAGAAGGTTTCCAATGAGTTTTTTTGGGTACCCCATCCCATCGGGCATGCCAAATATGGAATAACATTATAAAATAGGTTAATCCATTAGTTAGTGAATAAAATAAAGAAAAAATAATAAGAACTAACATACTAAGTCTACTCCCTCAGTTTAGCAAGGTCTATAAGGTAAAGAAACAAATAAAAAAGCATAAACAAGATAAATTATACCTTCCCCATAGACCTTATTATCAAAGTTGGTCCATAAGCATGTTCATACCTAAATATAAAACTTGAAATCTTTAACAATGTCATTGAGCTAGTGCCTCCAACATCTCCTCAAAATCTATTGGATTGGTTTTTGAATGAATTGGAAGAATTGGTGAAAATTTTATATGGATTTTTACATGGTTTCTTTGCACTAAAAAATCTTGTTTAAAGTGTGTAATGGCCTTGGTGTTTATAGATTTTGATAACTAAGTGTGAACCTATGATCTAGATCAAAATGTGTGGCCACAAATGGATTCAAATTTTGAGGTAAAAGCATTGATTATTTTGGAAAGAGTGTGCATTAATAAGGCATGTCTTGTCATAATTTAGATATTTGTCCTCATAAATATCTAGTGCATGACAACTTTCTAATCATGTCATGATGAGGTCAAAATTTAAATGTTTTTTGAACTTTTAATATGTCATAACTAGATAATTAGCTCATTTCCATAGATTTTTAGTTTATCCAATTAATTTATTTTGTTTTTTAATTTAATCTTGATTAAATTTTAGGTGCCTTATGCAATGTCAAATTTTGATTATTTCACTTCAGTTAATTACCCTTGAATGTCACCCATATTATGATCATTCCATTCCAATTGAATCATTCGAAGCCAACAATTAGTTATAGTGTCATGCCCCAATTAGGGATGTATCAAGATGTTTCAAAAGTTACACATGATGTGTGTGGATGAATTAGAGCAGTTTAGTGGTTTTTAGTCTAGTTTGTGCATTATTTCAAGAAGACATTTTGACTTGTAATTTTAGCACACTAATGGTGAGAATTGGATGTCTACAACTACAACTACACAACCTAATCACTGATGTTATATTTTTTCTCAGTACAATGTTGATCTTCTTACTACATTCTATTTTGTGCCATTGTTAAACTCTCTCACAAACTAACTAGTGCCTCTTGTTGATGGTGAATGTGTTCCTCAACAGCTCAAACCTTGGGATGCATCATCAAGGCTAAAGTGATAGATGGGGGTTGATACCCATATAATGTGACAAAGGGAGACATTTTGGAATACTTATGAAAATAAGTGTTATACCACCATTCGATAAGTGGCAACCAATGAACCCATTTAACTTGTTTATTTGAAACAAAATAATGAAGATACCCTTTTATATATTTGTTGACTACCTCTGTTTGTCCATCAAATTGAGGATGATAGGATGAGCTATGATCTAACTAGGTACATAAAAATGCAAATAATTTAGTCCAAAAATTACTAGTAAATATGGGATCTCGATCACTTACAATGATTTTGGAGTACCATGAAATTTATAAAATATATTGATAAAAGAAGAAGCTACTATATTGACATCAAATGGTTGTGATAAGGAACAAAAATGAACATATGGTGAGTCAATCCACAACTACCATGATAACATTTTTACACTCAGATTGTGGTAACCCAGTAATAAAATCCATGAAAAACTCCTCTCAACACTAGCTAGGTATGGATAAAGGCTTTAAAATACATGGGGTCTTAATGGTTTCACATTTATTTTGTTGACATACCATGCATTTAGCCACATAGTTTTGGGCATTCCCCTTGAGTCCTTCCAATAATAAATCTTGCTTGATTCTATGATATGTTTTCAAAAATCCTGAGTGACCTCCTTATGGAGATGCATGAAGTTCTTAAGGGATTTCAAGTTTTAGGAGAGAATGCTTATAGAGGTATAATTTATTTTTTTACCATAATGTGTTCCCATTCAAGGTAAATTTTCTAGATCCCCTAGAAATCTGTTAAAGATTTTGAATCAAATCATTAGTAATACTATCATTCTCACATTCTGAGTTTGCTTCCTTTATCCCATCTACCTTATAAATAGTCATTGTGCATAACAATGCCTTAATTGATTCATCCCTCTAGGATAGTGTATCTACCACCATATTTTATTTTCCTTTCTTATAGACCATTTCAAAATCATAGCCTAACATTTTAGTCACCCATTTTTGTTATTATTCAAAAAATAATCATTGTTCCAAAAAGTATATGAATATATTATAATCAATCTTTACCTGAAAGTGATGACCCATCAAATAAGGTGTCCATTACTTGACTGCATGAAAGATAGCCATCATCTCTTTCTCATAAATTGGCTTGAGTCTATTCTTTCCCTTTAGTTGGTTACTTTCAAATGCAAGTGGTTTATTTTTTGCATGATTACAATTCCCATGCCATATCTTGATACATCATATTCCGTAATAAAAGTTTTATAAAAATCAAGAGTAGCCAAAACTTGAGTGGTGCACATAGCCATTATCAAATGTTCAAATGATTTGGTAGCTATATTAGTCCATTGGAAGGAGTCTTTATTCAAAAAATATGTGAGTAGAGCTACAATTCTACCATAATTTTTGATAAACTTGTGATAGTAACCAATTAGCCATAGAAATCCCTAGAGGTTCTTGAGTGTCTTGGGAACTTGCCACCCCATCATTGCTTGGATTTTTTAAGAATAAATTTCACTCCATGTGACACAATATGACCCAATTAATCCACCTCTCAAACACCAAAATTGCATTTATAATATTTTTCAGAAAGATGATGTTATTCCTAAATAAGAGTACCTATTTCACATGTTTCAAATGGTCATCCCAATTTTTTTTGTAAATGAGGATGTCATCAAAAAACACCAACACAAATTTTCTTAAAAATGGCCTGAAAATAGTATTCATCAAACTTTGAAATGTAGATGGTGCATTTGTGAGGTAAAAATCATGACCATAAACTCATAATAGCCTTCATGAGTTCTAAAATTCTTTTAGGTATGTCCTGTACTCGACTTTGTTGGTTCCAACATGCCCCACTCTCAAACATTCACATGGGGACCCTAATGTTTCATTATAATTGGTTTTCTCATTATCTCTACCCATTTTAACTTTGAAATTCAGTTTATAAATGTTCCTTCTTTAATGGTGTGAATTAGTTAATCTATTAGATTGATTTATTCTCTTAGAAAACATGTATGATGGACCTTGAGAACCTTGTATTTCAAAAGTCATTTATTCAAAACCCTAAGGTTCCTTTGTTAGCCTTATTAGACATTTTAAATAAAATTAAATCTTGGAATTTACAAAGTCCTTTATCATATTGAAAATGGGAAAATCAAGACCAAGTTCAAGATTTATTTCATTATCTTTTAGGTTTGATTACATATCACTTTGATTTGATTTCATTTTTGAATGTATTTGCATAAGTCAATTTCAATTTCATAAGAATAATAATGTTGACATTTTGACTTTGTTTATTTTTCCTTAGTTGATTATTTATTTTCTAAGTCTTGATAGTCTTATATGGCTTCCTAGATCTCTCCATGTATCCCTATCATAGTTGACAGTCTTGAAAAACCCTAAGCCCTTAGATCCCTAAGATGATGCCATGTGGCATCATTTTGATGACTTGAGGACCTAGGAGTCAAGATTGGTTAGAATGGCCCTAGGCCCCTAGAGCCTTAGGACGATTCCATGTGGCATCATCCTAATGACCTAGGGACTCGATAGTCAAGATTGGTTGGAATGGCCCCAGCCCCCCCCGGTCATTGAGATAATGCCACATGGTATCATCCTAATGGCCTAGTGACCTTAGAGCCAAGGTGTTCACCAAGGAGTTTTAGGCCTCTAAATTAGTGAGATTATGTCATGTGGAAACATCCCACTATCCAAATTATTGGCATGGTCTATATAGTTTTGATTCCCTCCAAGCCTCTAAGTTAGCAGGATTGCACTACATGGCATCATCCCACTACTCCACAATCCTAGGGCGATCCATGCAAATCCAAGCTTTTGGGTTAGTGAGATTGTGTCACATGGTGACATCATGCTACTTCAATGTCTTGGTATGGTCTATATAGTTATAATACTCTCTAGGCCTCTAGGTTAGTAGGATTACACTGTATCATCTTGCTACTCCATAGTCCTAGGGTGGTCTGTGTAAATATAGGACTCTAGGTTAGTAGTATTATACCACATGGCATCTTCCCGCTAGCCTAAGGATAGTAAATGAGGGAAGAATAGACTATTTTTAGGTGGTAAAATAAGGCCTAGGAAGGCTAAGAATAGAGAGGAAGGTCAAGAATTGGTCCACATGGCCAAAGAATGTGTCTAAGAGATTGTAGATGAGTACTAAGTGGAAAAGAGAGCTCAAAGACATAAAGCAAAAATGGATCCAAACCACACCAACCAATTGATTCATCATAAAAGTCACATGCCTAAATTTGATGGCCCATCCCTGAATTGAGGAAGGCAACATAATGATCAGTCAAGATAGCTTTTAATGGGTTTGACTGGTCAAAGGAGTTATATTAAGTGAGTTGGTGACTTCTTGATCCAAATATTCTCCCAAGTAGGCCAAATGGAAGAATAATTCAAAATACTTGGTCCAAAGGGATAAGTGTGGAATCATTTCATTCAAATATGTGTCACAACTATGGAGAAAAGATAAATAAAATTTGACCTTTTGTGATGTTGGAGGGAATATTCTGATTGAATGCAGTTGTAATAGTTTAGAGTGGTCATCATGGCCAAAGATGGGAGCCTTTTACTACTTGGAGACAAGTCCCATTCTCTTTTTCTATAAAGGGTAATCCACATTATTATTTTGAGGGTAGATATATTATGCACTAAAACTATGTAGAAATCATGATAGGCTTAGACCTCCCTTTTTCTTGCTTGTTTTGGATGGTGATTATTTGTTTGAAGGGCATAGCTAAATGATTTTATAATAACATTGAAGTAGATACCAATTTGGTTTGAAATTGATGTTGTTCTTTAGTAATGTATTTCATTTCTTGATGAAACATAGTTAATCAATGTTAAGAAGAGATTGTAATGCTTGTTTACTAATGGATATGCAATTAGATTGTGTAATAGCTAGTTTAATTGGTTCTAAATTTCTATTCTTTTTAATTTGAAGTTGTGCCAAGAAATCATGTGCAATAGCTATAAGCCTTTTTATGCTTTTATTTAATATAAGTTTAGAGTAATATGTCCAATTAATTCCCTATAATTATGCTTATTAAGTTGTTTTATTTTGTGCTATAGCTAAACCTGGTGCACAATAGTATATTTATGATCAGGCATGCTTTTAACTTTCAACATTAACAACTTTGTTTTGGTCAAGGAACCACTTACTTTTCAACCCTACTCTTTCTCCTTTATTATTTTTTTTATGATTATTTTATCCATTATATTATAGTGTGATCCCAATATGAATGAGGAATAAAAAATACTTAAGAAAACATCAGTAAGAATTCTCAGATAATATGGAATCAATATAATTTTTGGTGGTTAATTTCCATTTTTCACCCAGCTAAACAATAGGAAATTTCTTGGCCATTGGATTTAACCAAATGAATCTTATAAATGAGGGGACATTATATCCCATCTATTATAATCTCCTTTTGTCCCATCATATCAGTTAACCCCAATAACTATTTCTATTTTAAGTCATAAATTGAGACCAAAAAGATTTGAATATGATGATAATAGAGTGAAGATCTAACTTGGTAAAATAAACCACACCATGAAATTCATCTAGAAAATCATTAATTAATTGAATAGGAAACTTATCTTTGATGGTGTACTTGTTGAATTCTTTGTAGTCTGGGCACATCCTCCAAATGTCATCATTCTTCTGCACCATGACCACGAGGGAGGAATATTCACTTTGGTTGTGTTAGGTGATTCTTGCCTCTAACATCTCCTACACCATCTTTTTAATTTCACTCTTCTAGGAATATAGATACTTGTAGGGTCTAATATTATGTGGTGTACTTCTAATAACTAGTCTGATGACATGATCATGTGCTCGATTTGGTAGATCTCCTTATGTCATGTCACTAAAAATAATAGAATGGTCATCTAACATGATTTATAAATTAGGATGGGTAGAATCCTTGGTTGGTTGAACTTTTATGGAAAAAAAGCATGCCACAAATCCTTCAACACATTTTTTTAATAATCTTCATCATTTGATGGGAACTAACTAATTATGGAGATTAAGCCCATAATCCATGTAGTGCAAATTGTAAGCCTTTTGAATGGAAGCGCATGAGTGGTTCCTAAAAATTCATCTCAATAATGCCTAACATGGTGAGCCATTATACTTCCAAAATAATATCAACCTCTCATGTGAGAATAGAAAGCATCGGATAATATAATAGATAGTCTCCCATAACAAGCTTAATACTATGTCATTTTTCAAAATAGTTGATGGTACCACCATTTGCAATCATGACATGAAATTATAGCGCTAGGTAAATGAAATAATTCAAATGAGCAGCCAACTTACTATTGATGAAGTTGTGTGTACTTCTAGAGTCAATCAACATAATCACCTTTTGTTTCTTGAGGAAACCCACCACCTTAAAAGTTTGAGGAGTACTAATACCAAAAAGTGCATGATAAGAAATAGTACGTTGAAAATCTTTATATTCATCCTCAAGTTTGTCTAAACCTACACCTAAGGCTTCATCATATTTTTCATCCTCATTGGTGTCTAAACAACTTATTTTTATCACAATGATATCCTTTTCTCCATTTTCTACCACATCAAAAACACAAACTTTTTCCATGCTTCTATTTAGTTTTTGAGGGGTCAATCATGTAGACTGAGAAAATGATGGTGTTGGCAAAGTGCATTCACAAACATTAGTGAAAGGTATTCATTTGAAAAGATTTGTTTCTTCTACCATATGTGCCCTTGGGATGGATTCATATATTGAACTGAGAATAAACATGTAAACCTCCAATTAGTTGTTATCCTTAAAGCCAACTAAAAATATTTTAGATATATTTTCCTTAGTGATGTCTACCACGCGTAAGGAGAGATTATGAAATTGATGAATATAATACTTTAAAGTCCATATTTAGCATAGTTTCTCTAGTTGGCTGAAGTATTTTTTGAGACATAGTTGTGATATTGGAGTTGCAACTCTTCAAAAAATATAAATCAGGAAACTAAGAGACCCTTCTTTTTATTTTGAGCACATAACCATTGATACCAAATTAACTGCTTAGGTGTTAGATATAAAGAGGCCATGAACACTTTTTGTGAGCATGGATTTTGATGTAGATCAAATAAATTTTCAATTTGATTGATCCATGTGAGTGGTTATTACCATCAAACTTGTGCAAGTCCACTTTTGGCAACATCATCTTCAAACCAAGATTGGCATTGTGATTGTTTGGAGTAGGAAAATCAAACTAGAGAGGTGCAGGGTTATTTTTCAATTGTTGAGCTTTAAATTTGTCCAATTTCATATTTTTTGTTTTGATTGATCTTGAAATCCTTTCAAGTCCCCTCTCAACCCTGTGATGTCCCGTTTGAATACATCGACGTCATCTTTCTACACCATACCATGTAACTCTAAATTAAGTTGTTGAACCACTTCCAAAATACATAGATCAGAAGTTATAAAATCCATGTCACCCATATGATGATTTTTAGGAGTTTCTTTCCCTTTCCCACTTTAGTGAATGTTAGGACCACCGATGCACAAACCTTATGAGGGTTTCAGCCCTAAAAAAACTATAGCAGCATATGAAACTATTGTGATCACCTCACTGAGATGAATCCAAAAACTATTAATGTGCACAAGGGTGAAAAAATTTGGCCCAAAAAGTGTACCAGTAGAATACACCATTATAATCATCTTGCTGAGATGAATCGAATGACTGCAAATTTTCACAAGGTTAAAAAAATTTCCAAACTTATTTTCAATTTTTTACAATTTTTTTTATTTTTTTATTTTTATTTTATTTTTTCCTTTTTAAAAAAAATCCCATGAATAAATATATGGTGGAAAAAATAATTCTTTCCAGATCATAAGTTATGTTTTTTAACCTTCTCTCACTTGGGATACCAAACCCAAAAAAATTGTACCATAGAAACTTGCCCAAATCGAAGCTCTAATAGCACTTTTAATGAAATTACTTAAAAATTTATAGAAATAGAATAATATATCTCATAATTAAAAATAGAATAAATAGATCCACAATAATAATTAGTGAAAGAGCAAAATAATTAAATATTATGACTTAGTCACTTTGAGGGGGAAACCTCCACAATAATACAATAAGAACAAAATTCACAATATGATGATAAAATACTAACCATTGCCTCTTAGATATACTTATGCATGGTTATTCCATTGGTTGGCTATACTAATAAAATTGAGAAATACAATAAGATAATATGAAAGTATGTAATCCACAAGTCATCCACACATATCCCTAGGCACACTATAGGTTAAGGGTATAAGAAGCAATGTACTAATATTGTAGTTACTCACTTACAAGAGGTTAATATATGCAGTTTATCTCTTCTTTGCTCTCTTGGATATGATACATAACATCTCAACTAAGTTACACCACCAAAGCATTGCATTGGGTCTATCACATTACCAATTATTCTTGGTCCTAAATCATGCATAGTGTTGGGTGAATATTTTGTCACCAACTAACTGATGGCAAAATAGGTGCATCAACCACAGCATAAGGAGATTTATGCGGCAAAATGGGTGTGGTAACCATAGCCATAATGAGATAAATCTCTCCTCTCATCAAGGGGAGGTTCCCTATATATATATATATATATATATATATATATATATATATATATATAAGCTGAAAATACACATAGGGGTGAAATCATACCATCCATCTCTCTTTTTTTAGAGATGATGTTCACAAAATAGAGGAGAATTTTGGTGTAATTACTGAAGGCACTTCTCTTCTTTCAAAAATGATATTCAGTAAATAGTAGGAATTCTTCTTGGGTAGTAACTATAACCACAAAAAACCCATGAAAGCACAAAGTCTTATGTTGCTTCTCTCACTTATTAGGATGAAGAACACCATAGGATGAAGCATAGCCTAAAGTCTCCACCTAAAACTACAACAGAGTAAAGGATTACGAAGGATAAAGAACGCTCAAAGTCTCTCTAGTATCCTTTACACAAAACATAGACTAAAGATAATTATGGTAGCACAAAGTCTCCCACAGTCGGCTTTAGGACATCTTCCAGCTTATTTCCACTTATCCTGCTTGTTTGATTAAATGGACAAGACTGTACTTAGGAAAAATACATAAGAATAATTTCCTAAATGACACAAGCTATTTCAACACAAACTTTGAAATGTCACTTGCTTTCTCATTCACTTAACAAAATATGATTAATATTCTGAGCTCAAAGTCTCAGGAATGCCTTTCAATTTGGGCAGAGCTTTGCTTCTAATAACAGAGAGATCTCCTTTATACAAAATGAGAGATTACAATATATAGCATCACAAAAAAGACTTGGGCACTTATTTTCATGAAAATGGCCCATGTTGAATTAAATGCATTAAATATCTATGAAAGGGCCATGTTGGAACAGGTCATCAGCCTTGACTTTGGCATTCTACATCATCTCAAATGTCTCCTCCTAAGCATGAGTTGTCTGGTCTTCTTTATGATGCTTACACGGTTGCTTATTCACCTTTACTTAATGCAAAAAAATAGGCTGCACCTTTGAATGTTTATGTTCTCTGATGTCTACCTGGTGGACTATTCCACCTACTAGAAATAACTCTCTTATAGATATTTCTAGATTTCTTATATTTGTTCTCTCTTTCCTTGCCACGTTTTGTCTCTTCCTAGAGATCTGAGCTCTCTAGGCTATCTTCTTACTTTCAGTTAGCTTCTTCAGCTCTTTTATTGGCTGGTCACTAAGTTTGTTCTCAGGTCTTTTGAAAATCAATGGTTATTCCATTACCCTAAATTTGACATCTATGGGGACATCACTGGTCGCTTGAACCACTTTGAACCTTGAACTTTTTTGGTTTAATGGTTCAACGGTTCAATGGTTTGGCAATTCAATGTTTTGTAAAGGGCCACGTTCACTTGGTTTTCTTCTTCATTTGAACCATTTGGTTGAACCTCTTTTTGGAATCTTCTGCTTCATCCATTCACTCAAAGCTTCTGCTCAAACTTTGAACTCTTTGAACCCTTTGAACCTTTGAACCTTTCAAAGTTCAACTGGTCAATGGTTTAGATCTATTTCTTTAAATCCTTTGAAGCTTCAAACTCTTTAGATCCTTTCATTCTCTAAGTCCCTTGAACTCATTGAACTCATTGAACCCTTGAACCTTTCAAAGTTCAAGGTTTAATGGTTCAACAGTTCAATCTTAACTCTTTGAATCCTTTTATTCTTTAAGTCCGTCAAAGCCATTGAACCTTTGAACTCATTGAACCTTTGAACCTTGCAAAGGTGGGGTTCAATGGTTCAATGGTTCAAAGTGGTTCATTCTAATTGTTTGAAGCCCATCGTTAAGTCTTTTGATTGAACCTCGGTGTTGAACCATCCTCAAAACACTAAGGAAAAGCCTTAAATGTTTTGAACTTCCTTTGAAGAAAGCCCAAATGTTGAATCTGTGACTTCCCTAGCTAAAAAAGCTTGAATATTTGAAAAACTTAACTACTCAGAACATTTTGAAAGAAAAAGACCATTTTGGCCTGTAGGACCAAAATGATCAACATGTTGTCCACCAAAAATGAGTAACGAATTTTGGGAACAATAGCTAGCTCCAGTTAGGTAACTTCCATCAATTGAAAATTGAAGCAATCAAAGGGAGTAGAATCCAAAATCTCAGTGCCTTCATTTATTCCATTGGGATACGGAGTCATGCTTACCCAAAAAGAAAGGTGCAAAAAAAAATGGTGCCAAAAACACATGAAAAACACAAAACAAAGAAAGACTATACATATATATAAACAAACTTATCTGATACTTTAAGGATTGAAGTACTTCAGATGCTACCCACTATGAGGCAGAGTAAATGGTGTTCCATCTTGATATCTCAGCAAGAAACTATTTTCACCATTTAAACAATGAATGGAAAATGGGCCTATCCATAAGGAATCCAATTTTCAATGCATTCCTTTTGGTTCTCTCCTCTTGTCCCACAACAAGACTTGATCTCCAATCTAAAAATCAAAAATCCTTGCTTTTTGGTCGAAGAGTCTCTTTACTAGACTTTGATGCACAGCAATTCGGTCCACCACCATAGTTCGTTGCTCATTTAGTTTAGTCAAGAACATGATCCTTTTGTCGATGGAACTTTTAAAAGTTGAATCTTCTACTGCCTTTGTTAATTTTAATGCTAGTAATTCCAGGGTGATTGGTATCTCTGCATTCAGACCATACAAAAGTTAGAATTGGGACATACCAATTGCCCTCTTGGGTGTAATTTTGTCTGCCCATAAAGCGTCAAGTAATGCTTTATGCCAGGTTCTCTGATTGTCATCTACCAACTTCTTGATAATGGTCACCAAGTTCTTATTGCTTGATTTTGGTTGACCATTTCCTTGCAGATAATAGTCAGAAGAGTGGGAGAGGGTAATCCCATAATAGTAGCAGAACTGGGTAATCTCATGAGAAGAGAAATAGGCTACATTGTCTATTACAATCTTGGTTAAGACCCCAAACCTGGAAATAATATTTTCTTTGAGGAAATTACACACTACTTTCGAAGTAGCATGCTTGACTGGAATGGCTTCCACCCACTTGATAAAGTAGTCTATGGCTGTAAGGACATAATCATGTCCATCACTCAGGAATAGATTTACAGTGCTAATGAAATCAATTCCCTATTACTAAAATAGCTCTTCTATCACCATAGGCTTGAGAGGTAACATAGCCAACTTGGGTTTGCCAATGAACTATTGACACATCTCACATCTACGCACCCAAGCATATGAATCTCAAAATAGAGTAGGCCAATAGTACCTGGCTCATAGAATCTTATGGGCAGTCACAGGTGCAAAAAAATGTCCTCCATAAGCTAAATTTTGGAAAGACTCCAAAAGTTTGTTCTGCTACACTTTATCCATGTAGTGAAGGAATACCCCATCAAGGTTCCTCTTATATAGACCATTGTCCCATAAGACAAAGTTGGCAGCTTTCAACTTAACAGTACTCTTTTCTTTATGAGACAGGTGAGCAAGACACTCACCATAGGTAAGGAAATGAGCAATATTTGAATACCACTCATTCGTAGTGGTGACAAAGAGAACTATTGGTGTGTCTTCAACTTCTATTTCTTTATGCCCTATTTCTCTTGATATGTTATTAGTAATTAATTGGCAGAGGCCCCTTCCCCACACAAGCTTTGTAGGTTTGATAACAAGATCAAACTCCTAGATTTTAGCAATCTAATTGCCTCTTTTGGTTCCAAACTCTTGCTGAGTTAGTATGGACTTGACTATTATATCAGGGACCAGAGTGACAGTGTGTGAGTTCAAGATGTAAAAATGGAAGTGTTTTACCACCTTTACCATAGCATAAGTATGTTTCTCCATGTTTTAATAATTCAGCTCATGAGCTTTGAGAAGACAACTCATGAAAGATATGGGAGATTCCACACCTTCTTTGTTCTACTGAACTAAAATGGCTGAAAGCATGTGTTCAGAAGCATAGCTGTACATCATGAAGTCTTTAGTGTAATCAGGACAAATCAAGATTGGGGCATGGGTGATAGCTTCCTTGATGTCTTGAAATTCTAACTTGCCTTCTTTAGTCCACCTAAAAGTGGCTTTACCCTTCATCATATTGATAATGTGGCAAGTCTTCTCTGTGAATTTAAGAATGAACCTTCACAAAAAGTTCACCTTTCCAAAGAAAGAGTGAACTACAGTCTTACTGGTAGGAATATAAAACTCTTGAATGGATTTGACCCTTTCTGGGTTGATCTTTATGCCTTCTCAAGACACAGTGTGATCGAGAAGTTTCCCTTTAGTAACCCCAAAAATTGATTTCTTGGGATTAAGAGAAATACCATTCTACCTACATCACTCCATCACTTATTGTAGATGATGCACATGATTAGGATGATGCTTAAAGAATACTATCAAATCATCAAGGTATACCACAATGAACTTACCCATTTCATTTTTGAAAGTAAGATCCATCACTCTTTGGAAGGTGGCACCAGAATTGATCAAGCCAAAAGGCATTTTACGATATGCAAAGGTGCCCCAAGGTGTTGTGAAATTTTTTTTATGTTGGTCTGCTTCACCAACTTCCACTTGATTATATCCTAAAAATCCATCTAACATTGATAACATCTCTGTGCCAGTCACTGTTTGCAGTAGCTAATCCATGATGGATAGGGGATAGTTGTACTTTATAGATGACTGATTCAAATTTTTAAAATCAACATACAGGAAAATTTCTCCATTCTTCTTTCTCACAAGGACTATGTTCACAATCCAGGTGGAATGATGGATTGGGAAAATAATTCTTGCATTCAGCATTTTTTGTATCTCAGAAAGAATAGTGCCTGATATCTTGGGGTTGTATTGCCTTTGCATCTGCTTGTGAGACAACGACCCAATCTTGAGAGGAATTTCATGTTGGATTTCCTCAAGTCTGAGAGATTTTAGATCATCGTAAGAGTATGCCAAAATATCAATGTAATGGCAAAGCAGAGTGATAAATTTGAGTTTTTCATCAGGGGTACAACAATTTTCAATGTTGACCATTTTTGGATTGTCTTCTATACTCAAATTGATTTGATCAAAAACCTTAGAGGATTTTGAATCCATTTTTTGTTCCTTGATAAACCTATCATGCTTGTCAAAAAAGAATTCAAGAGAAACTACTCCTTTGGGAATTTTATTCCCTTTGAGCTGAAGGAACTCTTCATCAGCTTTTGAATTTATTTTTGGAGCTGATTCCCACGGTGGAGATTCACTACCTTGAAATTGAATCTTTTCAAAGCTATCCATCTATTCCAAAAAAGCATTGATTTAGTTATCACCATTGAACACCTGCCAATGGTCAGCATTATCAGGTACACTTGGTCAAAAGACCAACTCGATAGTGTACATGTCTTCTTTAAAATATTGGTGAGGGACCAAGAGAGTTGTAGAGACAGCCAATGCATCTGCATGACTATTAAATTCTCTAGGCATGGTAGAAATACTGAAAGCATCAAAGCTTTCAATGTAGTCCCACACTAGATTGTGATAATGTCACAATCTCTCATTCTTGGTTTGATACAGGTTCTTCACCTAACAAACCACCAGCTTAGCATCTCCTTTGGCATGAAGGAGCTTAACACCTTTATCTTGAGCAGCCTTTAATTTGAGTAGTAGAAATTCATACTCAGTAGTGTTGTTAGTGTTGTTGAACTGTAACTTATATGCATAGGGGAAGATATCTCCTTGAGGAGATATTAAAACTACTCCAGCTCCAAAAATGGTAGAAGAATTGCTATCATCGAATTCCAGAATCTAAACATCGTTAGAATCTGATCTTCTTTCATATTTTTCTTCATTAGGAAGGGAAGATATTTTTTCATGTGTACTGTGCCCTACCAATTCTTCTGATGTCTTATCTAAATTTTTTGGATTGTCACCTATGGAACTTTCATCTACTAAAATAGAAATGTCTTCAGTAGTCAAAAAGTAATTACCCAAGCCTAAAGACTCAAATAGAATTTGAGCTTAAGGGGCTGACATTTGGGTGATAATGTACTTTGATTCCTTCTCAAAAAGTAACCTTTACATGATGCCCTTGATAGGAATCCTCACCTTAGATAGGTTCATGCTCAATTCTCTACCAACGTCCTTGTAAAAATTTCACCCAAGAAGAATGTCGTAAGAGGCTAGGATGTCAGCCACCAGGACTGTCATTTTGATTCTCTTATCTGGGAAGGCCACAAATGCAAATTGAGCATCTTTGATTTGTCCCAGCAAAGGCACTTGTTTGTTTTCCATGGAGAAACATCTCTTGAAGGTCTTAGTTAGCGTGAGACCAATAGATTCTACCACCTTAGTAGGCATGACATTGTTAGAAGCTCCTGAGTCTATAATGTAATTGTTCAACTGATGATTGTTTATCAACAGGGAGACATAAAATGGTTCTGTCTTTCCAATGGTAGGTAGAGGAGTAACCACAAGAATATTTCAGGTAGGTGTGTTGTTTGGGGGAACAAGAGTGACTTTCAAAATTTCTTGTCTTGCAGGGATGGTTTTTTTCTTAACGCATCAAACTAACCTATCCAACTACTTAGGGTTAGATTGCAAAAATTCAAACTCAAACATTTGAATTTTGGTCTTCTTAGCATGCTCAATTATATCAAATGAATGAAATGAGTTAGAAATAGAGGAAGGTAGTCCATCAATCTAGGTTTTGCTAGGTGTGGGACTAGTCTATGAATTTGAAGCAGAAGGTGAAGGAATATTTGAGGTACTTACTTTTTTAGTGATCACCGGGTCCTTTGATTGGAAAGGCAGAGAAGCCCCTCATTTACCAATTGAAATTGCTTGTCAAGATTCTTCCCCTATTTTTCCTTTATCAGCTTGTTGAGTTGACTAGTTCTAAGACCTGGTAAATATAGCATATGATCCATCAAACATTTCTCCTTTACTTCTCGCTTCATCTTGGTAATTTAGGGAATCAATGTTGGAGTCACCAATTGATTCTTCTTGGCCTTCTACAAAGAGATAAATGTCATCTTCTTGGTTTAACTCAGATTAGAAATAAAAATTAGATTCAGTTTCAAGATAACCAACTGCTGAGTTAGCTGGTGTTGCTTCAATGGTAAGCTTCCCTAGTAGGGGAGGAATGCGATTTGGTTGCCCTTGATTTCTAGCAGCATTGCCCTGATACGACTGGTTGGGAAACATCCTCCTTGGTATATCTCGATAAGAAGGAGGAGAAGACATCCCTTGTGCCATTTACTTTTTTAGAGCTGAAATTCATTTGTTAGCTTTTGCACCATAGGATCAGTGGTGCCTGTAGAAGAATATTCAAAAGATGAAGAAGATTTATTTCTATTAGGATCTCTTCTTATATTTCTTGCCAAGATAAGGTCATCTTCAACCTCAGTCACCAAAATTAGAGCTACAGTAAGATCTATGTGGCCAGCCCACCTCAATAGGAAACTCACTTCAAGACGTTGAGAATTGATGAAGAAGTATTTGAGATTCTTAGGTGTTGGCTGAGCAATTATGGGAATCCTATTCCTCAGCTTATCAAATTTAGCAATGAAGTCCCTCATGGGTTCATGAGGCTCCTTCTTCATATGTGTAAGCTAGGCTAACAGGGCATGTGCATCTTCTACAGGTTTGAACTTGGCCTCAAATTTGGCTTTGAGAGTGTTCCAGTTAGTCACTATTTATGCTTGTAGATGATAAAACTAGTCTGCAGTAGCGCCTTGCAATGTTTCCACAAATATTTTGACTATAATGTCTTCATATTCAATGCCTATCACACGACAGGCTATGCAAAAGGTTGCAATATATTCATTAGAATGAACCTTTCCATCACCATAGAACTTTGGAAAATTCTTTCTTGAACTACGGGGTAGTTCATGTAGAGGTGGGGTTAGATTCAGGGGACCAAAAGTATTACCCAAGGGGCCTTGAGCTGCCATGATGTGGCTGTTGAAGGGAGGGATAATAAATCTATGTGAGATATGTATAAACAAAGCTCTGCTAGTAGAGGAAAGAGAATCTTTGTCTGGTATTGGGGTCTTGATGTTTGTAGGAGGAAAACTCTTGGTTCACTGAAGGTGAGATGGTGGAGAAAAAAGATCAAAATTACTTAGTTGTACCAACTCAAATACAGGGTCAAAAATACCTTGAGCTCTTTGGCTTTGAGTGTATGGTGGATCTACTAGAGTTTAAAATGAAAATGGAAAAGAACTAGAACTTCTTCAATTTGAAGCTTGAGGCTTCAAGCTACTTGTTTTTCCCCAGCAGAGTCACCAAAAATTGTTGGTGTGGAGTTGTTTGTGTTCTACCCCTAATAGATATAAAATGTTAATGGAAAAGAACTAAATATTTCATTCTTTCCCAGTGGAGTCGCTAAAAATTGTTGGCATGGAGCTACTGGAAAAAGATCAAAATTACTCATTCATCCCCAACAGAGTCACCAAAAATTGTTGGGTGAATATTTTTTTACTAGTTGACTGACAAAAAATAGGTGCATTGACCACATCATAAGGAGATTTGTGTGGTAAAATGGGTGTGGTGACCATAGCCATAATGAGATAAATCTCTCCTCTCAGTAAGGGGAGGTTCCCTATAATTATAGTATATATATATATATAAGCTAAAAATATACACAGGGGTGAAATCATACCATCCATCTCTCTCTTTTCAGAGATGATGTTCACAAAATAGAGGAGAATTCTAGTGTAATTACTGAAGGCACTTCTCTTCTTTTAGAAATGATATTCAGCAAACAATAAGAATTCTTCTTGGGTAGTAACTATAACCACAAGAAACCCATGAAAGCACAAAGTCTTTCCTTGCTTCTCTCACTAATTAGGATGGACACCATAGGATTAAGCGCAGCCTAAAGTCTCCACCTAAAACTACAACAGAGTAAAGGATTGCAAAGGATAAAGAAAGCTCAAAGTCTCTCTAGTATCCTTTACACAAAACACAGACTAAAGACAATTATGGTAGCACAAAGTCTACCATAGTCGACTTCAGGACATCATCCAGCTTATTTCCTAAATTTCCTAAGAACAATTTCCTAAATGACACAAGCTATTTCAACACAAAGTTTGAAAGGTCACTTGCTTTCTCATTCACTTAACAAAATATGATTAATAGTCTAAGCTCAAAGTCTCAGGAATGCCTTTCAATTTGGGCAGTGCTTCACTTCTGATAACAGAGAGATCTCCTTTATAAAAAATGAGATATTACACTATATAGCATCACAAGAAAGACTTGGGCACTTATTTTCATAAAATGGCCCATGTTGAATTGAATGCATTGAATATCTGTGAAAGGGCCATGCTGGAATAGGTCATTGGCCTTGACTTTGGCATTCTGGATCATCTCAAATGTCTCTTCCTAAGCATGGTTTGTTTGGTCTTCTTTATGATGCTTACACAGCTGTCTATTCACTTTTACTTAATGTAAAAAAATAGGCCATGCCTTTGAATGTTTATGTTCTCTGATGTCCACCTGGTGGATTATTCCACCTACTGAAAATAACTCTCCTACAGATATTTCTAAATTTCTTGTAGTTTTTCTCTATTTCCTTTCTATGTTTTGTCTCTTCCTAGAGATCTAAGCTCTCAGGGCCATCTTCTCGCTTTCAGCTGGCTTCTTTGGTGCTTTTCTTGGCTGGTCACTGAGTTTGTTCTCAGGTCTTTTAAAAATCAACAGTTATTCCATCACCCTGAATTTGACATCTATGGGGACATCACCGATCATTTGAACCACTTTTAACCTTTTAACCTTGAACTCTTTTGGTTCAAAGGTTCAATGGTTCAACGGTTCAATGGTTCGGTGATTCAATGTTTTGTAAAAGGCCACGTTCACTTGGTTTTCTTCTTTGGTTGAACTATTTATTTGAACCATTTGGTTGAACCTCTTTTTGGAATCTTCTACTTCATCCATTCGCTCGAATCTTTTGCTCAAACTTTGAACTCTTTGAACCCTTTAAACCTTTCAAAGTTCAAGGTTCAATGGTTCAATGGTTCAGATCTATTTCTTGGAATCCTTTAAAGCTTCAAACCTTTTAGATCCTTTCATTCTCTAAGTCCCTTGAACTCATTAAACATTTAAACCTTTTGAAGTTCAAGGTTCATGGTTCAACAGTTCAATCTTAACTCTTCGAATCCTTTTATTCTTTAAGTCCATCAAAGTCGTTGAACCTTTGAACTCATTGAACCTTAGAACCTTGTGGAGGTAGGGTTCAATGGTTCAAAGTGGTTCATTCTAATTGTTTGAAGCCCATCGTTAAGTCTTTTGATTGAACCTCAACGTTGAACCATCCTCAAAACACTACGGAAAAGCCTTAAGTGTTTTGAACTTCCTTTGAAGAAAGCCCGCCTATTGAACCTGTGACTTCCTTAGCTGAAAAGGCTTGAATATTTGAAAAACTTAACTACTCAGAACATTTTGAAAGAAAGAAAGAGACCATTTTAGCCTGTAGGACCAAAATGATCCACATGTTGTCCACCAAAAACAAGTAACAAATTTTGGGAACAATACATATCAGTATTCCACATTGATCCTACTTTGGAATAACACAATTTAATTCTTGAAATATCATGGTAAAGGTTAATGGGAGACACTATATTTACTAATTATTATTCTCTCTCCTTCTAGCATGATAATGTAATGGTAAGGGTTTCAAAGGATAATCATAACACAAAAGCACAAAGTAGGGCATAATCTACCAAATATATCTCGTATGACCAACACATGATATTTTATCTAATAACTCTACATATTGGCATCTTATTCCAATTGGTGATTTATCATAAAATGACTCAAGTGGATATACCCTTTATGCCAAAACTCCCTGGGAACTCTCTCCTAATCAAGTAAATGATTATATTTGCATATGTTTATCCTTGTACATAGCCTTGTTGTTTTCTTTCAAAATGTTATATTCCTTATCCAAGAATCCCTCTAACCCCTTAGTTTTATTTTCACTTTGGGTACTTATCCTCTTGCTTTGCAAACCAATTTGAACAATCTAAAACACCTATCACTATGGCAATTCATTTGCTTACTAGTGCATATATTACACCTTATGACACTTACATGATTTCATATGGATACTTATTACATGAGAATGTTTAATCTCTCCAAATTTTAGGATCATGTACATTCATACATATATTATATATTTGTACTACATTGTTATGACTCAAAGTTACATATACACTAGGAGCACATTGTTTGTCTTCCTCTTTATCATGTTATGATTTTGTAACTTGTTGAGGATTATGCTAATTCCTCCTTCATCTATTTTCAAAACCTTTATTTTTAGCACTTCTTTTTTAATATCTTTTAGCATTCAAATACAGTCAAAATTTCAAAAAAATATGTATATTAAAAAAATTCAAAAAAACAAAATATTGTCAAAAACTCAAAATCAAGACCTAAAGCATTTTCAAATATTGCTAGCTTACTTATTTTCATATGTTATTTATTTTATGTTAAGTTAATAACATATCTCATATTTACAGACACAATGTTTCTCATGAGGTACTTGAGTGTGATACAGGACATACTTTCACATGATTCTCTAATGTCAGGCTTCCATTATTATCCAACAACCTTGCTAACTTGGGAGCATCTTTTCATTCTCTGTGAAGACTTTAACAAGTTTTATTTATCCAAGAACTATCTACCATGTTGAGCTAAATGTAATACAAATGTATATCTAAATCACTCATATTTATCAAATGTATTACATGAAATATTATACCTGCTAACACTCATATTCATACATATGATGGATCTATACTAGTCACATTTATTACATGCTTTGTTTTACTTTCTTACATGATAAGTTAGGCTTTTTCTTAATTATTGTGTGTGTGGCCCTTGGCCTTGTATGTTTAAATTCTTTCTTGAATGACATCATTGGACCATTTATTTATGGCTCTTGGCCTTGCATGTTATGTGACATTTTACATGTCCCTTGTATGTGGCCACTTGAGCCTTATGAGTGACAAATTACATCACATTGTATAACCTTAATTTTATGATTGTTAGTTTTTACTATGGTGTTATGATTCATATCATGAATTCTATCTACTTTACTATGTTTAGATACTAAATTATGATTTATATAGCATCTTAGTACTGCATACTTCACAAATATTTATCATGGCTCTACCCTTTAGTTCTAGACATTTTTGTTTCCAAAAGGATCACATTAACCATCTCACTATGCCTAAATATTTATCTTATGGTCTGACCCTATCATTTTAGATGACTCAGATCTCCTACATAGTACAAAAAGCTTAGAAACGGATATATCTTTCACTGCCAGTTTAAATCCTTGATAGTTTTCTATCATGTTGGACACTTATGTCCCACATAGAGACACTTGCATCGATGCAAGTGTCCAAATTATTATCTAGTGTATGTACCTAAAAATTCATCTAATTTTTGAATCTTTTGAATCGTATAGGTTGGCCCATTTGTTTTATTTAACCCTTATGTGAGATATTTTCAAAATGTGTGGTATGAATACAAAACAAAGACTAGTCATTATCACAAAATCATATTCAAAATTTTACCAAGCACACACCTAAAAAAACACCTTTTAAGTATTCAAAACTACCCTATTATTCCATATTTATATATCAGCCATGGGAGCAGTCATATTATAGGTCTGAAGCATTCAAAGAATAGCCCATGAGTAGTATTTGTCAAGTTACAACCTAGATCATTGCATGCCCTTGCATAAATCATATTTCACCCTTGTACACATACATTCCAACACTTAGGTGAGAAATACATATGTCTGATACCCTTTTTGGAATCATGGTTGTGTATGCAACACTCATTAACAAAGGGTTCCTTGAGATAAGCTTGACTTCATGATCCCACCAACCCATTTTTGGTAAGGTACAAAGCCATAAGGTGAAGATCTAGGGTTTGATCCATAAACAATCATATATAGTCTATGTACACAAATAAAATGTATTATCAGAAAGGCAACAAAAAACCTAAAAATATCTAGGTGTTCACTCCATAATACAGTGAGTATTTTGTAATAGATATATCCATTAACAATAGAGCAAATGCATCAATACAAGTTTCCCAAGGCTAACACAAGTGTCTAATCCTACAAAAACAATATTTATAGAATCTAATGACTAGATCCAGATCTTTTTCCTACCTATTTCCATCTCTATATATCCCAGATCTACCTACACATTTATAGATAAGCTAAGTATTATCTCTTCCTAATGTTTATGCAATCGAATTACTATTTTGAATGTAATTTTTATATTTAGCATAACTCAACATTTAATTTAGAATATTTATTTATCTAAATTTTTAGTTAATTTACCTACTTTAGAATAGTTTTATTCATCTTTGTGTATAGGTTATTATACTATTTAACCTATATCTCCATAAACCTAAAAAGGATTTAAACATTTGGTGAACACGACCTCTGAGTATTCTTGAGCAAAACCCTAGTTTGATTTAGAGTTTTATTATTTATGATTTTTGAATTTTTATAATCTTAAAATCAAATTTACATTTATTAAAATAGAATCAGTCATGTTTAATATGGATACATCTAGTATTCATTTCATTGCACATTATATGATGGTAATACTTGTTTGTTATTTCCCATAAATTATTAAATCATCAAAAGATATAATCAAGTAGTAACCAAATTAGTCAATATAAAGAGAGTGTTTTAAAATAAGATCAAAACTTAATCTCTCTTTATAACTCTTATTGCAATAATATTGAGCCTCTTCCTCCTCCTCACCCTAAGGAGGGTGATATCTACCATCCCTCTAACCAAGTCCAAGCTATCACTTTTTCAAGGGGTAAGGTGGCTCATCTTATGGTTTCAAATGAAGGTAATAAATATATTTGTGGATATAAAAACTAAATATTTATATCATCTCAATCTTGTACATTTGAAAAATATCAAGCAGGGTTCTACCCTTCAGTTATAGACCTTCTTCTATCAAAAGACTTGCATTCACCATCTCACTATGTCTAAACACTTAACTCTTAGTCCGACCCATACCATTCTAATGACCTAAATTTCCTATAACATAAAAAAATCTTAAAACCTAATAAACATATTTCATTGTCATTTTTAGATTGATACATGTTTTCTAGCCTTCTAGACACTACCAGCCATAGAGGGATACTACCAATTATGGTAGTGTCTAGATCCTTATCTAGTGTCCAATTTCCAAAAGTCATCCAAATTAAACATGTTAAGAAACCTATGGGTTGATATATTTGTCTTATTGAACCCGACCATGAGATATTTTCAAAGGTGTGGTATTAATATAATTATAATCCTTCTCATTCCTCATTTAACAAATATTAAGCACACACTTGCAAAAACTAAATCAATCAACTGTACAACCAATATATTCTAACATATTCATTCATATTTTTATATAAATCATAGGATTAGTCATATTATAGGTTTGAAGCATTCAAAGAGTAGTCCATGAGTCATATTTGTCAAATTACAAGCTACATCACTGCATGCATCATTATATAGCATATTACACACTTATGTACACAATTTTCCACACATAGGGGATAAATACATAAGTATGAGGCCCTCCTTAGAGTATTGGCTATGAAATTTCTCATTGATAGAGGGGTATTTAGGGTAGATCGGCATTGTTAACCCACTAACTCATTTTTCAATAAACTCATTCCAAGGGTGAAGAGCTAGGGTCTGATCAACCAACCAAGAGTGATAGCCTATACATAAATAGAAAGGTGATATAAAAATTATAATAATTATTTTTTGTCACATCTAGATCTAGTAATTATTTTATACTAGATACCTATGTCACATTCAGACACTAGCATCAATGGTAGTTTCCAAATCTGATGTTAGTGTTTGTGGGTACAAAAGTATAATGTCCATAATATGAAGATTGGCCTAGAATACTAATCCTACATACTTTAAACTTGTTTCTAGTCTAGATCTATGTTTACAAAGTAAACCAACTAAGAACAATTATTTCTTATTTATTACAATATCTGTCAATATATGTATTTTATTATTTTTAGCAATATCAGTCGTATAAATTTAGAATATTTTTTATCTGAGTTTTATATTAATTAGCCTGTTGTAGATTATTTTATCACCTTTGTGATTCAATTAATTCTATATTATTAACCCTATTCACCACATATATTAAGTTTTAGGATTAAAATTTTAGTGAACTCGACCCCTAAGTCTCCTTATGCAACCATTGTTTCCTTTAGGGTTTTTTAGCCTTCTAGGGTTTTAGATTATAGAAATTATTTAGCACTAATTTTTCCTATCATGTTGGAATATTTGATAGCATTTATATATATCTTATTTATTATTCTTGTATTGGTGTTTGGAATATTTAAAATAGATAAAAAGGAACCTTTTCCTCTTCCTAACCCTAAGCAATGATATACCCAACAAGGTTTCATATCAAACTAAGAAGCTTAAAGATAATTCATCTACAACAAGTGATTCAAAAAGTAGACAAAAGGCTAATAAGATTCCAAGTGAAATCCTAAGAGAAATTCTTAAAAACAAATTGATTTGACTACCTCATTTACATCCTATAAATATATCAAAATACTATTATGCATATCATAGAATTCACGGCCATCATATAGATTGTTGCTTTGTATTAAAAAACAAAATACAAATTTAAAAAGATATTGGTGACTCAATGAAGAAATGCACTCAAATTATGAGTAATCTCTTAAAGCACAAGTGAAAAAATAAAAAATATGTCTACCAAAGGATAATTCAAAGCAAAATCAATTGTACATGCAAAAACAAGAGCAAGAAAATATTCAAAAGGCAAATCTAGAGCAAGATATGTTACAAAAAGCTCAAGATATAAAATCAAAATTACAAAAGTCATAAGATGAAAATGAACAATTACAAAAAACAATGTTATAAAATGATCAAAAATCAAAATTACACAAGGCAAAAGATGAAAAGTAATAATTACAAAAGGAAACCTTACAAGAAGACCAATGGGCACATCAAATGTTTAAATCAAGATTTCTAACACAAGCTATCATAAACAAAGAGACACTTGAAAAATATAAAGTTCCAAATATGGTTATAAATGGGGAAACTACAAGCCCTTCCTCATATCAAAACCCTTGTACTCACATTGCTCATATAGAGGGTAAACAACCTTCAGATGAACCATTCAACAAACTATGTTATGATATGCGCAATAACTTACCACATAATCTATTCATACCTAAAGTACCTAGTACATATTAGTTGAATATCACCAATAGATGTAAAATAACATACAGATAAAGGCAAAGCAAATATACTAAGTACAAACTTACCAAAATAATATGATACACTTTTTTATTCTACTATGCACACATATAACATGTTATGTTTAGGAAATGTTATTCATTTATCACTCTTTGAATAATATCATTCTCATCTTGAGATCATTAGATAGCTTATATAATTTTAAAACACTCTAACAATCTTAATAAAATCAAATATTAAATAAAATATAAAAACATTCAAATAATTTAAAAATACAAAAATATTCAACATTTTCAAATTTTATTATCTCCTTGACATCTATGTTGTTTGTTTTATGTTAGTCGATAGTGTATCATTTCATTCCTACATATATGTATATTTCATTAATATTTGAGTGTGATAGAGGCATATCTAGACACATGATCTATGCACTTCTAGATGTTAGAGCTTTCCTCTATTCATGTCATATAATATGTTGGGGGAATCTACTTCTTTGATCATGACTAATACAAGTTACATATAATTTATTATCATTTATACATTATCATGTTTAATCCTATATACTAACACTTACATGTGTCTATAACCATGCTCATATCTCACATGGTACTTGATATAGTATACTACATAACATTATTTTCTAACACATATATGTAGGGACAAGTATAATATGCTTATGTTGGTTGATTATCATTCATCTACATATCACTTTCTTTAGTGTATTGCATTTCTTTTTATTTCCTTGCTTGTGTAACATTTGAATACATTCCATGTACATTAGCCACTATGAGATTGTATGTTGTTTGGACATTTGAATATGTCATTGTATGTTGATTTGACATTTAAATATGTCATCCCCTTTAATTGTGTAAAATTTAAACGTGTTCCTTATATGAGGTCTCCTTTGGCCATTATTTTGCATTACATTGAGTGATCTTGTGTGTGTGCTTGATTTTTTGTTGAGCCTATACTATTAATCTCTAAACATTGCCATGATCTATTTCATACATCTTAGGACTAGATTTGATCTCATATTGTGATCCTAATTGATATATACACTTTGACATGTTATCATTATATGTTATATGACTCATAGACATATTATACAAGATAATTTCTCCTTTTGAGGTAAGAAACCTTCCAGTTTCTATTTTCCCCATCTCAAAAGGGGGGCATATCAGTGGTGGCATGCCATAGAAGCATGACCTCCACATTTTTCAAAGTTTTTATTTTTTAGTGGGGGAATGTCATAAAGACATGACCTCCACACTTATATATCTTCTTAGTTTTCAAATTTTAGTGGGGACATGTCATAAAGACATGACCTCCACACTTACACAAACTCCAGTTCATTTCTATGATTCAGATACACACTTGGGTCAAAATCCTATACATTGCATTTATTTTGCATAGATTTGAAATATATTTTTTTAGATTTATGATATATATAATCCAACTTAAATATATTAGATGTGCATATGCCATGTTATTACATCAAAAATAACAAACTTTATCAATTATACTACTCGCCAAAACACACACCATAACACACTAATTATACTAGGATATATTGATATCGAGCCTTTTTTGTTGTAGTAGTGGGTTCACTTTATAGATTAAAGTAATTAAATCACTCAACCTCACCAAATTTATATATTGGAGTGATTAAATCATCCAATCTCACCAGATTTTTAGGATTGAGTTTATTAAATCACTCACCCTTACTAGATTATATATATTCACACTTGAGTTGTATGATTGAGATATCATGATCTCAATGATCATGTCATAAATCATCCTTGCACTATATTGGGTGCATAATACCTTACAGTATCCAAGGTTTATGTATGAACCTTTTCTAACTTCAATCTTCATAAAAAAATCATTATTACCAAGTCAAAACATCAAGAGGAAACATGGTTGCATCAACACATGTGTATTCCTTCCTTGCTCTCTTTATTTTCAAACATTTTAATTATTTAAAAATTCATATGATATTCACTAATTTACACAATAACATGCTCTTGCTTATAGGTCATACACCAAAAAAACACTCAAAGTGGGCTAAAAAAAAGGCAAAGTGTGTTATACACACCTAGGTATGCATTTATTTCCTTTAACCTAGTAATTTCATCCTTATGCATCACTAGATTAAAGGGGGAAATGTAGATTCTAAAACTAAATATTTATATCATCTTAGTCTTGTACATTTGGAAAATATCAAGTAGGTATATACCCTTTAGTTTTAGACCTTTCTATTGCTGAAAAGCTCAAATTCACCATCTCATTATGCATAAATGCTTATCTCTTAGTCGAATACATACCATTCTAATAACCCAAGTCTCATGTATTGCATTAAAATCTTAAAATCTAATAAACAACCTTCACTATCAATTTTAGATCCATACTTATTTTCTAGCCTTATGGATACTACCGGCCATAGAGGGACACTACCACTAACAATAGTGTCCAAATCCTTATCTAGTGTCTAGATTCAAAAATTTATCCAAATTGAAAATGTTTCAAAACCTATGGGTCAACCTATTTGTCCCATTGAACCCTACCATGAGATGTTTTCAAAAGGTGTGATATGAATACAATTCTAGGCCTTCTCATTCCTCATCTAGAAAATACCAAGAAAACACCTACAAATTATAAGTCAAACAACTACATAACCAATCTATTATACCCTATTTGTTCATATTTCCATATCAAGCATAGGAGTAGTCATATTTCAAGTCTAAAGCATTCAAAAAGCAGCCCATGAGTGATATTTATCAAATTACAAGATAGATCACTGCATGCATCATCATATAGCATATTTCACCCTTGTGCACACACTTTCCCACACAAAGGGGATAAGTACATAAAGTTTGAATCCCTCCTTAGAATATTGGCTATGTAGGCAACACCTATTAATAGAGAAGTCTTTGGGATAGCTCAACACTACGATCCCACTAACCCATTTTTAGCAAACTCATTCTAAGGGTGAAGAAGAGTGAAGAGCTAAGGTTTGATCAATCAAGAAAGAATGACAACTTGTGTCTCAGATCCGAATACATCAGCAGAAATGTGACATAAAACCTAGAATATTAAAGTTGGTCACATCCATATCTAGTCATTATTTTGTATTAAACACGTGTGTCACATTCAGACACTAGTGTTCATGGTAGTGTCTAAATCTAATGGTAGTGTCTATGACTATAAAAGTAAAATTTCTAGAATTTGATGATTGGTCTGGAATACTAATCATATATAGTTTACACGTGTTTTTAGTCTATATCTACATGTACACAGTAAAACAAATAAGTATCATTATTTCTTATTTATTGCAATGTCTTTCAATAGCTATATTTTACTATTTTTAACAATCTCAGTCGTATAAATTTAAAATATTATTTATCTATTTTTTATATTAATTAGCTTGTTATATATTATTTTATCACCCATATGCTTGAACTACTTCTATATTCTTAACCCTATTCACCACATATATCAAAATTTATGGCTAAACAATGTCTTTCCTCAAACGCCTCCACCTCCCACATCTCCTCTAGATGGTGTGTGTGTGTGTATATTCAATCTAAAGTACCTAAGGTTTATGCTTGTGAAACCCTAAAATATCAAATCATCACTAAGATCAAGGTCATCAAAGAAATGAAAAATAATTTAGTTTAAATATCACATTACTGAAAAATCATAATATATACCTACAAAATATAGAATATGTTGGTGTTAATCATGTGTTTACATCTTCATCTATCAATGGTATACCTAACAAGGTTTCATATCTAAATAAAATGCTGAAATAGAATACATATAAAATAAGTGATTCAGATTTTATTCCAAAGGACACTAAGAGTTCAAATGAAGTTCTAATAGAAATGCCCTGAAATGAAGTGATCAAACTACCTCCTCTACATCCTATAATGAGGTCAAAATACTATTTTTCATATTATATAATGCATGGGCATCCTACAAATTTTTGTTTAGCTTTGAAATACAAAGTATAAATAATAGTAGTGATCCTATAATAGATGCATCACTCAATAAACTGACCACATTATGATTACCTCTCCTAAAACACAAGTGCCAAAACAACAAATATGATTACCAAAGGATAGCTTAGAGAAAAAGAATTGAAAATGAACAAATTAGAGCAAATAAATATTTGAAAGGTAAATCTAGACCAAGAAATATTGCAAAGTTATCAAGATGAAATGTATACAAATCTATCTCTCAATAATCATACTCAGCTTTCAACACAATATGGTTTTGGATAGCAATATTAATAACTCTTTGATTATCATGGTAAAGGGTTGGGAAAAAATTCACAAGACATCACTCATATTATCTCCATAGCTAATCATAATGATCATCAAGGCTTGGGATTTAATGGAAATACTAATGTAAAACATTCAAATATGCATATTCATTTTGTTGATACAAAAGAACAAGAACCTATAGATGGAAACAATTCCAAGTAAAATACACAAACAAAACAAGAATGGGTACAAAAATAACATTTATAAAAAAGGACATATATCAAAAGGATAATTTTACATGTGTGCCTTCATATGAATCAATTACAAATCATTCCTAAAAGCATCAAATAATTTAATGTTGCATAGATAGAAATCAAGGTCAAAATATTATTATCGACCCAACTTGTGAACTTGTTTGATTGAAAATTGCCTATATATTAATAAAACAAGATATAGTACAATGTTAATCATACAAAACAATTGGTGGAAAAGTCACACGCCAACTTATGAATTCAAAATATGTACCTATAAGTTCTTGACATCTCTAGGATATGGCATGGAGCATGTGGATAAAGTTATTGAATCCAATTTTTATGTTAGATATATTGAATGGAATGTCATACTTGGATATGAATCATGCTCTATTGTACTACATATTATTCTATTTTTAACTAAATATAATGTTAAAATCAAAAAACCATGGTTACTAACAACAAAGGAAAATATATTTAACGCAAAGATATCAGTACAAATTTACCAAAAGAACATGATACACTTTCTAATTCTACTACGCACACATATGGTACTTTTTATTCAATAAATGTTATTCATTTACCACTCCTCTTAGATAATGGTCCTCCTCTTGAGATAATTGGTTGTTTTATATAGTTTCAAACTCTCTAAGAGAAAATAAACATATTCTAATTAGAATCAAACCAAAGAAACCATAGAACACTAAAAATGGGTTATAATAACCACTACTCCTTATATTACCTCTTCACAACCACAAAGTCCTATAAGATATACGCAAAGTACCATAGATTATGCAAATCTAGATATGACACCCACACATGCGCCTTTATAATATCACCAGTTTGATGTACCATATTTTGAGTTTGGAGCTTCTTATGAGCATACCTTAGATGGGATCATAGGTTAGCCTTTTCATTTTTTAAATTTTCAAAAAATCCTAAAAATTCAAAATTCAAAAAAAAAATCAATATTCAATAAAATATAAAACATTCAAATAAATTCAAAAATACAAAAATATTCAACATTTACATGTTTACTAACTCCTTGGCATCTATATTTTTTACTTTATGTTAGTAGATAACATATCATTTATTTTCTAGATACACATATATTTCATGCATACTTGAATGTGATATAGGTATACCAAAGATACATGATAGATGCACATACATATGTTGGACCTTTCATCTTCTCACATGACACACTATGTTGGGGGGAATCTATTTCCTTGATCATGATTGATGCATGCTATATTATGTTATGATAAATTTTCCATTATCATGTTGAGCTTATATATTAATGCTCACACATGTATATGCTCATAATTACATCTTTCACAATGTACTTAATATTCTATGTTATATGATAATTTTTTGCTAACACATTTATGTAGAGACTAGTATGATATGTTTATATTGGTAATTTATACTTAGTTTATTCACATTGTCACTTATTTGAGTGTATTTTTCTTTCTTTCTAGTGTCTTACTAATGGAAAATTTGAATATTTTCTTGCATGTTGGCCCCTATGCCATTATATTTTGATTTCTTTTGTTATTTGGACATTTAAATATGTTTTTCCTTTAAGTGTGTGGCATTTGAATATTCCCCTTGTTTGTGGTCTCCTTAGACCCCTTTTTTGTGATATTGAGTGAATTTGTGTGTGTGCTTGATTGTTTGTTGAGCTTGTAATATTACATTCTAGATGTTTCCATGATCCATATCATGCATATTATGGCTTGTTCTGATCATATACTTCGAGCTTCATTGATATATAAATTTTGGCATGCTACTCTTTTATGTTACATGATTCATACACATATTATATAGTTGTCTTATCCTTTTGAGGTAAGTTAACTACTAGATTCCATTCCTCTCAACTTACAAGGGAGGCATATTAGTGGGTTCATGTCATAAAGACATAACTCTACACGTACACAATCTACACAGTTGACAATATTTGATATAGTTTACATAATTCAAATATATACTTGGGTCAGAATTATATACACATTGCATCAATTTTTATAGATTTGGCATAAAAAAATTCAAACTTGTGACAGATATTATACACAATTATAGAGCCAAGATTACATTTTGATAGATACTTCAACTTGAGACATAGTAAAGGTGCATATGCCATGAAAGTTCACTAAAAATTATAAATACATTTTAAAACTTATTCAAACTTATTTACCAAGAACCATTGTTCTTACTAGGAAGCATCATTTTGGGCCTCTTATGTTTATAGTAGTTGGATCCTTTTTGTCGTGTGGTTGAGATTCAACGCCCTCAATGGCATAACACTACTTCCTTTTTGTGGGTTGAGTTGTTTATACCACTTAAATTTGTTTTTATTGTACTTTCACTTGAATTGTGTGATTAAGATTCAATGATCTTAATGGTCATGTCATAACTCACCCTTGCACAATATTGGGGGCATAATAACTTTCCAATCTCCCTCTTTAAATCTCCAAGGTCCAGTTTTAAACCTCTCTCAACTCCAATGCTTTATAATGAATCATATTTACTAATTCAAAGTACCAAGAGGCAACATGGTTGCATCAACACATAGGTGTAGTCCTTCCTTGCTCTCTTTATTTTTAAGCATTTCAATTATTTCAAATTTTAAATTATACACACTAATTTATATTTTAACATGCTCTTGGTTACAAGTCATACACTATAAAAACACTCAAAATGGGCTGAAGAAAAGGCAAGGTGTGTTATATACACCCAGGTATGCATTTGTTTCTTTTAAACTAGTAATTTCATCCTTATGAATTACTAGATTAATGAGGGGAAAATTTAGATACTAAAATCTTATTTATATAGCATCATAGTCTTATATACTTGATAAATACCTATCAGGGATCTTCCCTTTAGTTCTAAACCTTCTTATTCCCAAAAATCTTGCATTCACCATCTCGTTATGTGTAATTATTTATCTTATGGTCTAAACCTATCATTTTTTATGACCCAGATCTATTGAAAAACACAAAAAACTTAAAACATGATATATATCCTTCACTACTAGTTTTATATCCTCAATAGTTTTATATCATGTTGAACACTTATATCCCACATAAGGACACTTGCATCGACACAAGTGTATAAATTATTATCTAGTGTCTATACCTAAAAATTCATCTAATTTACAAATCTCTTAAACCCTGTGGGATGGCCCATTTATTTTATTTAACCCTTGCATGAGATATTTACAAAATGGGTGGTATAAATATAAAATAAATATAGTTTATTATCACCAAATCATGTTCAAAATCTTACACAACACACATCCAATAAAACACCTTTTAAGTATTCAAAACTTCCCTATTCTTCCCTATTTCTATATCAGTCATAAGGGCAGTCATATGACAGGTCTAAAGCATTCAAAGAGTAACCCATGAGAAGTATTTGTCAAGTTATAAGCTAGATCATTACATGTCATTGGGTATATCATATTAGACTCTTATGCACACACAAACCAGCACTTAAGGGAAAGTTACATATGTCTGAGACCCTATTCAAAGTAGTGGTTGTGTAGAGAACATTCATTGACAAAAGTTTCCTTGAGGATAGCTCAAATTCATGAGCCCACTAACCCATTTTTGGTAAGGTACAAGACATAAGATGAAGATTTAGGGTTTGATTTATAAAAAGTTATCTATAACCTGTACACGTAAATAAAATATATCAATAAAAAGGCAATAGAAAACCCAAAATTTTCTAAGTGGTCATTCCATAATACAATGAGTATTCATTATTGGAAAAATCTATTGACATCAGGACACCTGCGTTGATGCAAGTGCCCCAAGGTTGATGTAAGTGTCTGGGCTTCTAGAAATAATATTTTTATAATCTGATGATTGGATATAGATCTTGTTCCTACCTGTTTTCATCTCTACATATCTCAGATCTATCTACACATTTATAGATAAGCTAAGTATTATCTCTCCCTAATGTTCATGTAATCAAATTACTATTTTGAATGTATTTTATATATTTATCATAACTCAAAATTTAATCCAAAATATCTATTTATCTGAGTTTTTAATTAATTAGCCTACTTTAGAATAGTATTATTCATCATTGTGTATAAATTATTCTACCCTTTAACCCTTATCCCCAAACACCTATAAAGGGTTAAACAATATGGTTCCATGATTCATATCATGCATCACTTATATATTCTACTCTTACTATATTGTCATGATGCATATCATGCATCACTTATATTATTCTACTCTTACTCTAGTGACATGATGCATATCATGCATAAATTGCTTATATGCTTTAATGCTACATCTTTATAACACATGGTTCGTATACAAATTTAATGTCATATTCAATATTATAAATGCAATCAATTTTAAACATTTAAAATACTTTATTTTTCACATATGCTTTCTTTTGAGATAAGTGATTTGTAGGCTACATCTCTTATCTCAAAATGGGGACATCACAATGGGTTTTATTAGAAATTCAAGCCTCGTGAGGAAAAATTAGATATGTCTAAATATATAGTTTTTAAATGGGAAAATGATTCAATATTTTCATATTATGTGGGTATGTGGCATGCATGTGCACTCATTCCTATAATTGAATATTAAAAGTTTGAAAGTTATAAATTTTCAATAAGTTTAATAGGTTTCAAAAGAGGTAAAAGTTCAAAAAATTCAAATTTACAAAGTTTTAATAAAAAATACAAATATAAATTCAATACATTACAGATATAGGAGGCATGATTTCCATTCATGTTCTTGTGTCTATTATGGCATTTCAAAAGTTTAAAGTTTTAAATAGAATCTATATATATTTATAGCAGTGTGATTCATCTCAGTTAAAACTAGGCCACATTATATTTTAGTACCACTCAACATCTATAAGTTTTCTTTTTAAATATGTATCAAACCAAAATTCATGGCTCCACCCCTTCAAATATTTTACAGAGTACTTTATACAGTCAAATGAGAGATAGAACATACAATCCTTCCAACTCAAGAGAATCAAATGATTTTCAAATTGAGACTTGATCACTCTTAGTTCACCATAGTTCAACACTTATCCAAATTTCCTAATAAGGGGGCATGCATACTCCACCATCTCTAAATTACAAGGTAGTTATATTACATAATCTTTTTAGGTGTATACTTTCCTTGCTTTCCTTTCAAATAAAAAATAGAAAATTTTCAATATTCAACATGAGAAAATACTTCTTTCAGTGGCATTATTGTAGGTTTATTACATTAATGCATCTTTCATAATCAAGCTTAGCATTAAAATATAAAGTGTTTATACACACTTAGTTCACATCTAGTTTACTCTATTAATTCACTTTGTGCATCACTAGAATAAAGTAAGGGCAAATGTCAATTTTTTGAATCAAGACAATTCACAATGACTCTCCCACACATTTGGTAACGTTGGTTAGAAAAATTGTTACAAATATTCTCCTATAAAAACACATCAATGCCACTCATTATTCCCCCATTGGATATCTCTAGAAAATGCACTGCACATTAAGCAAAAGATCACAACTTCTTCCCATTTCAACTCTTCAATATTATAATAGCCTTAAGCCAAGTTTGAATATTATCTATTATTGGTCCAAGACAACCATTGACAAGCATCTTTGAATCTTATAGATATATTCATTCTAGTTATATAATTATGGATCACATAATCACTCTAGGAGGGAGAACCACATTGGCCTAAGGCACATTTGGGATATGTAGATAGCACTCAGTTATGTAAGGTTTTAAATCCCTCTTAACTATTCCCCTTATTTGTTGTCCCCCTTTTTAGACTTGATCTCTATCTTATTTTTTGTGTAAGATCTATGGTTTTTTATTTTACAGGTATTTCACGTAATAGCACAAAACACATAACTCAACAATCAACCATTGTAATTAATCACACATACCCAAATCTAAAAATAAATAATATAATCAACTAGGATGCAATAGTAGTAGCCAAACAAGGCCATAGTATGCCCTTGTCCACCTCTCGTAAACTTGTCCTTGTTAGGTTGTGGAGCTAAAAGCTTCACGGTTATGCAAATGGTGGAGGTTGTTGAGTGTCACAGTAACCGACGTTGGTCAGGAGTAGACCGGAAGCTACCGACATCAGTGAAGAATCAACTGACGTTGGTCATCTCCAGATAGATAGGAATTGATGTTAGTCGCCTGTGCATTCTAGAACTGTTAGTTACACAAATAGTTAGTTAAACGGACAGTCAGTTTGCATGTAAAGACTAATTTTAGTCTTGAGTCTATGTTTCTAATTATTGTTTGGTTTGGGATCTATTTAATAGACCCATGGGGGTTGTATTGTAAGGGAATGATCAAAAGGACTTGTCAAGGACAAGGACAAGGGTTCTTCCAAGTGTAAGATTAGTTGATATGCAGGTAGCAAGATCAGGGAGATCTACATGGTAAGCAAGGTCAGTTGATCTGTAGGGTGTGCAAGATCAAGGAGATCTGTGGGTGTGTGTGTGCAAGGTCAGTTAGATCTATGGGATAGCAAGATCAAGGAGATCGGCAACACAACAAGGAGCAAGATCAAGGAGATTTGCTTGTGTATGTAAGGTAGACAAAACAACCATTGAGTTGGTTGTCACCGGGTACAAGTATTGTAGGCAAAGTAATCAGTTGAGTTGATTGTCATAGGTGGACTGGCAATAGGCAAAAATAGCCATTGGGTTGATTGTCACTAACTGGTGGAAACAACAACTCTGTGTTTGAGTTGATTGTTGTTTATAATTAAGAGAGAGAGAACTCTTGAGGGATAATTACTGTACGCCCAAGAGGTGTGGGAAGAGTGAGATTTCTTCATTGTATTTCCTTTTGGAAGAGTGTTAATACAAGATTGTATTGTATCTCATATTCTATGTTGTTTCTGAATTCTAGTTACATATTACTTTTGGTTTAATTCTGTGTTTAGTTACTTATACAAAGGTAATCAATTGTGCTCTTAAGGAGTAGGATCCTAACAAGTGGTATCAGAGCTTTCTATTCTAGATCCTGACAAGTGGTATCAGAGCCTGGTTGAAGGTTCATCAGAGCCTAGTTCAGAGCAGGTTAGTGTTTGTTGATTAGAGGTCACTCTCAGGGGTTTCTGATTGAGTGGGAGTAAAGCAATGGTAGAAGAAAGTACACTAAGAATGGAGAAATTCAATGGCAAGAATTATCAATTATGGAATTATGAAAAGAAAGGGCATGTAAAGAAAGATTATTGGTTGGTAGAAGATCAGCATGAAGGAAATAAAGAAGCAAATGATGTAGGTATTATTACACAAGATGCTCTTATATGTTCCTTAGATAAAGTAGAATCTTGGGTTTTAGATTCTGGTGCCTCTTTCCATGCAACCCCAAATAGAGTATTTTTCCATGAGTATGTCCATAAAGACTTTAGAAAGATTTATTTAGGGGTTGATGAGCCTTGTCAAATTGTTGGCAAAGGGGAAGTGCAGCTAAAATTGCATACGGGCAACACATGGGTGTTGAAGGATGTCATGCATGCCCCAGTCCTGAAGCGAAATTTGATTTTCGTAGGAAATTTGGGTGATGAGGGTTGCACAATAACTCTCACAGTGGAATCTTGGAAAGTTTCCAAGGGTGCACTTGTATTAGCATGTGGTAAGAAAGTAGGTACTCTTTATCTATCTACTTGTATTACTGATTCTCCTTCTAGTTTATCTACTTCAGATGTAGATGCAAAGATGTGGCTCTGTAGGCTTGGTCACATGAGTGAGAAGGTAATGCATGTTCTTAAGAGCAAATTTGATGTTTTTGACAAACTTAAGAACTGGAAAGCCTTGGTTTTCAAGGAGAAGATGATGGATAGAGATCAGCTCAAGATGCTGAATAATTCTAAGCAAGGCAGTGTTGATTTGGACAAGGTTATGATCCAAAATGAGCTCGTGGGTAAAAATCATCACTCACAGGAAAACACAGTTACTGATGTCGATCAGGTGAGAACTGACGTCAAACAGGTAGGAATCGATGTCGGTCATGTGCAGACCAAAGTTGGTGATGTCGGGTGGGTAGACACTGACATCAGTCAGGGAACTGACATTGGTGATCAGGAGGAATCGACATCGGTCGGGTCAAGACTGAGGTCGGCTAGAGGTGACCAAGATCGGTCACTGTTAAAATGGATTTTGGGTAGACAGCAAGCTGTCAAGGAGTCTCAAATGCCCATGAGGAGGATTGAAAGGGTAAGTAAGCCTCAAATTTGTTATTCCCCATCTTTACACTACTTGTTGCTCATTGATGGTCAAGAACTAGGAAGTTTTGAAGAGGCAATGTAGGTAGAATCCAAGAAATAGTGGGAGCATGGCATGAATAAGGAAATTGATTCCTTGGAAGAGAACCAAATGGGAGATTTGGTAGAGTTTCCAGCCGAGATGAAAGCACTAAAATACGAATGGATTCACAGGTTAAAGAAAGGAGAGAATGGACAGGTGAGATAGAAGGCCAGGTTATATGGTCTTGAGCAAGCTGTAGGATAATGGTGTTTAAGATTTGATAGGTGTATGACAAAGCATGGCTTTATTCAATGTTAATGTGACCATTGTGTTTATTTTAACAGGTTGGATAATATTAGCTACATTATCTTATTACTGTATGTAGTCTATATGCTTGTCACAGGGTCACACATGCAAGAGATTGTTGAGCTAAAGGTAAAATTAGTTCAGAGGTTTGCCATGAAGGATTTGGAAGCAACAAAGAAAATCCTTGGCATGAGTATTTCTAGAGACAGGGAAAGTCACAGGTTGATTTTGTTTCCAGAGGATTATGTGAATAAGGTAGTGGAGAGGTTTGATATGCAGGATGCAAAACCAGTAAGCACACCTATAGTTGGACAGTTCAAGCTGAGCTATGAACAGTGTCCTAAATCACATGATGAGGTTGGGTACATGGTATGTACTAGACTTGATATTGCCCAAGCAGTGGGAGTTGTCAGCAAGTTTATGGCCAATCCAGGAAAGGAGCACTAAAAAGCAGTTCAATGGATTCTCAGGTATCTGAGAGGGACCAACAGCAGGTATTCATGCTATGCAGGGTCAAGCACTTCTCTACATGGGTATGTAGATTCAGTTATGGTAGGTTACTTGGATGATAGGAGAAGCACCATAGGATATGTGTTCACTATTGGTGGAACGACGGTTAGCTGGATTTCAGAGATGCAGAAGGTTGTTGCAGTCACAGTGGCTAGCAAGGATAAGAACCCTGCAAAAATGTTAACAAAGCCAGGAACAAAGGAGAAGTTGAATCTTCATTCAACTTCTGTTGGTCTTCAAGATTAAACTTGAAGAGAGATACAAGCCAAGAAACAAAATTAGAAGATGTATAGGTATAGGTACAGGTGCAACTATTTATCTCCAAGTGGGAGATTGTTAGGTTGTGGAGCTAAAAGCTTCACTATTAAGAAAATGGTGGAGGTTGCTGAGTGTCACAGTAACCAACGTCGGTCAGGCCAACTGACATCGGTCAGGAATTGGCCAACATTGGTCATCTCCAGACAGACAGAAACTGATGTCGGTCGCCTGTGCATTCCAAAACTATTAATTACATAAATAGTTAGTTAAACAGATAATCAGTTTGCATGTAAAGACTAATTTTAGTCTTGAGTCTGTGTTTCTAATTATTATTTGGTTTGGGATCTATTGAATAGACCCATGGGGGTTGTATTGTAAGGGAAAGATCAAAAGGACTTGTTAAGGACAAGGACAAGGGTTCTTCCAAGTGTAAGATCAGTTGATCTATAGGTAGACAAATCAGGGAGATCTACATGGTAAGTAAGGTCAGTTGATCTGCAGGGTGTGCAAGATCAAGGATATCTGCGGGTGTGTGTGTGCAAGGTTAGTTAGATCTACGGGGTATCAATATCAAGGAGATCAGCAACACAACAAGGAGCAAGATCAAGGAGATCTGCTTGTGTATGTAAGGTAGACAAAACAACCATTGAGTTGGTTATCACCGGGTACAGGTATTATATGCAAAGCAACTAGTTGAGTTGATTGTCACAGGTGGAATGGCAATAGGCAACAACAACCATTGGGTTGATTGTCACTGACTGGTGGAAACAACAACTCTGTGTTTGAGTTGATTGTTTTTTGTAATTGAGAGAGAGAGAGAACTCTTGAGGGAGAATTACTGTACACCCAAGAGGTGTGGGAAGAGTGAGATTTCTTCATTGTATTTCCTTCTGGAATAGTGTTAATACAAGATTGTATTGTCTCTCATATTCTGTGTTGTTTCTAAATTCTAGTTACATATTACTTCTGGTTTAATTTCGTGTTTAGTTACTTATACAAAGGTAATCAATTGTGTTCTTAAGGAGTAGGATCCTAACAATCCTAACAAACTATGAATTATTGTTTGCAAGTTATTTCACACAATTTTAAATTATAATGAGCTCACATAGTTATATTTATCTCATTTTTTAGGGACACTCTCTAACCCTATGCCAATTTAATATTTTTAGCAAGTTTTTATTTTCTATAAATTCTATAGAAAACTATATTTGACTATATTTTAATATTAGATTAGTACATATCATCATTTCAATTTCAATAAATTAATACCATTAGTTTGATTCATCTTAAATTAAAAGGGTTAAATAAATCTATGCAAAGAATAATCTATGTTAGCCTATATAAAATGGAATAACATCAATGAAACATATATAATAAGTCAATCTAGTCTACACCATTAATCCATGACAATGTCATAACATAGCAAAATAGTATTTCCCTAAAATATAGCATTAAAGAGAATATAATAAATAGCAAGGCATGTGTAAGCAATTAATGTAGCTCAACATGATAAATTAAAAAGTCATAGAAAGATATAACCTATAACTATGTGACCTATGAAATGAGATGCCCCCAACATTGGCATGGCCTCTAAGTGTAGGGATGTCTCATATCTATCTATCAATGTATCATATATAGCCTATATGTCCTACACCTCACTCACATATATCATGAAATGCATGTGTGTATGAAAAAGGATATGTGATCTACCCAACATGTGATAAATAACATAAATCAATGTAATGACTAGCAAAACTTGTTATGCTTAGGTCTTTTTTTTCTTTGTATTTTTAAATTGTTTAGCATATATCTTATATAATCAAGAAAGGCCAAGTGGAAAGTCTTCAAAAATAGATGGAAGGGATTTGAATAATTTGTAGCATATATCAAGGCATAATGTGCACTAAGTATAACAACATAACAATTTAGAGGAAAAGGCAAATAACATACCCCCAATATATATGTGAATCATAGCATCAAAGCTCAAGAGAGTATGTATAGATTAAAAAACACATACCCATAATGGGTAAGAATCAATTTATATACTCATGTCATAATATTTAAGCATTCTTGTAATTTATCATGTAAGCTAATTGTAGGCCATAACAAATATAAATAATTAATGTATAAGGGCGAGCAAGTAGTATGCCACAAAGAATGTGCATTGAGATGAGGCTACTATAGAGGATGTATCATCATATGATATATGGCATAAATTATGGATTAGGATAAACAATCAAAATACAAGGGCCAAGTGAAAAGAAGAACAAAGTCAAGGGCTAGAAAAATGATTGATATAAAATCATATATATACATTTACATCAAGCTAGAAGAATAGAGGGAATGACCAATTAAAAAAAAATTAAGAAATCATATAAAATAGATCATGTTTATACCAATAAAATATCTCAATAAGGGTATGATAGTATGTATGTCTTATATCATAAATGTTGTAATCACCAAGTGTATTTTCATACTCATCCATTAGTTTAGACACATCATTGCTATCATCTTTTGTATTTATAACAGGATATTCATAACCAATTGCACCATATTTTGGAATTGTCTTATTAAAATTTTTTTCCTCTTTATTAATTTTCATTCATGTCTTATGCCCTCATACTTTTTAGTGTCGAATGAGATGAATTGCTTTGTAAAATTGATATGGAAAACTGTGTGCTAAATCAATATTCTTTACATAGTTATTTATGTGGAGTGATTTGATGTAGCTCATAAGTAAGTGTATCCTAATGATTCACATCAAACATTTATCTCTTAGGAACACTTGCATTTGTGTTCCATACCCTTACTAAATTTGTATCTATTGGCACTTGATGAATAGTAAAAGCATGATATTATTTTTGTTCTTACTCTTTTTGTGGATTACTATTTAGTTGTTTAGTGCCTAGATTTTGAATTTGTTTATTTTGATTTGGCCTCCATACTTGTGTACTATGAGTTGTAACTAGATTATAATAAACCTAAGTGACCAATGGTTATTTTATAGGAACATCCTAGGATACCTTAACTTTCATAGAATGAACAGTATAAGAAGACAAAGAGGGAGGCCTCGTTGAAATATTGTTAACTATACCAAATGTAATAACCCCTCTATCCACAAGTTGTTCAATATTATATTGCAATTCATAATATTTTTTTCCTCTATGTCCATTGGTATGATGATAATTGTAAAATGATCTTACCCCCCCTAATGTTAAACAATGAGGAGGGTGATGATGACTAGAGGATAACCTAGTCAAACTTCTATCAAATAATATTTATAATATAGCACTTGACTATCCTTAAAACTATCAAAATTGATTGATTTATTCCTTTTTATACTCATGAAAGATGTTGCATTATGAATAACCCTTTTTAAACCTCTTTCTTATCAATGTCCTTAGATATAACTTCATCCTTATAATGTTCTTAGTTGTATAAATTTCCTCGTGTGTAACTTATTTTTTAGTAATTTCTTTAGTTGTAGATTATTGTTGATTCTTAAACCATACTTGAGATGAAATCTTGTGTGAAAATTATGCTTTATATGAAAATATAGATATTTAATTTACATTAGCATGCTCAGGATTCTTAGTATATATACTTTTATCCTCAAGTGATGTAGCCCTTGGGTATAAAGTTTAAATTTACTTTTGTAACTCCTCTATAAATTTCATCATAGGAAGCATTTGATCATGAATGGTTATACTAGATACATAAGACATGGAATAGGTAGATAATAATAAATAGGCATGGTTAGATGTTGGATATTAATCTTATTTAGGTTCACTCTATACTTTTATCCTAAGTTTTTAGGTGTGTGTAAGTTTTGTATTTATGTGAATTATAAATTCATGTAAATCCAGATTTTATGAGGTGTCACCCCTCTTTTGTCATTTTGTAGAGAATCTTGGAGTTACATGTCACATGTAACACCCTCTACACTTTTCACATACTCTCCCCTCACCTTATGGGAAATAAGAACATTTGGCACATACTGATAAGGTAGTGTAAGGTCATGATGGGACTATTTATAACCCCTCCTTCCTTCCTCTAACTCTATTTAAAGAGTTTTTTCCTCCTCTATTTTACACTTAAATTTTACTATTATTCTCTATTCTCTTTACTTCTAAGATTATATTTTGAGAATAGTTGTTTGTAAGCCTTCTTGATGCACGTGGAATTTTTTTCGTTAATTTGTTTTCCCCGCTTCAAAACTTGTGCCACAAACTTGTGATTGTCATACTTTAGGTAACATAATTAATTTTATTTCATTCTTTCATTATTTTAGCATTAATTTTCAAACATCTTGGCATAATTCCTTTATGGTATCAAATCATGTTTCTTTTTAATGTTGAACATAAATGTGTGCAGGCATTTCAGTGGAGATATTCAGATTTTTTGATATTTTTTATACAAAGGCTTACACCCTTGAAAATTATTTGTAGTGTCACTTACTATTTCTCTTAACCCATAGACTGAATATTATCATTTTTTTCTCTTTGCATTCTAACTTTGACATTTTTCAAATCGCTCAACCAGGGAGATTCTTGAGCTGATTTTGGTTTTTTTCTCAGTAATTCGCATTCATCATGCACACCATTTTTTAGTCATTTTCTTGTTGTTTTCCTTGATTAAGGGAAATATTTCAATTAAATACAAAAAATATCAATAATGTACAAACCTTTTTGTATTTACTTGGTAATGCAATCACATTGAATTTTTTTAATTCTACTACATAGTAATTTTTGCATACAGGTTTATTCATTTGTTTTCATTAAGACACAAATATCCATTATTATTGTAGTGTCACATTCTATTTTTTGGAATTCCATTTGATTTGTTTTCAATGGATATTTTAATTCATATTTTTTCTTGTTTATCCTACCAAGCTACTTTCCTCTAGGTTTTTAATGGCCTAATAGACGTGAAGTTCTGGCTATTTTATTTTCTCTCTAGTTATGCATTTCTTTCTCCTACTACATAATTTTATCCTTCGATCTATCATTTTTTATATGACTTATCATATTAAGTCTTTGTGTCTTTATCAGCACTTTTGTTTCATTTTTCATCTCCTACTCTTTGGCATTTCACACTTCTAGGTATGCATTATAGTTTGTGTGTTTTAAATCTCTTGTGAGGCATTTTACCAGATTACAAGTTGTTAGCAAGTTCATGGAACTACACTTATGCATTGACATCTTTTGTCTTTATCTTCCTGGAGTTTGATGTATTTAATTTATTTTTTCCCTTAAGCCTGTCTTCTCCTTAGCCCCTTTTCTCTAGTTTATTTGTAGTAATCATGCATTATTTCCCTCTCTTGGTTTATTCCTGATAAGTGGCATTTTGGCCTTGCCCTACTATCATTTACATCTTAATTTTCCTTAAGGTAGTTTTTTAGTTATGTGTCTTCATAAGTTTCTTTTTGTTGTGCATAGATGTTTTCCTTTATGCATATGTGCAGAGATATTTTCCTTTATGCATACTTCATTTTTTTAATGAAACGCTTCTCTCTTTTTTAATGACATTTTTTTGTTATCCTTCCTTGCCATCTTGACATGTGTCAATCTATTTTTCATGATCTCATTGTCATTGTGTCATTTGTCTTAGAATTTATTTGTTAAATTCTTAACATTCACCATTCTTATAAAAGCATGATTTATAAACAAAAAAACCTTTCATGTTTTATAAAATGTGCACGTGATTCTTAAAACAAAATAGTTCTTTTTAATATTAATTTAAAGTAAAGTCCACATTAAAATTGATTTTACTAATTTTAAACCTTTTTTTATTCATATGTATTAAAAATTATTTTTTTCATAATATCAAAATAATTTTTTTTTTTGTTACTTCAAAAACTAAAACCAAAATTTGTTCACTCTATATGTATTTTTCTCATATAAACATTTAAATAGGCTATTCATTTCCTTGTGTTTTTCCATTCTTCAGTGAAAATTACTTGACCATCATTTATTTGCATTTTTATCCCTCTCATATACAAATTTAAGTGTATTAGTGATTTTATTTGCTTTATGTGGTTGTGAGATTTTATGGCATAATGACTCAGTTATTGTCATAATTCCAACTCACCTCCACCAATTATCACTTGTGAAAATCACATATGTAATATATTTCACCTTTAAACACTTAGTGCACATTGTATAAGGTAAGGAATGCAAACATGATGAAAAATTTTCTATTAAAGTTGTGTAAAAATGACAAGCAAAAAATGAAGAGTCTTTAAGTTTAATTGGCATGGCTATGACTCCTGAATTGTATGTGCACATTGATGGATTTACTATTGCTTCTCTTGCTTGGTCAAAAATTAAATATGTTTATGATGCTATGAATGAATCTAGAAAAATTTAAATTCAAGATCAATTTTTAGATTTACAATATAATGATTTTAAAACTATGGATGAAATATTTTTAACTATATCAAATGTAATAATCCCTCTATCCATAGGTTTTTCAATATTATATCACAATGCATAACAATTAATTTATTTGTGTCCATTGATATGATGACAATTTTTAAATGATCTTACCCCCACTCACAGTAGGTGATGAAGAGGGTGATGATGATTAAAGGGTAACCTAGTCAAACTTCTATCAAATAATGTTTATAAAATAGCACCTGGCTATCCTTGAAACTATCAAAATTGATTGGTTGATTCCTTTTTAGACTCATGTGAGATGGTGCTTTATAAATAACCCTTTTTATAACCTCTTTCTTATCCATTTCTTTAGATACAGCTTCATCTTTATGAATGTTCTTATTTGTATCAATTGCCTCATGTGTAACTTCTTTTGTATTAGTTTCCTTAGTTGTATATTATTCTTGCTTCTTAAACCATAATTGAGATGAAATATTTTGTGGCACGTGTGTTTTAGATGAAAAATAGGATACATAATTTACATTAGCATGCTCAAGCTCCTTGGTATGTATAATTTTATCCTTAAGTGATGTAACCCTTAGGTATAAAGTTTGAATTTTATTTTATAACTCTTCTATGAATTTCATCATAGGAAGCATTTGATTATGAATGGTCATACTAGATATATAAGGCATGGAATAGGTAGATAATAAAAAATATACAAGGTCAGGTGTTAGCAATTAATATTATTTGGGTTCACTTTATCTTTTTATCTTAAGTTGTTAAGTGTGTGTAGGTTTTGTATATAAATTTATATTTTATAAGGTGTCACACCTCTTTTGTATTTTTGTAGAGAATCTTGGAGTTACATGTCACATGTAACTCCCTCCACACTTGTCACACACTTCTCCCTCACCTTATGGGGAATATAAATATTTGACACATATTGAGAAGGTGGTGTAAGGTCGTGATGTGATTCTCTATAACTCCCTCTTCCTTCTTATAACTATATTTAAAGAGTTATCTCCTCCTCTCTTTTTCATGTAGATAATAAAATTGAATATTTATAGAATATAAGTCTTGTACATTTGTCAAATACCAAGCATGGATCTATCTTTAAGTTCTAGACATTTTCACTATAGAAAGGCTCATATTTGTCATCTCACTATGTCTAACTAATTATATTAAAGTCTGACCCTTATCATTTTGATGACCCAGATCTCTTGTAATGTACAAAAATCTCAAAACCTAAAATACATCCTTCACTATCAATTTTAGATCCTCGATCATTTCCTATCCTCTAGAACACTACTAATGATAGAGGGACACTAACATTAATGCTAGTGTCTAAATCTTTATCTGGTGTCTAGTCTTTAAAATTCATCCAAATTGAAAATTATTTTGAAACCTATGGGTCAACCTATTTTTCTTAATGAACCTTCCCATGGGATATTTTCAAAAGATGCAGTATAAATACAAGAGTAAACTTTCTCATTAATCATCTAGTAAATACCAAGCAAGAACCTACCAATGTTCATTCAATAAATTACACAATTGTGTTATTCTACCGTATTCATCCATATTTATTTATTAGTCATAGGAGTAGTCATACAAAAGATATAAAGTATCTCATGAGCGGTATTTGCCAAGTTATAAGCTAGATCATTGGATGCACCTACGTATATCATATTACACCATTTTTCACACACACTCTCACACATATAATAGAACTACATAATTCTAAATCCCTTCTTGAAGTATTGTCTATGTAGGCAATGCTCATTAATAGAGGGGTCTTTAAGGTCAGTTTGATATCATGATCCCACTAACCCATTTTTGGGAAAACACATCCTAATGGTGAAGAAGGGTGAAGAACTAGGGTTTGATACATAAGTAGATATATACATAATGTATTATATATCTAAATACATCAATATAAAAGCAATAACAATCCTAGAACAATGAAGTTAGTCACATCATAATCTAATGTATATTTTATACTGGATAGTAACATCGTAGAACAAATAGTAACATCGATGGTAGTGTCCCAAGGTCACCACTAGTGTTTATAGCTCCAGAAACAACATTTTTAGAATATGATGACTATCTTAGAATCTTTATCCTATACACTTTTACCTGTGTACAACTTAGATCCATTTATGTATTATAAATCTAGTTGACTATTATTTCTCTTTGGCATTACAATCAATAGAACATCTTTCAAATTTAGTACTTTATATATTTAGCACATCTCAGTATTTTAATTTATAATACTCATTTATTTGAGTTTGTAATTAATTGACCTGCTATAGAATAATTTTATTCATCCTTGTGTATAGGCTATTATATCCCTTTAACCCTTCAGCACATTTTCAAAAAGGGTTAAACATTTGGTGAACCCAACCATTGTTTCTTCTCATGAAACTCCTAGATTATTCTAGGGTTTTCAAATTTTTAGGGTTTCATTTTATTATAATTGCTTTTCAAATCTAAAATTTTACCCTAGGTTTTTACATTCATCTTTTTGTTAGGGTTTTGTGTTCATATAATTAAAATTTCTTATTCCTTGATTGGTGCATTTTGGCTTCTTAATAGATCCATTCTGAAATTCCTAAGAGGTTTCTTCTAATCACATTGATATACTAAAAAACCTCTTTTTGTTCACTCAAATTCTATATAGATTTTTTTATTTTTATAATTTACTATTTTTAGTAAATATTGATATACAAGACAAATAGTGTACCTATTTTCTAATTAAATTCTGGATTTAATCAAAAATAATATTTTATTCACAAACCTCTCTCAAATCACTAAAATATATATTTCAATTATTGATTATTTATTATAAATATTCTAAGGATTTCCTTGTGAAATAGTCTACATTATTTGACCTATTTCTAATTCATAACACTTCAATTTTCAAATTTCGTTGAGGTTTTTCATGGTTTGGTTGATATAATAACAAATCTCTTTTTAGTTGTCAAAATTATGTACAGATTTTTCAAATTTTTCAATTTAATATTTTTGGTACATCTTAATATACAGTGTGCAAGGAATACATATTTTCCCAAATTTAATGGTTTTTTATTATTATATATTTTTCCTAGAAAACCTTTCTCAAATTTTCAAAAAACCTAACCAATATCTTGAAATTTATACATTCTTTTTGTGAAAAATCTTATTAAGTTTTCCTTCAGGTTTTCAACCTTATAGGGGTTGAAATTGCAGTAAAAATTTAGTTCTACCATTTCCTATCATTTTGGAGTATTTGCTAGCATTTGTATGTTTTTCCTTTCTCATTCTCATCTTAATCTTTGAAATATTTAAAATTGATAAAAAGTAACCCCTTCCTCTTCCTAACCATAAGGAGGAGGGTAACTACTTTCCCTCTAACTAGGTCCATATTATCACTACTCTAATGGGTAAGGCGGCTCATCCTATTGTACCTATCATTCCTCAAACCCTTCCATCTCACACATCCCCTCTAGATGGTGTATGTATGCATATTCAATCTAAATCACCTAGGTTTTGTGCTTGTGAATCCTTAAAATATTAAATCATCCTTATGAGCAAGTTAATAAAAGAGTTGCACAATAATTTTAATTCAAAGATCACATTATTGGAAAATCAGATTACATGCCTATAAAATCAAAAATATGTTAGTGTTAATCATGAGTTTGCATCCTCATCTATAAATTTTGTGCCCAACAAGGTTTCATATCCAAATAATAATCTAAAAGATAAATAATCTATAACTAGTGATTTAAAAAGTGAACATAAGGCTAATAAGATTCCAAGTGAAATCTTAAGATAAATGCTTTGAAACAAAGTGATTCAACTACCTCCTCTTCATCCTATAAAGAGATCAAAATACTATTATGCATATCATATAATGCATGGGCATCATACTTATTATTGTTTTACATTGAAGAATAAAATATAAAATCTCAAAGATAGTGGTGATCGCAACCCACACACATTATGAATACATATCCTAAAACATAAGCGAAAAAAGAACAAGTATGGATAATTCAGAATAAAAATACTTGGAAACATAAAACTTGTAGCAAGAAAATATTCAAAATGCAAAGATAGAGAAAGATATGTTACAAACAAAGCAAGATCATAAGTTGCAAAATCAAACTCAAGATAAACAAAAAAGCATTATAAAAAGAGGGTTTCTAACAAAGGAGTTTTCAAAGCAAGACATGCCTACACAATTAAATGATACAAATATGTTTGCTAAGGATCCAAACATCATATCTACTTCACGCATAAAGGAACAAAAAGTTAAGGTAAATACTAAAAATTCTATGCTTTCGTTCTTAAATAAAGAAGTCAAGGCACAAATTACATGTTTTCCTAGTGTTGAAGCATAGATACATGAATCTTCTCTAGCCCATAATGAGGTGCAACATTTTGATAATGATGAACATACTCAAGAACCACAAAATTTCAAGAAGGAAACTCCAATCTATGATACAATTAGATTTTCATATACAAATGCTCAAAATGACATATCACAAGTTCAATAACAACCCAAGAAGTTACATGTCTCTTATAATAATGATTACATTGATGATTATGATCTTAATAATATAGAAGATTGGTATGATCCTAACGATACTGATTATGCAACATATGAAAATGATACACATGATATAGGGATTTTATAGAGGCATCCTCTTGATGAAATCCCTGGATTTTAATAGATCTTTTCCTTATACATATCTTCTTTGCTTATTCTTCCAAATATTCCACAAATTTAAAAAAATCAAAAAATCAAGAAAATATAAAAACATGTAACTAATTCAAAAATACAAAAAATATTCAGCATTCCCATGTTTACTAGCTTCTTGACACCTATGTTGCTTGCTTACTGTTAGTAGATAGCATATCATTTCATCTCTATACACATACATGTTTCACATACTTCAAGTGTGATAAATACATACCAAAAAAAATGATATAGAGACATATAGATGTTGGACCTATCCTCTACTCATGTCATATATTATGTTGGGGGCATCTGCTTCATTGATCATGATTGATATAGGTTATATATCATTTATGATGATTTATATATTATCATGTTTGAGTTTATATACTAACACTTACACATGTCTATATCCATGCTCATATATTTCATAATATACTTGATATGTTATGTTACATGACATCTTTTGCTAACACATATATACAAAGACTAGTATGATATATTTATGTTGGTTTCTTATACTTGATTTATTCACATTGTCACTTCCTTGAGTGTATTCCATTACTTACTATTGTCTTGCTTGTGGAACATTTAGATGTGTTCCTTGTCTATTGGCCCCTATGCCATTATATGTTATTTGGACATTTGGAAATATCATTTCTTTTATATTGTGTGGCATTTGAAAGTGATCCTTGTATGAGGTCTCCTTGGACCATTATTTTTCATTACATTGAGTGCTCTTGTGTGTGTGCTTATTTTTTTGTTGAGCTTTTATTGTTACTTTCTAGATGTTGCCATGATCTATACAATGCATCTTAGGGCTTGATCTGATCACATATTGGGAGCTTCGTTGATATATCTACTTAGACATGTTACTCATATATGCTACATGAATCATACATATATTATATAATTATATTATCCTTTTGAGGTAATTTAACTACCAGATTTTATTTCCCTCACCTCAAAAGGGGGGCATATCAATGGGAGCATGTCATAAAGGCATGACCTCCACACTTACTCAATTTTCAATATTCCTATATTTCATTGGAGGTATTTCATAAATATATGACCTTCACATTTACTCGATTCTCAATATTTATATATTTTAGTTGAAGAATGTCATAAAGACATGACCTTCATATTTACACAATTTTTAGTATAGTTACATGATTCAGATACACACTTAGGTCAGAATTCTATACATTACATCAATTTTTCACAAGATTGAAAACAAAGTTTTTTAGATTTGTGAGACATATACTTTAGTTTGAGACATATTAGAGGTGCATATCCCATGCAAGTGTACCAAAAATTACAAATTTACCAATAATATCTCCATATTATTATCACTAAGAGGCACTATTTTACACCAAGAAGTATTATTATCGAACCTTTTCTATCTAAAATAATTGGTTCTCTTTATAGGTTGAATTTATTAAATCATTCAACCTCCCAGATTTATAGTTTAGGTTGATTAAATACCCAACCTCTCTAGATTTATAGGATGAGTTGATTAAATCACTCACTTTCACCATATTATATATTCACACTTGAGTTGTGTGATTAAGATTTAGTAATCTCAATGGCCATATCACAACTCTTCCTTACATTGTATTGGGGGAAAATACCTTCTAATATCCCTCTTAAAATATCTAATGTCTAGGTCTGAATCTCTCTCAGCTCCAATGCTTCATAAGGAAGCATCTTTACCAAGAAAAATACAAAGGGGCAACATGGTTGCATCGACACACAGGTGTATTCCTTCCTTATTCTCTTTCCTTTTAATAATTTTAATTATTTCAAATTTCAATTTATATGTATTGATTTATGCTAAACATGCTCTTGGTTAAAAGTAATACACCAAAAAAACACTCAAAATGGGCTCAAAAAAAGGCAAGGTGTGTTGTACATACTCAGGTGCACATTTACTTATTTTAACCTAGTATTTTCATCCTTATACATGAATATATTAAAGAGAGGAATGAAGGTACTAAAATAAAAAATGTATAGCATCTCAATCTTGTACATTTGACAAAAACCAATCAAGACTCTATCCTTCAATTATGGACCTTTCTACTACTAAAAGGCTCACATTCACCATCTTGTTATGCCTAATTATTATCTTAGGTTTCCCTTATCATTTTGATGACCTATATCTCTTGTACTATACACAAATCTCAAAATATGATATACATCCTTCATTTTTAGTTTCAAATCCTCAACTATTTTTTATCCTCCTTGATACTACCAACCATAGAGGGACACTAGTCTCAACACTAGTTTCTAGATCCTTATCTATTTTCTATCTTGAAAAGTCATCCAAATTAAAAATTATTCAAAACATATTGGTTGGCTTATTTGTCTAAACAAATCTCATCATGAAATATTTTCAAAAGGTGCTATATAAATACAAGTTTAAGTATTCTCGTTAATCATCTAGTAAATACCAAGCAAGCACCTGCCAAGACTCATTCAATCAATCATAAAATTAAGTTATTCTACCCTATTCATCCATATTTATTTATCAATCATAAAAAATGTTTGAATCATCCAAAGAGCAACCCATGAGCAATATTTTTAAAGTTACAAGCTAGATCATTGCATGCACATATATATAGTGTATTACACCATTATTCACATAAACTCACACACATATGGGATAACTATATAATTATAAGGCACTTCTTGGAGTATTAGATATGTAGGTAATGCTCATTGATGGAAGTATCTTTGAGGTCAGCTTGACACCATGAGCCCAATAACCCATTTTGGGAAAAACACATTCCAAGGGTGAAGATTTAGGTTTTGATCCACAAGTAGATATATGCAACATATGTTTTAAATTTGAATGCATCAATAAAAATGTGATAAAAATTACAAAATATTGAATTTGGTCACATCACAATCCAATGTATATTTTTTACTCGATAATATCATCATAGGTTGGTGTTGTAGCATAGAATTGTACCCTTTATGGGAGATTTTCTCAAGCTCTCTCACTCCTAGCTACAAGCATTGGGATAACCTCAGGCTGTGGGTATCCTGTAGTGAGGTTGAACCTCTAAAATTTTAATGAGGCTAGTTCCTCAGATGCTTCACTTCAGTTCTTATATCCCATGCTAAAATCTATTATTGACAAAGGAAAAGGGATAGCAGGATGACATAAAAAGGAAATCTAAGTTAAGGGAGGTGATGCACCAAATACAGAATGATCCACATTTAGACTAGAAACCTTAATGACTATTACTGAACTTAAACAAGATACAGTCTACCTGATCTTATTTCAAAGCCACAAGCATGAGTAGTTGTGTGGAGGTCAAAGGGGAGGATGAACTTTGAAGGGCAGGAAGGAATAGGTTTGCAGGAGAGACACTATAACTTATAACACTTAAGAAAGGCATTAAAGGCTAACACATCACATAACCTACAAGAAACCAAGAAAACTAAAGTGAGGTGCATAGAGAAATCATAGGTGATGAGAGAAAAAGATACATTCTACAAGTTAAACTCTAATAATGCACACTTGACTTCAACAAACATCAAAAAGTTGTCTTGTATTGCTTCAAGAGAGTGTTACAAGGAAATTTTGATAGAGAAACTCTATCACCAGTCAAGGGATCATTTTTAAGGTTTAAACATATATATATATATATATATATATATATATATATATATATATATATATATATAGCAGAAAGGGATGAGAGAAGAGGAGACATTGTGTGAGAGGATGGGGAGGGGGTCATAATGATTAAAGATCCTTTTCTTTTTTGAGCACCTGATTGCATTGATTATCCTTTTTTGTGAGGACAAGACCTACATGCTTGTGTAGCATCATGATTAAACCTATTTTGGATGGCTATTTGTTAATGGTATGGCTAAAAGCATGGCTCCATGTCTTTATTCAAGTCACTCACCCACTTTATACAAGTGGGTGAAAATAACTCTTTTGTTTCCTTTAGGAGCTTTAATGATGGGGTCTGGTTCTTATTACCATCTTAGTTTAACTTGAGTCTACTTGAGCTCCCTTTTACATTAAAATCGTACCACTACTTTGATCATTAGATGAACCATCCAAGATCACCACCAATCTCCTTGAGCCCCTCATGCATTCAAGACTCTCTTTGGGACTGATAGAGCCATGTCAGAGGTAGTTACATGTTCCCACCAAGTCTAAATGATTCACTATTGATATCCCATGAACTATTGATCTCCTTGCTAGTTGGATGGGCTTATGCCATTTATCTTTGACTGATTATCCCTCTAGATTTGCTAACTATTTGACTATCACTCATGCCATTGATATTTTATCATGAGATCTTGACAAGTGTCAAGCTCACGGCAATCTTGATGAACCCTTTGATATTTTGAATACCAACGTCTACTTATAGGGGTTCAAATTTGACATTGACGAGCAAGTCATGGAATATTTGAACCCCAATGGCTATTTTTTAAGGCTCAAACTTGAATTTTGGGGGCCCATCAATTCCATGAGTTATTTCTTTCGAACATTTCCTTTCAAACAATTTATGCAAACTTTTGTCTCAGCACTTTCTCCTGAAGGAATTCCTTCAGACTTTTTGTCTGCTCAATTTCTTTGAGTTTTTGCTTGGGGTAATTTTTCAAAAAAAACAAGATTTTTATACTTTTCTTTTGGATAAAAGTCTAAAAGAATTTTGACACTGAAAGTCTAAAAAATGCAAGTAAAGACTTAACTAAAAATGAGATTTTGCACTTAGCTTCTACTTGATCAGGTTTTTCACACTCACCTACTTTGGCCTTGTGACTTCTTGCAAATGATTTAAGAAACATGAAGTCTCCCTCATAATAAAACCCAAAGTCATCGATTGGGGAAAATTTGAAGTCCCTTTTCTTGCTTCTTTGAAGTATTATGAGCAATATGAAAAAAACCTTCAAGGCAAAATTAGCATGAAGTGCAAAGTTTTGAATGGTAAGGGTGGCATTTTTGGCTTATGCGGTCAAAAACTACCAGTGTTTTTAGCGACTTGTAAGGAAGCATACCTACTATACTTGAATAACCCAACTCATTACTTCATCCAATCCATTGGGCATGGAGTTATTACTTTCTTTGATAAGGTTGGCTCTATCTAAAAACTCCCCTTGAAGTAACAAGAATAACTAGAACAAAACAATATTTTTCCCAAGGCACTTAGGGAAGGGAAACACATAAGTGAAAGGGATGTGTACAAGGCCCTTAGAATAAAACATGAAAAACTATACAAAATGTATAATAAATACAATGGTTTCAAACTTTTTTAATATCAAGGCTTTAGATGAATCCCATTGACTAGGATGGGTAATACCTCTCCATCTAGTTGGGTAAGCTAAAAAGCATTATGTTGTTTGCATCCATAGATCAAATAAGGGCCACTCCACAAGTTGTCAAACTTGGTATGGTTGCCTAGCTTGGCCTTATTTGAATCTCATTTGAGGACTAGATCCCCCTCTTTGAAATCCCTTGCTATGGCTCTCTTGCCAAAGGCTTTCTTGACTTGACCTTGATGTGACTCTAGTGTCTTCATTGAAATGTCTCTTATTTTTTCAAGCTCCATGAGTTCTGCCAATCTCACATTCATGGGCTCATCTTCCAATAGCTCTAGATGATGGGCTAGTTCTAATGTAGGTAGCTCAAGAGAAATGGGCAACTTGGCCTTCCTTTCATATACTAAAACATATGGAGAATTACCAATTGTAGCTTTAAGAGTCACCCTGTCATCCCACAAGGTTGTCTTTAATTTGGTATGCCATGTCCTCTGATTCTCTTCCATAGTTCTACTGATAATTCTTAGCAAATTCTTATTTGTGGACTTAGCTAGTCCATTTCCTTGAGGATAATAATTTGAAGAGGTGATGAGGTAGATGCCCATATTGAGATCCCATTCACTTGTTTTTAGACCAAAGAATGCCAATGCATTGTCAAAAATGATAGCGGATAAAACACCAAACCTGGTCACAATGTTGTCATAGAAATCTAGGACTGCCCTTTCATTAGCTTCCTTCAATGCAATGGCTTCCACCCATCTGGTGAAGTAGTCAGTTGCAGTAAGCATCCACTTATGCCCTGCACTTGATGGAGGGTTGATCATTCCTATGAAATCCAAACCCCACTGCATGAATGGTTGCTCTACATAAATTGGGTTGAGAGGAAAAGTTGTTAATTTTTGCTTACCTATAAAGAGGGCACATTTTTAACACTTTCTTACCCATGCATAAGCATATTTGAATAGGTTGGGCTAGTAATAACCAGCCCTCATTATCTTTATTATTGTAGTCCTTAGAGAAAAATGGCCTCCTACAGGCCCATCATAGAATTTCTCCAAGAGCCTTGTCACTTGGTTATCATCTATGCACCTTAGGAGCACTCCATTGAGGTCTTTTTTGAATAAAACCCCATCAACCAATGCATAAGGTATGGACTGAAGTCTGAAATACCTTCTTTTTGCCTTGTCTGGACCTTGGGGGCATTCTTTTGTTAGTAAAAAATGTGCCATATCATGGAGCCATCTCTTATGAAGTAGAGGTGCCTCTACCTGTGAGTTATCTTGAATCACCATGGCAACTTCTTTGTCTTTTTTAAGATCTTACACCATGTGATCACACAAACCTCTACCTCTGACCCACTTGGTCACTTTGATTTCCACATAAACTCCATGATTTTGGTGATCCAACTAGCTCTTTTCTCATTCATATATTTGTTAAAGAGGAAATCCCTAACTCCAGGATGGGGCACCATGAGATAAATCTTGTTGTTGGAGAGCATTGGTCTGAACTTTTTATGACTCCTCACTACTGCAAGGATCTACTTCTCTATAAAAGTGTATTTCATCTCATATCCTTCTAGCCCTTGACTAAAAAAAGAAATTGGCTACTCCATTCCCTCAACATTCTTTTGTATCAACATAGCTGGCAAGCTATCAACGTTGTTAAAGGTGTATAACATGAAATCCTTGGAGAAATTAGGATTTATAAGTGAGGGTGTTTGGGCAATGGCCTGTTTTATGGCTTTAAAAGCATATTTTCCTTCTCTTGGCCAAGAAAAAACTTGACTCTTCTTTAACACGGTAGTAATAGGCTTGACCAAGCTTGTAAAACCTGATATGAACCTTCTCACAAAGTTTATTTTGCTAAGGAAGCTCTGAACTCCTTTCTTATTCTTGGGGAGAGAGAGTGCTAAGATGGCATATACCCTTTTAGGATCAATAGATAACCCTTATTTTGAAACAATGTGGCCCAAAAGCTTACCTTCATGTATGGTAGACACACACTTCTTGGGATTTAACGAGATCATATACTCCCTACAACTTTCAAAGATCAGCCTCAGGTGGTCCATGTGTTCACCAATATTCTTGGAGAAAACTGTGATGTCATCCAAGTAGACCAGCACCATTTGATTCAACAATCCTTACAAATCCATGTCCATGGCTCTTTGTAAATTTACCCTAGCATTTGACAAATAAAAGGGCATCTTTTGGTACATATACATGCTCCATTAGGTGGTGAAGGTAGTCTTGTACCAATCTTCTTTTACCAACACTTGGATGTAACCTGAATATCCATCCAAAAGAGAAAAATGTTCTAACCCTATAACTATTTGAAGAAGTTGCTCCATGGATGGTAGAGGGTAATGATCCTTCAAGGAGACTTTGTTCAAATCTTTGAAGTCAACACATAACCTAATCTCCCCACTCTTCTTCCTTACAGGGACCAAATTGGCTACCCATGATGAGTATTTGATGGGAAAGATAACCTTGGATTTAATCAACTGAGTTATCTCTTTTCTCATAAGCTCTTCTATTTTGGGGTTGACGAGTCTTTGATTTTGCCTCACAGGTTTAACATCAGCGTCCAACTCTATGGTATGATGGGCTAACTTTGGATCAAAACCTTTTAGGTCACTATATTCCCAAGTAAAGATGTCTGCGTATTCCTGGCAGAGTGCTATGAAATCATGCCTCTTAGCCTTGCTACTTGTTGTTTCCAAAATCTATCATTTGTTTTTATGACAACAGGCCAATCATTTTAGTCTTGTAGGCCAAAATGGTCTCTTTCTTTCTTTCAAAATATTCTGAGTAGTTAATTTTTTCAAATATTTAAGCCTTTTCAGCTAAGGAAGTCATAGGTTCAATAGGTGGGCTTTCTCAAAGAGAAGTTCAAAACACTTAAGGCTTTTTTTTAGTGTTTTGAGAATGGGTCAATGCAAAGGTTCGATCAAAATACTTAACGGTGGGCTTCAAATAATTGGAATGAACCATTAAACCATTGAACCCAACCTCTGAAAGGTTTAAAGGTTCAACAAGTTCAAAGGTTCAATGACTTCGGTGGACTTAAAGAAAAGAAGGATTTGAAGAGTTAAGATTGAACCGTTGAACCATTGAACCTTGAACTTCGAAAGGTTCAATGAGTTTAACAAGTTCAAAGGACTTAGAGAATAAAAGGATTCAAAGAGTGAAGATTGAACCATTGAACCTTGAACCAAAAAGAGTTCAAATGTTCAAAGGTTCAACAAGTTCAAAGAGTTTGAAGGACTTAGAGAATAAAAGGATTAGAAGAGTGACGATTGAACCATTGAACCTTGAACTAAAAAGAGTTCAAAGGTTCAAAGGTTCAACAAGTTCAAAGAGTTCGATGGAAATAGAAAAGGAAAGGATCCAGAGAGTTTGAAGCTTCAAAAAATTCAAATAAATAAAATGAACCATTGAATCATTGAACCTTGAACCAAAATGGTTTAAAGGTTCAAAGGGTTCAAAGAGTTTGAAGTTTGAAAGGAAGCTTTGAGTGAATGAAGTAGAAGATTCTAGAAAGAAGTTCAAAGAAATGGTTCAACCGAAGAAGAAAAAGAGAGTGAACACGGCCCTTTACAAAACATTTAATCGCTGAACCATTGAACCTTTGAACCAAAAAGAGTTCAAGGTTCAAGGTTCAAGGTTCAAAGAGGTTCAAGTGACCAGTGATGTTCCCGTGAATGTCAAATTTAGGGTGATGGAATAACCAATGGTTTTCAAAAGACCTAAAAACAAAGTTCAGTGACCAGCCCAAAAAGGAGCCGAAGGAGCCAGCATAAAGTGACAAGATAGCCCTGGGAGCTCCGATCATCAGGAAGAGACAAAATGTGGCAAGGAAAGAGAAAACAACTATAGAATATATAAAAATATCTATAGGAGAGTTATTTCCAGTAGGTGAAATAGTCCACTAGGTGGACATTAGAGAATATAAACATTCAAAGGTGTGGCCTATTTTTTTGCATTAAGTAAAGGTGAATAGATAGTTGTGTAAGCGTCATAAAGAAGACCAGACAACCCATGCTTAGGAGGAGATATTTGAGATGATTCAGAATGCCAAAGTCAAGGCTGATGACCTATTCCAACATGGCCCTTTCACAGATATTCAATGCATTCAATTTAGCATGGATCATTTTCATGAAAACAAGTGCTCAAGTCTTTCTTGTGATGCTATATATTGTAATCTCTCATTTTGTATAAGGAAGATCTCTCTGTTATCAGAAGCGAAGCTCTGCCCAAATTAAAAGGCATTCTTGAGACTTTGAGCTCAGACTGTTAATCATATTTTATTAAATGAATGAGAAAACAAGTGACCTTTCAGACTTTGTGTTGGAATAAGCTTGTGTCATCTAAGAAATTGTTCTTATGTCTATTTCCTAAATACAGTCTTGTCCATATTAATCAAACAAGCAAAACTAGTGGAAGTAAGCTAGAAGATGTCCTGAAGCTAACTATGGGAGACTTTGTGCTGCCATAATTGCCTTTAGTCTGTGTTTTGTGTAAAGGATACTGGAGAGACTTTGAGCTCCCCTTATCCTTCATAATCTTTTACTCTGTTGTAGTTGAAGTGGAGAATTTGGGCTACACTTCAAACTACTATGTTCCTTTGTCCTAATCAGTGGGGAGAACAATGAAAGACTTTGTGCTTTCATGGGTTTCTTGTGGTTACAATTACTATCTAGGAAGTCTTCCTCTAGTTTTTTGAACATCATTTTTGAAAGAAGAGAAATGCCTTCAGCAATTACCCAGGAATTCTCCCCTATTCTATGAACATCATCTCTAAAAAAAGAGAGATAGATGGTATGATTTCACCCCTGTGTGTGTTTTTAGCTTATATATATATATATATATATATATGTATATATATATATATATATATATATATATATATATGTATATATATATATATATGTATATATATATATATATATATATATATGTATATATATATATACGTCAACCACAGCATAAGGAGATTTATTCGGCGAAATGGGTGTGGTGAGCACATCCAGAATGAGATAAATCTCTCCTCTCAGTAAGGGGAGGTTCCCTATAATCTATAGTATATATATATACTATAGATTATAGGGAACCTCCCCTTACTGAGAGGAGAGATTTATCTCATTCTGGATGTGCTCACCACACCCATTTTGCCGAATAAATCTCCTTATGCTGTGGTTGATGTAACCATTTTGTCGTCAGTCAGCTAGTGACAAAATATTCACTCAACAATTTTTGGTGACTTTGCTGGGGAAGAATGAAATATTCAGTTCTTTTCCATTAGCATTTCATATCTGCTAGGGATAGAACATAGACAGCTCTACACCAATAATTTTTGGTGTCTTAGCTGGAGAATGACATGAAGTAGGAAAGAATAAGACAACTTCACACCAACAATTTTTTACGACTCCATTAGGGAAGAACAAGTAGTTTGAAGCCTCAAGCTTCAAATTGAATCAATTCTAGTTCTTTTACATTTTCATTTTACACTCTAGCAGATCCACCATACACGTGAAGCCAAAGAGCTCAAGGTATTGTTGACCCTGTATTTGAGTTGGTGCAGCTAAGTAATTTTGATCTTTTTTTTCCACCATCTCGCCTTTAGCGAACTAGGAGTTTTTCTCTTACAAACATCAAGTCCTCAATACCAGAAAAAGTTGCTCTTTCCTCTGCTAGTAGAGCTTTATCTACACATATCTCATAGAGATTTATTATCTCTCCTTTCAACAGCCATATCATGGCAGCTCAAGGCCCTTGGGGTAATAATTGTAGTCCTCTGAATCTAACCCTACCTCTACATGAACTACCTTGTAGTTCAAGAAAAAAAATTCCAAGTTCTATGGTGATGAACATATTGCAGCCTTTTGCATAGCCTATGGTGTGATAGGCATTGAATATGAAGACATTGTAGTTATATTGTTTGTGGAAACATTACAAGGTGTTGTTGTAGACTAGTTTTATCATCTACAAACACAAACAGTGACTGACTGGAACACTCTCAAGGCCAAATTTGAGGCTAGATTCAAACTTGTAGAAGATGCACACACCTTGTTCACCTAGCTTACACAAATGAAGAAGGAGCCTCATGAACCCATGAGGGACTTCATTGCTGAATTCGACAAGTTGAGGAATAGGATTCCCACAATTGTTTAGCCGACACCTGAGAATCTCAAATGCTTCTTCATCAATTCTTAGCTTCTTGAAGTGAGTTTCTTGATGAGGCGAGCTGGCCACATAGATCTTGTTGTAGCTCAAATTTTGGCCACTGAGGTTGAAGATGATCTTATCTTAGCAAGAAAGTTAAGAAAAGATCTTAACAGAGGTAAATCTTCTTCATCTTCTAAATATTCTTCTACAGGCACCACTGATCCTATGGTGTAAAAGCTAGAAAATAAATTGCTAGCTCTGAAAAATCAAATAGCACAAGGGATGTCTAGTCCTCCTTATTAGGATATACCAAGGAAGACATTTCCCAACCATTCGTATCAGGGCAATGTTGCTAGAAATTAAGGGCAACCAATTCGCCTTCCTCCCCCACCAGGCAAGCTTGCCATTGAAGTAGCACTAGCTAACTCAGTAGTTGGTTATCATGAAGCTGAATCTAATTTTTCTTTCCAACCTGAGTTGAACCAAGAAGATAACACTGATCTCTTTGCAGAAAGCCAAGAAGAATCAACTGGTGACTCCAACATTGGTTTTCTAAATTACCAGGATGAACCCAAAAGTAAAGGAGAAGCATTTAATGGATCATACGCTGTATTTACCAGGTCTCAAAACCAGTCAACTCCATAAGCGAATAAAAAACAAATAGAGAAAGAATCTCGATCAATAATTTTAATTGCTAAATGAGGGGCTCATCTACCTTTCCAATTAAAGGACCCAGTGATCACTACAAAAGTAATTACCTCAAATATTCCTTCACCTTCTGCTTCAAATTCGCAGACCAGTCCTACACCCAGTAAAATCCAAATTGATGGACTGCCTTCCTCTGTCTCAAATTCATTTTAGTCATTTGATATAATTGACCATGTTAAGAAGACCAAAATTCAAATGTCTGAGTTTGAATTCTTGCAATCCAACCTTGAGCAGTTGGATAGGTTAGTTCAATGCGTCAAAAATAAAATTATCCCTATAAGATAAGAAATTTTGAAATTAACTCTTATTCCCATAAAGAACACACCTACCCAAAATAATCTTGTGATTACTCCTCTACCTGCCCCTAAAAAGACAACCATTTTATGTCTCCCTGCTGATAAATGATCATCAGCTGAACAATTGTATTATAGACTTAGGAGCTTCTGACAATGTCATGCCTGCCAAGGTGGCAGAATCTCTTGGTCTCACACTGACTAATACCTTTAGGAGATATTTCTCCATGGAAAATAAATAAGTCCCTCTGTTGGGACAAATCAAAGATGCTCAATTTGTATTTGTGGCCTTCCCAGATAAAAAAATTAAAATGACAGTCCTGGTGGCCGATGTCCCAACCTCTTATGGCATTCTACTTAGGCAAAAAAAATTCAAGAATGTTGGTGGAGAATTGAGCATAAACCTATCTGAGGTGAGGATTCCTGTCAAGGGTGGCATGTAAAGGCTGCTTCTTGAGAAGGAGTCAAAGTACAATGTCACGCAAACATCAACCTCTAAAGCTTAAATTATGTTTAAGTCTTTGAGCTTGGGCAATTACTTTTTGACTACTAAAAACATTTCTGTTTCAACAGATGAAAGTTCCATAGGTGATAATCCAAAAAATTCAAATAAGACATCAGAAGAATTGGTAGGGTGCAGTACACATGAAAAAAGATCTTCTCTTCCTAATGAAGAAAAATCTGAAAGAAGATCAAATTCTAATGATGTTTGGATTCTAGAATTTGATAACAACAATTCTTTTACTAGTTTTAGAGCTGAAAATATTTTGATATCTCCTTAAGGAGATATTTTTCCATACTCATACAAGTTGTAGTTCAGCAACACTAACAACACTGTCGAGTATGAGTCTTTGTTGCTTGAATTAAAAGCCACTCAAGCTAAAGGCATCAAGCAGCTTCACGTCCAGAAAGATGCTAAATTGGTGGTTTGTCAGGTTAGGAACCTGTATCAAACCAAGAATGAGAGATTGCGATATTATCACAATCTAGTGTGGGGCTGTCTTGAAATTTTTGATGCTTTCAATATTTTTTAGTGCCCAGAGAGCTTCATAATCATGTAGATTCATTGGTTATCTCTGCAACCCTCATGGTTCCTCATAAAGACTTTGAAGAGCACAGTTACACTATCAAATTCGTCTTTCGACCAAGTATACCTAATAATGCTGACCATTGGCAGGTTTTTCAATGGTGACAACTAAATCATTGCCTTTTTAGAATAGATGGAGAGCTTTGAAAAGCTTCATTTTGAAGGCAGTGAATCTCCACTGCAGGAATCAGCTCCAGAAATAATTTCAAAAGCTGATGAAGAGTTCTTTTAGTTAAAAGGAAATAAAATTCCCAAAGGATTAGTTTCTCTTGAGAAACTTTTTGACAAGCATGATAGGTTTATCAAGGAATAGAAAATGGATTTAAAATCCTCTAAGAATTTTGATCAAGTAAATTTGAGTACAGAAGACAATCCCAAAATGGTCAACATTGGAAATTATTGTATCCCTGATGAAAAACTCAAATTTATCACTCTGCTTTGCCATTATATTGATATTTTGGCATACTCTTATGATGATCTAAAATCTCTTAGACTTGAAGAAATCCAACATGAAATTCCTCTCAAGATTGGGTCATTGCCTCACAAGCAGAAGCAAATGTAGTACAACCCCAGGATATCAGGCACTATTCTTTTTGAGATACAAAAAATATTGAATGCAAGAATTATTTTTCCAATCCATCATTCCACCTAGATTGTGAACATAGTCCTTATGAGAAAAAAGAATGGAAAAATTCACCTGTGTGTTGATTTCAAAAATCTAAATCAGTCATCTTTAAAGGACAACTATCCTTTGCCCATCATGGATTAGCTGCTACAAATAGTGACTGGTGTTGAGATGTTATCAATATTAGATGGTTTTTTAAGATATAATCAAGTAGAAGTTGGTGAAGTAGACCAACATAAGACCATTTTCACAACACCTTAGGGCACCTTTGCATATTGCAAAATGCCTTTTGGCTTGATCAATGCTAGTGTCACCTTCTAAAAAGTGATGGATCTTACTTTCAAAAATAAAATGGGTAAGTTCATTGTGGTATACCTTGATGATTTGACAGTCTTTTCTAAGCATCGTCTTGATCATGTGCATCATCTACAATAAGTGCTGGAGCAATGTAGGTAGAATGGTATTTCTCTTAATCCTAAGAAATCAATTTTTGGGGTTACTAAAGGGAAACTTCTCAGTCACACTGTGTCCCTAAAGATCGATCTAAAAAAGATCAAATCCATTCAAGAGCTTTCTCTTCTTACCAGTAAGACTACAATTCATGTTTTCTTTGGAAAGGTGAACTTTTTGTGAAGGTTCATTCCTGAATTCGCAAAGAAGACTCGCCATATTATCAATATGATGAAGGGTAAAGCCACTTTCATCTAGACTAAAGAAGGTAAGTCAACATTTCAAGACATAAAGGAAGCTATCACCCATGCCCCAATTCTGGTTTGTCTTGATTACACTAAATACTTCATCATGTACAACTATGCTTCTAACCACACGCTTTCAGCCATTTTGGTTCAGTAGAACAAATAAGGTGTGAAATCTCCCATATCTTTCATGAGTTGTCCTCTCAAAGCTCATGAGCTGAAGTATTCAAACATGGAGAAGCATGCTTATGCTATGGTAAAGGCAGTAAAGCACTTCCATTTTTACATCTTGAACTCACACACTGTTGCTCTAGTCCCTGATATAATAGTCAAGTCCAAACTAACTCAGCAGGAGTTTGGAACTAAAAGGGGCAATTGGATTGCCAAAATCTAAGATTTTGATCTTGTTATCAAACCAATGAAGCTTGTGTAGGGAAGGGGCCTCTGTCAATTAATTATTGATAACATACTAGGAGAAATAGGGCATGAAAAAATAGAAGTTGAAGACATGCCAATAGTTCTCTTTGTAACCACTACGAATGAGTGGTATTTGAATATTGCTCATTTCCTTACCTATGGCGAGTGTCCTTCTCACCTGTCTTGTAAAGAAAAGAGGACTATTAAGTTGAAAGTTTCCAACTTTGTCCTATGGGACGACAGTCTGTATAAGAGAAACCTTGATGGGATATTCCTTCGCTACATAGATAAAGCTCAATAGAATAAAAATTTTGGAGTCCTTCCATAATTTGGCTTGTGGAGGACATTTTTCTGCACCTATGACTACCCATAAGATTCTATGAGCCAAGTAATATTGGCCTACTTTGTTTCAAAATTCATACGCTTACGTGCGTAAATGCGAGAAGTGTCAATAGTTTGTTGGCAAACCTAAGTTGGTTGCATTACCTCTCAAGCCTATGGTGATAGAAGAGCCATTTCAGCAATGGGGAATTGATTTCATTGGCACTATAAATCTATCCTCGAGTGTTGGACATGATTATGTCCTTACAGCCACAGACTACTTTACCAAGTGGGTGGAAGCCATTCCAGTCAAGCATGCTACTTCAGAAGTAGTGTGTAATTTTCTCAAAGAAAACATTATTCCTAGGTTTGGGGTCTCAACTAAAATTGTAACAGATAATGCAGCCTATTTTTCTTCTCATGAGATTACCCAATTTTTTTACTATTATGAGATTATTCTCTCCCACTCTTCTGACTATTATTCATAAGGAAATGGTCAAGCAAAATCAAGCAACAAGAACCTGGTGACCATTATTCAAAAGTTGATAGATGATAATCAGAGAACCTGGCATAAATCATTGATTGACGCTTTATGGGCAGACAAAATTATACTCAAGAGGGCAATTGGTATGTCCCCATTCCAACTTATATATGGTCTAAATGCAGAGATACCAATCACCCTAGAATTACCAGCATTAAAATTAGCAAAGGTAGGAAAAAATTCAACTTTTGAAAGTTTTATCAACAAAAAGATCATGTGCTTGATTGAACTAAATGAGCAATGAACTATGGTGGTGGACCAAATTGCTACGCATCAAAGTCTAGTAAAGAGACTCTTTGACCAGAAAGCAAGGATCTGTGATTTTCAAATTAGAGATCAAGTCTTGTTATGGGATAAGAGGAGAGAACCAAAAAGAATGCATGGAAAATTAGATTCCTTATGGAGAGGCCCATTTGCCATTCATCGTTTAAATGGTGAAAATAGTTTCTTGCTGAGATATCAAGATGAAACACCATTTACTCTGCCTCACAGTGGGTAGCATCTAAAGCACTTCAATCCTTGAAATATCAAAAAAGTCCATTTGTATATATGTATAGTCTTTCTTTGTTTTATGTTTTTCATGTGTTTTTGGTGTCATTTGTTTTTTAATGCCTTTCTTTTTGGGTAAGCATGACTCTGTAGCCCAATGGCATAAATGAAGACACTGAGATGGATTCTACTCCCTTCGATTGCTTCAATTTTCAATCGATGGAAGTTCCCCAATTGGAACCAACTGTTGTTCCCAAAATCTATCACTTGTTTTTGTAATAATACGTTGATCATTTTGGTCTTGTAGGCCAAAATGGTCTCTTTATTCTTTCAAAATGTTCTAAGTAGTTAAGTTTTTCAAATATTCAAGCCTTTTCAGCTAAGGAAGTCACAAGTTCAACAGGCGGGCTTTCTCAAAAGGAAGTTCAAAACACTTAAGGCTTTTCTTTAGTGTTTTCAGAATGGTTCAACGCAAAAGTTTGATCAAAAGACTTAATGGTGGGCTTCAAACAATTGAAATGAATCATTGAACCATTGAACCTCACCTCTGAAAGGTTCAAAGGTTCAACGAGTTCAAAGGTTCAACGACTTCGGCAAACTTAAAGAAAATAAGGATTCAAAGAGTTAAGATTAAACCGTTGAACCATTGAACCTTGAACTTCAAAATGTTCAAAGGTTCAACTAGTTCAAAGGACTTAGAGAATAAAAGGAATCGAAGAGTGAAGATTGAACCGTTGAACCATTGAACCTTGAACCAAAAAGAGTTCAAAGGTTCAAAGGTTTAACAAGTTCAAAGATTTTGAAGGAATTAGAGAATAAAAGGATTCAAAGAGTGGAGATTGAACCGTTGAACCATTGAACCTTGAAACAAAAAGAGTTCAAAGGTTCAAAGGTTCAACAAGTTCAAAGAGTTCGAAGGACTTAGAGAATAAAAGGATTCGAAGAGTGAAGATTGAACCGTTGAACCATTGAACCTTGAACTAAAAAGAGTTCAAAGGTTCAACAAGTTCAAAGAGTTTGACAGACTTAGAAAAGAAAAGGATCCAGAGAGTTTGAAGCTTTAAAGAATTCAAAAAATAGAATGAACCGTTAAACCGTTGAACCTTGAACCAAAATGGTTTAAAGGTTCAAAGGGTTCAAAGAGTTCAAATTTTGAAAGGAAGCTTCGAGTGAATGAAAGAAGCAGAAGATTTCAAAAAGAAGTTTGAAGAAATGGTTCAATTGAAGAAGAAAAAGAGAGCAAACGCAGCCCTTTACAAAACATTCAATCACCGAACCTTTGAACCATTGAACCTTTGAACCAAAAAGAGTTCAAGGTTCAAGGTTCAAAGAGGTTCAAGTGACCGGTGACGTCCCCACGGATTTCAAATTCAGGGTGATGGAATAATCATTGGTTTTTAAAAGACCTGAGAATAAGCTTAGTGACTAGCCCAGAAAGGCGCTGAAGGAGCCAACATAAAGTGAGAAGATAGTCCTGAGAGTTCAGATCGCCAGGTAGAGACAAAACATGGCAAGGAAAGAGAGAATAACTATAGGAAATCTAGAAATATCTATAGGAAAGTTATTTCCAGTAGGTGGAGTAGTCTACCAGATGGACATCAGAGAACATAAACATTCAAAGGCACGGCCTATTTTTCTACATTACATAAAGGTGAATAGACAGCCGTGTAAGTGTCATAAAGAAGACTAGATAACCCATGCTTAGGAGGAGAAATTTGAGATGATTCAGAACACCAAAGTCAAGGCCGATGACCTATTCCAGCATGGCCCTTTCACATATATTCAATGCATTCAATTCAACATGGGCCATTTTTATGAAAACAAGAGCCCAAGTCTTTCTTGTGATGTTATATATTGTAATCTCTCATTTTGTATAAGGGACATCTCTCTGTTATCAAAAGCGAAGCTCTGCCCAAATTGAAAGGCATTCTTGAGACTTTGAGCTCAGACTGTTAATCATATTTTGTTAAGTGAATGAGAAAGCAAGTGACCTTTCAAACTTTGTGTTGAAATAGCTTGTCTCATTTAGAAAATTGTTCTTATGTCTTTTTCCTAAATATAGTCTTGTCCATTTAATCAAACAAGCAAAACATGTGGAAATAAGCTAGAAGATGTCTTGAAGCTGACTGTGGGAGACTTTGTGCTACCATAATTGTCTTCAGTCTGTGTTTTGTGTAAAGGATACTAGAGGGACTTTGAGCTCTCTTTATCCTTCGTAATCCTTTACTCTATTGTAGTTTTAGGTGGAGACTTTGGGTTGCACTTAATCCTTCGGTGTCCTTCATCCTAATCAGTGAGAGAAGCAATGAAAGACTTTGTACTTTTGTGGGTTTCTTATAGTTATAGTTACTACCTAGGAAGTATTCCTCTGGTTTTCTAAACATCATTCCTGAAAGAAGAGAAATTCCTTCAGTAATTATCCAGGAATTCTCCTTTGTTTTGTGAACATCGTCTGTGAAAAAAGAGAGATGGATGGTATGATTTCACCCCTGTGTGTATTTTCAGCTTATATATATATATATATATATATATATATATATATATATATATATATATATATATAAGGAACCTCCCCTTGCTGAGAGGAGAGATTTATCTCATTCTGGCTGTGGTCACCACACCCATTTTGCTACATAAATCTCCTTATGTTGTGGTTGATGCACCTATTTTTTCGTCAGTCAGCTGGTGACAAAACATTCACCCAAAACTACTTACCTTCTCGAGCCTAAGAATCTTGTCTTTGAAGATGAGGACTCTCTCATAATTTTCTTCATTGGTTGACATTACCACCTTTTTTTTTTCATAAGGTTTCCCTCATGGAAAAGGCCCTCAAGTGTAACCAATCCTTTAGGAAGCTTGTTATATTTTAATTGGATAATTTGCTCCCCATTCTATTGTTGAAAATTCTCCTAATTGGTGGAGGAGAACTCTACTTCTTGTTGTAAGAAACAAGCAATTTGTTTATCATTTTCAAAAACTTTCCAATGGACTTCATTATCTAGCACTGATGGCCTCACCACTACTTTGATGTGTGTTTGAACCTTGGCCTCTTTTAGCTTACTTGAGATATTGAACTGAGCTCCCATAGCTACCAACCTATCAACATGTTGATTTTGGTTCCTTGGCACTACTTGGATGTTGAAGGTTTCAAATTTTTCAATTAGGTCCCACACTCTATTTTTATAAGAGCTCATTAAAGGATTATTTATAATGTTCAAGCCTCTGACTTGGTTCACTATAAGATCATTGTCTCCATATGCTTGCAACATTTTGATTCCTCTCTAATTGGCCCATTGGAAACCATGGATCAAGCCTTCATATTTGGTTACATTAGAAGAGCAACTGAAATGGAACCTATAGGAAGAGAAATGCTTATTTCTTGAAGGGGAAACCAACATTGCCTCGGCACCTACTCCATTTTTGTTCCTTGAACCATCAAATAACAACGTCCACATATCATTGAGGTCTTCTTTAGGTCTAATGAGAGAAGGTGTGGGTTGATTTTCTTCATGTAGCAGATATACACCCATGTCTCTTTCTTTAACATCCTCCAAAGGGTTGATAAATTGGTTATCCCCACATATCTCATTTAATAACAAGTCTAAAATCTCCTCAGGATGAGTATTCAACTCTTGACCAATTATAAATTCATATTCATCAATAATAGTGCAATTGAGGTTTGTGTTATCTGGTTGATGGGGCTTAATGTGAAATTGTGCCATGGGCTCAACCTTGATTGATACCTTCATTCCATACCTCATTCTGAATGCCATGTATGACCAATCTGATAAGAGATAACCTCCTATCTTTGCTTTAAATTCTCTAGAAAGGCATAATGCAAAGCAAGGAGTGACATCAAGGATCAGCACATCTTGAACCACTAAGACACTAAGACAAGCATGTATGGTCATATTCAAATTCTTGATGATACCAGATGGCTTTGTGGAAGAACCATCAAGCTACATAACTCCCTTGGTATGTGACTCATATTTGAGGTTCAGCTGATCAGCTATGGATTTTGGCATTACCAAAGTGTTAGCTCCACTACCTACCAATCAATTATGCACCTAGGAGTCACCAATGATTAATGAAATGTATAAGGGATGAGGTTTGACCACATTACTTGACCTTTCTTCCATAAGACCCTTGGTTGCATTAGTAAGGACCTCAGCTTCTTTGCTTGGTTGTTTACCTACAGTTATTGTAACACCTATCTTAGACAAACCTTCTTGAAGGATATCCACTTGATTGGGCATGGAAATCATGTCCCACATTGGTACGCTCATGTTAGATTTCTTCATTTGTTCAATAATTTTGATTGGTGTACTACTAACCTTTGCTTGAGCTTTGAGAGCCATTATTGTTGTTTATTGAATTTGTGAGTTTAGTGGATCAAAATGGGCCCCTTGATTCTAGTTTTTAGGAGGTGTCAGGACCTTTGGAGTGACAACAAGCTCATTAGGCTTAGATAATAATGGAGGGATAGTAGGGGGATGTTTGACCGCCTCTTGATTACCATCTATATTCCCTTTTTTTAACTTTGTATTAGCTGCCACTGGAATGTATGCTTGGCTATAACTAGCCTATTGATTGAGTGCATAGCACTCTTCTTTCTCACTGATGACCATTGTAGCATCTAACTAGTTTGGTACCTGATCAGATCTTTGGTCCTGTGGAGACTATCCTAGTTTTGTCATCATGGGGATCTCTATGCTTTGAGCCATTAAGGCTTGATTATATCCATAAGTAATAACTTGATGCCATTGGTCATTAAATGCCTAGCTAAAACCACTAATTGGGACAATGGATTGCCCAAAAGATTGATCCCAAGGCATGGTTCCTTCTGCCTCTTGATCCATATTATTTTGAATAGGAACCAAGGTGTTAGAAGAGACTACAGCATTTGGATTGTAATTGTTCTACTTATTATATCCAAGTTGTCCTTGCCCTTGCTCTCTACTCTAACCTTGGAAGTTTCCCTTGAAGGGTGGTCTATTACCTTGATAATATTATTGTTGAGACTGATATGGAGCCTGGTATGACTTGTTGTGAGCTTGTTATCTCTTGACATTGACCACATCATTCCTCAAGGGTTAAAACATGCTCATAAGTTCTAAGTAGTTATTTTCCTCTTGGGAGTCGCTAGATCCACTAGTGGAGGCCCTCTCTTGCTTAGGTAAAGGTATAGCAGCAATCATCGGTGTTGGAAGAATAACATCAAGTGGGGTAATAACTACAAGAGGTGGTCTGATCTCAAGAAAAAAAGGCATTGGGGGCCTAAGAGTAAGCTTGTCATCCTAAACTAGATAATTTTTATCTTTGATAGCCACCTCGTGTCTAGTAATATATCTCCTCCCATGGATTAGATCATTAGTACTATGTCATTATTTAGAGACTTTAAATAGTATAAGAATACAAAGTTATGGGATGGTCTAATAGTAGCTAGAATTTTGTCCCAAGATTTTTGGAATCTTGTGTTGAAGTCTTGCATAACTTCATGAGGAAATGTCTTGATTGTGGTCAATTGTTCTACTAGTGACAAATGGTTGTTCCCAGTTGATCCCATGATTGAATAGAGTTAAGAGCTAAATCTTTCTATGAATATAAAGCATTTCCCTTAAAGGATATAGCTAATAGTCTGATAGCTACATTTTTTATTGTGACATTATGGATATTGCAAAAATTGGCTATGTACATGATATGTTTAGTAGGAGTTACGGCTTGGTCTCCTATGAAATATGCGATGCTTTTTAGGGCTGCTATTGGTATAGGATCATATTATGGCAGATTCAAAGGACTTTGGCCATTGAAGCCCACAAAATCTCTTTGGGAAATCATGGTAACAAAAGGGGCTAACAAAGGTCTTCTTGCATAGGTATACCTTACGATTGGTTTAGTAAAATGGTTTCATACGTATGGGTGAGTATAAGTGAACCTTAGCCTTCTTGTTGAGTTTAAAGGTAATTCAACAAGCTCAAAAGGAATACCTCTAGAAGCTGATCTTATAGTCACCTTTGGCATGAAAGATAGTTACTATTCTACCACCAGATTGTTGAGTGTTCCTCAGAGTCACCAGATACTAAAAGATGAAAGCTATAGCTACTACAAATTAATCAAACTTGACCAATCTTCCTCGAAAGTGGTCCCATCGGGCATGCCAAAAACTATTGTAGCATAGAATTGCACCCTTTATGGGAGAGTTTCTCAGGCTGTCTCACTCCTAGCTACAAGCGTTGGGACAACCTCATGCTGTGGGTATCTTGTAGTGAGGTTGAACCTCTAGACTTTCTAATGAGGCTAGTTCCTTAGATACTTCACTTCAGCTCTTATTTATCACACTAAAATATATTTTTGACTAAGGAAAAGGGATAGGAGGATAATATAAAAAGGAAATCTAAGATAAGGGAGGTGATGCACCAAATAGAGAGTGATCCACATTTAGACTCGGAACCTTAATGACTACTATGGAACTTAAACAAGACACAGTCTAGTTGATCATATTTCAAAGCCACAAGCATGATTAGTTATGTGGAGGTCAAAGGGGAGGATGCACTTTGAAGGGCAGGAAGGAATAGGTCTGTAGGAGAGACACTATAACTTGTAATGCTTTAGAAAGGCACCAAAGGCTAACACATCACACAACCTATAAGAAACCAAGAAAACTAAAGTGATGTGCATAGATAAATCATAGGTGATGAGAGAAAAACATACATTCTGTAAGTTAAACTCTAATAATGCACACTTGACTTCAATAAAAATCATAAATTTATCTTGTATTACTTCAAGAGAGTGTTACAAGGAAATTTTGATAGAGAAACTCTATCACCAATTAAGGGATCCTTTTTAAGGTTTAAACATCTATATATATATATATATATATATATATATATATATATATATAACAGAAAGGGATGAGAGAAGAGGGGACATTGTGTGAGAGGATGGAGAGGGGGTCATAATGATTGAAGATCCTTTTCTTTTTTGAGCCCTTGATTGTGTTGATTCTCCTTTTTTGTGAGGATGAGACCTCTATGCTTGTGTATCATCATGATTAAACCTATTCTGGATAGCTATTTGTCAATGGTATGGCTGGAAGCATGGCTCCACATCTTTATTCAAGTCGCTCACCCACTTTGTACAAGTGAGTATGAATAACTCTTTTTGTTTCCTGCAAGAGCTTTAATGATGGGTTCTGGTTCTTATTGCCATCTTGGTTCAACTTGAGTCTACTTGAGCTCCATTTTGCATTAAAATCATGCCACCACTTTGATCATGAGATTAACCATCCAAGATCACCGCTAATCTCCTCGATCCCCTCATGCATTCAAGTCTCTCTTTAGGACTGATAAATCCATGTCAAAGGTAGTTACATGTTCCCACCAAGTCTGAATGATTGGTTGTTGATATCCCACAAACTATTAATCTCCTTTCTAGTTGGATGGGCTTATGCCATTTGTCCTCGATTGATTAACCCTTCAGATTTGCTGACTATTTGAATATCACTCATGACATTGATCTTTTATCATGAGATCTTGACAAGTGTCAAGCTCATGGCAATCTTAACAAACCCTTTGATCTTTTGAATACCAATGGCTACTTATAGGGGTTCAAATTTGACATTTTCATGCAAGTCATGGAATATTTGAACCCCAACAGCTATTTGTCGAGGCTCAAACTTGACATTTGTAGGCCCATCAATTCCTTGAGTTATTTCCTTTGGACATTTCCTTTTGGGCAATTTCTGAAAACTTTTGTCTCAAAACTTTCTCCCGAAGGAATTCCTTTGAACTTTTTTTCCACTCAAATTCTTTGGGTTTTTGCTTGGGTACTTTTCTAAAAAAACAAGCTTTCAAAACTTTTCTTTTGGACAAAAGTTTGAAAGAATTTTGACACTGAAAGTCCAAAAAATGCAAGTAAAGACTTAGCTAAAATGATATTTTGCACTTAGCTTCTGCTTGATCAAGTTTTCCACACTTGCTTACTTTGGACTTATGACTTCTTGCAACTGATTTGAGAGACATGAAGTCTCCCTCCTAAGAAAACCCAAAGCCATTGATTGGGGCAAACCTGAAGTCCCTTTTCTTGCTTCTTTGAACTACTTTGAGCAATATGAAAAAAAACCTTCAAGGCAAAATTAGCATGAAGTGCAAAGTTTTGAATGGTAAGGGTGGCATTTTTGGCCTGTGGGGTCAAAAACTACCAATAGTTGGATAGTAGCATTGATGGTAGTGTCCCAAGGTCACTCGTAGTGTTTGCAGCTCTAGAAACATCATTTCTAAAATCTGAAAGATGTCTTAGAATCTTGATCCTACACACTTATGCTTGTGTACAACTCAGATCCACCTACACATTATAAATCCAACTAAATATCATTTCTCTTCAACATTACAATCAATAGAACTTCTTTTAAATTTGGTACTTTCTATATTTAACACATGTTAATATTTCAATTCATAATATTCATTTATCTAAGTTTACAATTAATTATCCTATTATTTAATAAGTTTATTCATCCTTGTGTATAGTTATTTTATCCCCTTAACCCTTCACCACATTTAAAAAAAGTGTTAAACACTACACTTGAAGTTCAATCTTATTCTTTATTCTTTATTCTTTATGCTTCTAAGATTGTATTTTGAGAATAGTTGTTAGTAAACATTCTTAATGCATGTGGGGTTTTTTCCTTAATTCACTTTTCCCACTTTAAAACTTATGTCTAAAACTTGTGATTAGCTTACTTGAGGTAACGTCATTCCTTTTTTGCATTCATTATTTCATGTTGTCAAAGATCTTGGCATAATTCCTTCATTAGGGTATTAAGGGTTTTATGTTTCTCACTCATTCTAAATGTACCAAACCCTGAGCTAGTATGGAACACAAACACAAATCCTACCCCTAAGAGAAGAACAAACATATATGAAGGGTAGACTAGAAATCATATCTGAAAATGAGTCCTGAGTATAGAATTTTGAAACCCTAAAAAAGTATTAAACTTTAAAGGTGCATATGTGCAAAAAAGAAGACTTGATAAGGGCTAGATAAAAAAAACCAACTACCCCAAGAAAAACATGAGGAATATTTATAATTATAAATAGGTTTTAGATAAAATCAGTGGATAAATGAAACCCAAAAACTATTTTGAAAATATGTCATTTACCTTGTAGACTAAATTTACTAAAAATAGTATAACCTTCATTCTAAAAAATCCATACATAATTTTAGAAAATGAAAATAGGTTTTGATCCAAAAAATATGACTGAAAAAAACCTCATAGCATTCAGAAAATAGAGTCAAATTGAATAAGTTATCCATACAAGTAGGACAACAAGTCTCAAGCCTAAGAGATGAAGCTCTAATAGGAAAATGAGTGTGAAACCCTAGGGAAAAAATTAGAAGTTTCAAATTAATGTGTATCATGAGGGGAACTTAGAAATCAAGTCTAAAATCCTAAGATAAAAATATGAAAGCCTAAGGGAACCTAGGGTTTATCATACTTAATATAAATATCAGGTTCACCAATATGTTTTACCTTATTTTTTATTAATGTGTAAATAAGATAGAGCTTTTGAATATTAATATTGTTTAAGCTATGTCTAAGTTAACCAAATATGAAGGCAACAAGTATATGCTTAATTGCACTTTACTATTTATGGAAATCACTAAGAGGACTAGGGTACTTAGCTATTCTAGTATGAGACTATGTGTGGGTGATAAGAAGGGCTAAAATGGATCGAGTGTCGCTTAGATCAAAAAATTGAAGGTCTGGACTTGGTTGGATACGTCTGTCATCCTATGGATGCTTGTGTCAATCGTAGGTGTCTATCTTTACCAGATTCATTCCTATGAATTGTGCCTCATTATTTTTGCACAAGTTATTGCATGTACTTGTAAACCACTATATTATATGATATCAGGAACTTGATTTATGCATAGAATCTAAAATCTTATCTCCTTCACTTTCAAACCCTAGTACTACATTTGATAGCATGTTAACCTATAAAAATGAGGAAGATTGATGGGTTGAGATGACTCCAACCACTCCCAAATGAATTTCTAAGCACTACCTGCATATCTGATACTCTAAGGAGGGAAGTCAAACCATGCATAGTTATTCCCCTTAAGTGTGTGTGTGCAATCACGATCCATTAGTATGAATGCAACATATAATCTAGATTTCACCACCCAATAATGGAAAACTTAACATGGCTTAAGTGATTCAAACTTGGCTAAAGCATGCTCCTTATGATTGATTTTTTATTTCAGAGATTTAGGGTAATCCCTTTCAACACACAAGTGATAAAATAGGCTTTCTTAGTACTTGATTGATAGATGTTAGATAGGGAAGAGGATTATACTTATTGTGTATAGATAAAGGACACTTTGGATAAAATTTCACACCATCGACATGCAAAAGGTATGGCTGACCCATAAAAATAACTTGAATTTAGAAAATGATTATTTTTTGGCATGTAGACAAGTCTAATGGAGGTGGATAATTTAAAAAATATAGAGTCATTTGAGTATGGTAAAATGTGTCTTAAAAGATAGGAACAATGATTTAATGATTAGGAAATATTTTGATAATGATAATAATTAGACTAGGCACAAACTAGAGAATTCGTATAGGTGTGTAGTCATATAAAATGTCACTTGAGTGCAATGAGTGTCACTTGAGACCACTTATCCCTAGATTAGCCCTAAACCTATCTTAGGGCCTCTTTCAACCCTTATCTAGCTTTTATGTAGGTATTACACGTCCGTAGACATCTCGAATTCAATCCCAGACCTTCCCCTAAGGATTCAATCCCCTAGTGCCCCAAGTTCTGCCATGTGGATACTAGCGCACTTCTTTGGACCCTAGTGCATTGCACTAGTGAGCAAGGGACTGTGATAGTGTCCCTTACCTAATTTTAACCCTAAAAGATATATTTTTAATTCCTAAGACACATAGGGTCAGCCTAGACCTGTTTCACACTCTACACAAGCACCAGATCAATATAAATACATGAATTTTAGCCCTTTACCCACTAGATGGAAATAAAATGCAAATATCCAGAAACAAACTTAGAACAAGTGGTGCATAATCAAGGTCAGTGATCCCTATTCTACCCTAATTTGCATATAGTCATCCACAACCATCTTAAGCTCAGATTACACATATTTTTAGTCTTAAGCCCCACTCAAATCACTCAAGTCAACACTCATACTATCATTCACTTGTATTTACACCAACACTTAGATTGGGAGAACTACATTGGGCTTGATCCTCTCTTGAGGTATTGTTATGTAAGCAACTCTCAACATAATGGGGTGTTGAGGGCATCCAACCTACCTAACTAACATCACATTTTTGCTACTTGTGCCCTTCAAATGCCCTAACAACATGGAATTCTAGGGTTTGCTCACAAATCAATAAAAAATAGTGCACAAATAGTGAATCAAGTCTCATTCACACATGCACAAGCATATCAAACTTAGCTAGAGATGCACCTAGAATATCACATAGTTTCTACATAAAGGAAACTAGTGTGGTAAGTAGGACACTAGTGCAGTGCACTACTATCCAAGGTATGAAAATACTGTCAAGCAGAGTTTTTGACACCTAGATCCTATTTATGACACTTAGATCAACTTCTACACAATTTTTATCCCCCAAATCATTTGTCTTAGTCATTTTCCAGCTAAATATTTATTTGTGTCATTCATTGATATTTTGGGAAATATCATATTAGGTCAATTCTTACATAAATCAATGGATGTATTTATTGCATATCTCTCCCCTAATTTATTGTATTCATACCCTTTAATAACCTAAAATTGACATATAATAAGTCCTTAAAAGTTAAATCATTTGGTGAACCTCGTTTACTTTGAACATATTGATTAAAACCCTAGTGTACTACTAGGGTTTCCCTTTTTAATTCTAGCATTTTCTCAATTTTCAATTTGCAACCTTTCATCATGATTATCATGATAAATTCCATTTTCTACTTTTTGGTACAAAGTCTTGAGGTTTGTCTTGCATGCATATTACCCATTGTTTGTAGAATGATGCACATATATGTCACTCCTCTCATGGATCATGTTAGAACTCAAATTATTTCACACATTGGTCCACCTCACCTTGAGTCCCCCTTCTATGGAGAACATTGATGCATGACCAAATTTAATTTACCTCTATTTATTACTCAATGGTAAAGAGCTCAAATGTCTCCTTTTATTCCTCCTCCACCTAGACATGTTGACTATCTCTTCTCACATATTGCCTCTATTACTCTCCCTCAACAAATAGTAGACCCTATGGTTTGAGTTATCACTAGACAAAATCATATGTCTCCTCAGCCTATACAATAGCAACGTAACCCCACGCTCCCTCCTCATCCCCAACATAATACAATAAACCCTATAGATCAGCATAGAGCATATGATATTATGGATCAATTGATAAATACACTAGCTAATATTTCTATATTGGAATTACTCCAAAGGGAAACTATCTTCAAATATATTCTTTTTTAAACACTCAATCATACATTTTTGTCTCATGATATAAACCCAACGTATTTTGCATCTAACATGAACACTATCATGGACACTAAAGATGTTATATCTTTTGCCAATGAGGATTTTCCCTCACATTTAGTTATTGATCAAAATATCCTACTCTTCATTTAGGTACAAATCAAAACCACCGCTATTAAATGAGTTCTAATTGATAGTGGTTCAAGACTTAACATATACAACCTCATATTCCTACAGACTATGGAGTTGACATAACATCCATTTGAAAGACATATAACAACATCAAAGGTTTTGATGACATTCTTCGATAGGCATTGGGTACTATTACATTAGATATCATAGTTGGGCCAACAACCCTATCCACACAGTTTCAGGTGATGCCTAATCATTTGCATTACAATTTATTACTTGGGAGACCTTGGATACATGCCATGGAGGTCATACTATCTACCTTGAATAGATGTGTCAAGTTTTTACATGATAGATACTTATACACTTGCCCAACTGATAACCAACCATTCATATATTATAGAGTAACAGAGCTTACCACCTTAAGTACATCTTTAGATGGGACACCTCATGTTCTCATAGAGTCCCCACCTCACAAGATTATGCTAGAATAGATGCATACATACGAGGTCAGGGAATCTAACACTACTATTCCTACACCCATTCCAGATCCTCTTACATCATAATTACCTTCACCCATAAAGGCAAAGGACATTCCTATAACACAATTATCCCAGCCCACTATAGATGATGGGATTTTCATAGCACAATTACCATTACTTGTTAATTCAAATGAAGTATACATCAGAAACTCTGATACAGATTCCCAAGCCACCATAAAGGATGATCCAATACCCATTAACATTGATGATTATTTATGTGGATTGAGCTTCACATCAGTAGGCCCTAGAGATTACATGGATGATTCTAAGACACTTATTCCTTTACTTACACAAGCATCACCACTAGTTCATAGTTCTATAGATATAGGCCAAGACACTCACTTGCAGTTAGAGGCAAATTCTTCTATACATTCAATACACATAGTCACATTTATGGATATTGACCCAGTTATTTAGATTCAGGTAGGCAGTACATAGGATAGACCACAATAGATGTTATAGATGTTACTTGATAGAGGATTGATGATATTACCAATAATTCATCATAGATCTGCTAGCAAATTGTCACATTAGGATGATAGACCGATTTGTCATTTTCATAGGATTACTAGACATGAAACAAATACATGCTTAGCACTAAAATAGAAACTAAACAAACTCAAAGCTTGGGGAAATATCTAGATTACATCGCCTCTACCTCTATTAGTACAAGCACTATGATAGACTCTTTGTCAATGTAGACATTTGAGGAATGATCCATTGACTATCCAAATTTTTGTCAAGGACAAATATATCCATCATGTGGTTATAAATGAGGATTCTGATCCTAATACTTTCACCTTAGCATTATTACAACACATAGGACATCAAGAGAGTTAGATACAACATGTTATATATCTTCAAGACTCTTTGGGACATATCACACTACCAGTTGCATGTGGCCTTAAGGTGGTCAACACACTACTTTTTGTCATGAGCATAAACACTCCATATAGGTTACACTTGGTAGTATATGGTTATAGGTAATGGACACCACAACCGATTAAATAGATAGACATTTGACATTCAGTCATGAGGGACACACAGTTCCCATTCTACATGATGGCATAGATGAGAACCATAAGTTTCATACAGATACCCTATGGTCCAATGTGGTTTACCTTGGGACCACACAAGAGGATTCTTACATAATAGAGCAACGTGCCATTTGAATACACAGACTCCATATTATTATCGAGGATAAGGCTATACTTTTACCGACATCATGGTATGATGATCACAATGATGATGATTTATTTGAGTTTGGGTAGATTTAGTATCTAACATTAGATGATCTCCCACCAAATCTGCCATTGAACTATCCACATCCTTTGGACGTGCTCTTAGGTCTCTAAAGGCACTACTTTTCATCTATACATACTCATATTTACTTACACATTATTAACATAAAACTTCTCTTACCATGCTCCTTGTATATAGTTTCATTTTCATGATTGCTTGTACATTGTTTATATACTCAGAAAACACAAAAATAATATAATATACTTAGAAAACACAAAAAAGATTAAGATATTGCTCAAAAACACAAATTTTAGATTGTTTGCTTATCCATCTTTACATTCTTTATACTTGGCAGGTACTACATATGCTAGATATCTTAATACAGTCAATTTTATCATACATACATGCTTCACTTGTTCTTTTCGAGTGTTCGTAGATTCTTACAGGACTCAGGTCCAACACACTGATCTAGAGTTACTATTATCTACCCACTAGGGGCACATACACATATTCAACATTGATACATTCACCCATTGGGGGCATCCTATACATAGTTTTTGCTTTAATAGGTTATATCATTATATACTACTCAATTTTTTTATCGACTAATACTACTATAGACTCAGTTTATGTTCTTTGTTCTTATACAGATTTGTACCACATGTTCATGGTTACATAGATTAATACTCAAATTTGTTATTCATAAACATGCTTCCATTTTTATATCTATATTGACAACCTCGTGAATACTAGATCTAACATACATCATACATTACCAACTTATACTAAGATTAACTTACATTCTAATGTCATGTATACACATTATATTAATTTATCACACATATATCATATGTTTTTAGCCTAACACACATCATGGAGAGATTTTATTTTGAGGACAATTATTGCATAGCTACAACAACTCCCCTCAAAAGAGGGGGCATTCACATGGGTTTGTCATAGAGATCAGGCCATCTAAGTGCACTCAGATTACAATTTTTAGCATGTAGACATAAAATTGTAGAGCTCAAAATTAGAAAAAAAAATAGTGGAAAATAGTCACAGAGATCAAAATTAATTTGATAGAAAAACAACATAGAGGACATTAGCATCCCATATAGGACACTAGTATGATGCACTACTATCCAAGGAACTACACTACTATCCAATATCCCCTAAAATATGAAATTATAGATTTTACAGAAGAACACATCAGTTATAGTCTAGATTTACACAATTTCAGTCATAGGTTATCAAATTTGATCAATTTATGCTCAATTTTGCACATAATCATACCAGGTTTACTCATATTAAGGGCATCATGTGTGACATGTCCACTCCCATTTTAGTTTCAAATATACCCAGACATAGATTGATACAAGTTAGTCCATAATTCATATGCACAGATATCAAAATTGGGGGCATGTGTATGGCACATTATTTACACATGATCAGTTTTGCACTAGCTCATCTCAGACGGAATGACAACTTCATGTCATTCTCAGTTTTGTATACTTCAGACACCATTTACACCAAGTTTCACACTAGATTGATGCCTTATTCCATTTATAGTGGTTGACATTTCCATGTAGTCCCTAAGCTACATTCCTGACACATAGGGTCAACCTAGACCTATTTCACACTCTACATAAGCACTATATCAGTATAAATACATGAATTTTAGCCATTTACCCACTAGATGGAAATCAAATGCAAAAACCCACAAACAAACTCATAAAAAGTGATGCACAATCTAGGTCATTGATCCTTATTCTACCCTAATTCTACATATAGTCATCTAAAGTCATCCTAAACTTAGACTACATATATTTTCAATCTCAAGCTCCACTTAAATCACTCAAGTTGACACTTATACTCGTATTCACTTGCACTTAGACCAACACTTAGATTGGGAGAACTACATAGGTCTTGATCCCCTTTTGAGGTATTGGTATGTAAGCAACTCTCAACATAGTGGGGTGTTGAGGACATCCATCGTACCCAACTAACATCACACTTAAACTACTTGTGCCCTTAAAAAACCATTACAACACGGAAGTCTAAGGTTTGCTCACAAATCAATCAAAATCAATGCATAGACAGTGAATCAGGGCTCATCCACATAAGCACAAGCAAATTAGACTTAGCCAGAGGTGCACCTAAAAGATCAGACAATTTTTGCACAATGGACACTAGCACAACAGGGAGGACACTAGCGTAATGTGCTACTATCCAAGGTACTGTGATATTGTCTAGGAGGGTTTTTTACACCTAGATCTTATTTGTGACACTTAGATAAGATTCTACACTAATTTTTAGCCCCCATATCATCTATCTCAGTCAGTTTCTAACTAAGTACTTATTTGTGTCATTCATTGCTATTTTTGAAAATATCAGATTAGGTCAATTCTTACACAAATTAGTGGTTGTATTTATTACATATTTATCCCTTAATTTAATATACTTAGACCCTTTAACAACCTAAGATTTATGTATACTAAGTCCTTAAAAGTTAAATCAAAGTGACTGATAACAAATCGGGTAGGTTGTGCCCCTATAAGGTAACTAAATCATGGAGAAGAGTGTGTAAGAGCCATATGTGTATGCACAAGTCATGTAAGGTTATGATAGGTCAAGATTGACATTGCCAAGTATACAATATCAAATTTTAGTGTCTACATAAACATCAAAAAAATTATGTAATAAAGATTATGACAGACAAAGATTCATAAAGTTTATATTAATAATTTTGTACAACCTAAATAGTGTGCACTAATTGGTGATTTGGATAGTCACCAAAGTATTGGTGCAAAATAAGGCCTTGCAAATAAAATGTTTAGATGAAATTTATTACAAACCAAAATACAAGACAACGATAGGTGAGTAAACCAAAATTAATTATTTAAACAAATGACTAAAGTACCTGTAGGTACTAATAAGGAACCCTACAATTCTCTCTCTCTCTCTCTCTCTCTATATATATATATATATATATGAATTTTAAAAATCCTAAGAGATAAAAAAAGTTTAAATGATTTAAATCATAGAGAAAAAAATAAATTGAAAATTTAGAGCTACCAAACTCACCATTTGCGGTAATAAATGGTGTAATCTAAATACATACAATATCAATTCATTTGTAATTGGACACACATCGTAAACCAATTTATTATTTTAAAATTCAAAATGATGGCTCACACAAGATGCCATGTTCTCCTCCTCATCTCTCAAAAGACCATTATTCACCTACAAAGAACCTACCCCTCTTCATGCCATCTTCTTCTTCTACAATGTTAACTTTGGACATAGAAGTGGATCCATGAATTTGTTAACTAAGAAGTGAAAAGATGGATAATGGACTCTAGCTAAAGATAAATAATGGTTATCTTCAACATTTTAGGCTCATCAATTTAATAAAATACACAAGAAACCAAAAAATCTAATGTAAATATTGTGTTGGCAGTGTCAATTGTGTAAGATGTATATGTTTGGTTGTAGGAAAACATACATAGTAAGATGTTCAACTATAAGCCCCTGACATTCACACTACAACCCTGTTATGTTTGGCTTAAGGTTCAATAATATCAGTACTGACAACTGAGAATGCAAGGATGAGTCCCTTGTTGCATGAACTAAGTGAATCGGTGAAGTGATAATATTTCATTTAATGCAATTTAATATTACAATGTTAATATAAACGACATGAATCATAATTGGAAAACATGCAAAAGCATTTTAAAATATGTTTAAATAGCACTCACTTTTGGGAGAAATGGGAAATGGGAACTGGGAAATTAAACTTTAAAAAGCCAAAAAAGGGTGGTTTGTTTTTTTCTCGTTTTTTTTAATATAGGAAATGTGTTTAAATAGCACTCAATTTTGTGAGAAAATGGAAGATGAAAGGCACTGGCATGGAACTCGCAGGTGGAGGAGGAGAGGGAAATAATGGAGATGCTTCATATTACTGCGCGGATTTTGATTGGGAAGACCTAAGAATTGAAATTGAAACAAAAACAAAGAACCGATGCCAAAACCCACACCCAGCCAAGTTCAGTGAGGCAATTGAGGGGGACAGCAACAAGGATGCATGGCAGAGCTTTCATCAACGCCATTCTGCGGGAACATTTTTCAAGGTAAAACAACACCTTCTTTTTTTTATTGATTAAACTCATATTCTCTTTTCTGTAAGGCCTGCTGAGTATAATCTATTATAACGCAGGAACGTAAGTATCTGTTAAAGGAGTTCCCCGAACTTTTGAAATCAGATGGCATTATTAGTGTTTTGGAGGTTGGTTGTGGGAATGGCAGCTCTGTGCTTCCGATCTTGCGGTATTTTCTGTAACCCATTTTCTGTAAGCTTTTATTTTTTTGTGTTGCTAGAAGGGATATTCGCATTCCCTGCCACAGAACAGACAGAATCAGCATTATTCTTTATTTAAATTCGTTGAGCCGATTGCCAATTGGGTATCGCAAACCCTCTTATTCACAATTTAAACTCTTTGAGCTGATTGCCAATTGGGTAGAGCAAGCCCTCTTATTCGCAATTTAAACTCTTTGAGCCCATGCCCAATTTAGTAAGGCAAGCCCTATTATTCATAATTTCAGCTCGTTGAGCGGATTCCCTATTGGGTATGGCAAGCCCACTTATTCATTATTTAAGCTTGTTAAATCGATGCCGTATTGAGTAGGGCAAGCCCTCTTATTCATAATTTAAAATCTCTCCTGTGATTGAGTATAACTCCATGTTTGTGGGATTGCCTGGCCCCTGTTGACTGGCGTACACCCCCTGTTTGAGAATTTTCTCATAGCTGAGGTTTGAACTTGAGAATCCTGATGAGTGTGGGTTAGCATTTGATCCTTAAGCCTTACTAGCTTGGGCTGTATGTGGGCTTACCAACCTCTCTCCTTGTAACTTACTATGCTGTCCACAATTTGCACTGATTGGCCTTGTTCAATGGCCTAATTGGGCAACTTGTTTGCCAATTTATTAGATTCTCTATATAGATGCTGAAAAGAAACAGAGTGAAAATGATTGCTTTGTTTTAAAGCATCCATTCCTTATATGCTTATCATTCCGAATGGCCTGTACCCCTCAGATTGTTCATGACATTGAAACTAGCTGGAAGTCTCCACCTAAACAACCCTACTCCAATATCTGTGCAAAGGCATTCCGATACAGGACAAATGGACTGCAATTCAGCCTTGTTATTTATTTCTCTCCAAAGACTTACTATATACAAATAATCACGTTATGTCTGAACAGCTAGCTACTCACCAGCTTCAGTCTCACCCACATTACCCTGAGAAACGCCATCAAAATTGAAGTTGATAACAATTCATTGATCTTTCCATTTTAAATTTTGGCCCTCATTCTCTCGAGTTCTTGATCCTATCCCATTAATGGGGGACCTTTTATTCAAGCTTTATCAGTATTGTTGTAACATTGTTTATGTATGTGCATTTTTAAGTTTTGAGGTTTTGTTGTACTGTTATCATTGTTATTTGAAAATGCATCCGTTTAGGAGAAAATATAGATCTATGCACTGCAATAGGCACTGAGTTTTTTCTTCTTTATTCTTTTAGATCAATAATCAAAATATTACAAAAGGGGAATTACTACTCAATCTTCTGATAAAGAAATCTGTACAACCAGTAGTAACCTAGAGGAGCCAAATCTCTCACTCAAAACTGAACTTAAAGAATTTGTAAACATTCGCGTAATTACTAGAGCCACCTTAGCAGAGAGATGCAAAAACCCAACAGCGACAAGAAGGTGATTTTTTTAGTTTTGCAATTCTTCAGTGGGTCATCATCACTATTAAAAAATAGAAGTTTCTGAATTTTATAATAATTTTTCCAATGCTTTTGAGGCAAACAATGTTCTTAATATTGCATTAGACAAGATAACATTCAAACGATCCTTTTATATCGAGGGAAGACCCTGCCTGCCAAAACTGATCCAGAAGATCCTTCCTCAAAGAGAGGCTATCTGTAGGCTTATGAGCAAACTGCGTATTACCTAACAAGGTTTTAGGCTGCCAGCAAACATGGATTCATTATTGGGAGATGGAGATAAGCTCTTCTTACTAAAAGAAGAATATGCCACCAAAATATTTCAATGTTTGTTCCTTCATTACTCGTATTTGAGTTTTTTAGGATAACCCCTGAAATGATGTGTGGCTGGATAGGCTTAGGTTGGGATTACCTTGTAAGCTCTTTTTTTTTCACTTTCTTTATGTGCTATTTCTTACCCACGATTTTCTTTGTGAATTTGTATATTTACGTAATCAGTGCATCTTTTGGATATTTCACAAGAGATTTTTTTCCCTTCTATTACCTTCTGCATCTTGTGAAAATTGCTGTTACATTTCAGAGTGCAGAAGGAATATAAAGAACACAGATAAAACTTAGAAATACAGGATTGCTATGAAACCCAATATCTTTCTTGTTTTTACCCCTTCCGCATTTTTAGTTTTCTTGAAACTGCATGGTCTTGGCAATTGCTTATTTATGGCCATTACTATACTTGGGCTAGTTAGATGCGCTGAGTTTAATTGAAGCATTTTAGTGTCACAAGTTATGGCACGAACATCCTTACCAATCTTATCACTAGCAAAGTATTAATGCCGAAAAATTATTTATTTGTTTATTTCTAACATGATATTTGTATGTTCTAAAGACTAAAACTATTTATCTCTCAGATGATTTATGATTATTTGTACAATGGAGTCCTTTTATGCGTTAAAGACGAGTCATTTCTTTAGAAAATTCATCTGTCTTTTTTTGCCCATTTCGGGTTAACATGATAAACTTTGGGTTTCTATGTTCCTTCCTATTTTTCTTCTTGTTTGTGGAGGGCTTAAAAGTTTCTGTTTCTTAGTTTTTTGGTGCTTCAGCGACTTGTTGATCCCCCTAAACTCAAACTATTGTTTAATTTGTACAACTAGAGAGTATTGCACCTGAGCATACTAATCGAAACAAAATTTCATTGGACAAATTCTTCTCTTTTCCTATTGTTACCCTCAATAAAGCTAATCCACTCATGAATTGGTGATTCAGGCAAAATTGCAGTATTATTGTCTTTGCATGCGACTGTAGCATAGTTGCTTTGGAGAGAGCTCAAGAAATGGTGGAAGCTGCAATTGGAGAATCTGGAGCACATCGATTTAAACCATTCTGTTGTGACTTTTCTATTGGAACCTTTCCTAATTGGATATGCTGCATGGCATGCCGAGACTCATTTCAACCTCAACAAAAGGATAAGAAAGAAGGTTGTCAAATGTGGAATATTAAGAAGATGCCATGGATTGAAATTTGTTGTTGCTTACTTTAAAAGGTGTAGATTTATGTAATCTATTTAGTAATTTGTTTATTTTTTCTTAGACAGGTCACAAAACCATTGTGTGTCCAGGCAATAATCACCTTGATGCTGAAGATGTTTTGGCTGAGGACCACAACATTACAGCTCACAGAGGAGCTAACATCAAAGAAATTGCTGTTCAGAGAAGTAAACAATGCTGCAATGGTGGAGTGGACTTTGTGACATTGGTGAGTAACAGGTAAAATCGTTGTCTTCGTAATTTTTTTTCCCTTGTACATTGATCACTTGTTGCAGTATTTCTTAAAATGAGCAACATATTAAAGTTTCTGTCTATAATTTTTTTTTTATATTTGCTTTGATCACTTGTTGTGGTATAGAAATTCTTTTCCTAAAGTGAGTGACATGTAGATTAGGGTGGTAAAACTTCCAAAGTGCTTCTATGTCTGAAGCTGCTCTTGGAATCTGTTTTGATGGTGTGAAGCCTGAACCCTTAGAGATTGGCCAAGTAATAAATATTTTGGAGTTTAGAAGAATTTCGTGAATGTTACTAAATATTCACACAACCTCCAAAATCCCTAAACTTTCACAACCTCTGGAATCAGCAAAAGTGACTACAAATGTACCAGAGCTTCTTCTTCTTATTCTGTATTTCGAAACTTAGCCCCTGTTTCATAAACTTGCCCAAACATGCAAAATACTCCAAAGCCTCCAAATTGATGAAACCCCCCGAAATCATTCATTTAACTAAGGCCTAAGTGCCTCCTTCATTTTATACTCAGACATTCATAGTTTAATTTGTTTTCAGTAAATATTCTCAAAAAACCTTAAATCCTTCAAAATCTCTGAAGTTTTGAAAACCATTAAAAAATGGCTCCCCTATTTGTTTCCCTCCAAGGCATGACTTGAGTTTTGAGGAGCTCCCTGAACATCTTTTGCCCGCCTACCCACTTTGAGTGAGACAAGTATAGGCACGATGCATTGAGTTAAATTGAGTTGTTTGTTTTTCCCATTATTTAAGGCAAGTACATTCATCTTGTGTGTAAAGTTTTTCCATCACAAAAAGATCCAACCATAAGAATTAGAGAATCCCTCTCCTCCATTAAATTGCAAGGCTGCAAGCATGACATCATCATGGAACACATATGCCATAGAATTATCATTGAAATGTCTTCTGGACCGATTCGAGAGAGATTGAGTTCTCATGGTAAACAGGTTTGATTCAAGCAGCTGCAATTCAAGAAGCAATATGATGCCCAAAACTTGTTCTGGAAAGGCAAGGTTGACTTTATGCTGCCCCCCTGTCAAGGGGACTCTCTAGGGATAGAGCCTAACATTTACTTGATCAGCAAACTCAAAGTCAAAACACATCTGTTTTCCTATGCGGCAATTGTTTTCGTTCAATTTAACCAGCCATCAAATTCTTCTTAAGTAACTCAAGAACCTGTTTCTCTTGGTATGGTAAATTTTTAATGTGTTGGGCTGAACTAAATCCCTATCCAAAGTTTTTTTTTTGCAAGTGTATTTTCTGTTTGCTAACTGGTAATTCATGCCCCTTTTTTTAAAAAAATTACAGTGCTATTTTTTCTTTCGAACTTTTTGAAGCTTATGTGAAAGACTGATGTTATCATTGATCTCCTTACTTTGTCTGCTTTGGGCTTTCATTAGTTCCAAATTCATTTTCACCATCCACCCACTATAATGATCTGCTTGAAGTGACATAGTTAGTAAGGAGGGTGTGAAAACCCCCTGCAAACCAAGGCATTGCATAGCCAAAAAATGGCCAGTGGCATATGAGTGTGTGCAAAAGTATTCTCCTGTTCATGTGCATATGACACATGGTTTCAATATGCAGAAAAGAATCTGACCAAAGTTTAAAACTGCATAAGCTGAAATAACTTCATTTGTGGGACCTCTTTGCAGATATTCACTTTGTCTTCACTCCCTTTGAAAAGAATGCCACATGTCATCAAAGAGTGCTTATCTATTTTGAAGCCTGGTGGGATGCTATTCTTCAGAGACTATGGTAAGTGCTAGACTAAATAAATTCAGTTGTTTGGGCATTTTCTAGAAGGCTGAAGATATTAAGATAGTTGATTTCCTTGAAAGGGGGTAGGATAAAAACTATCATAGTATTAAAAATTATTCATTGAATTTATTCTCAGATATTTACAAAATAGTGGAAATTAAGTTGGGTGGGGGCAGGGGGAAGAGACATAATTGCTGTTAATACATTTCATGTGCATTGGATTGATGGTTCATAACCTTGTGGGTTGACCTTCAGCTTAGATGTCATGACCAAGGGCCTCATCCATTGGGGTATTTTATGCCTGGCAAGTTGGATGTGGTATTTTACCAAATTTCAACACTTTATCATGTCTCTTGGGGAGTTCCAATGCTTTTACCATTTGAGTTTACCCCATTCATTGTGCCAGAGCATACATTTTAGTTGTGTCATCCTCTGGAACTTTCCGAGCCATTGATCTAAGATGGATGTATGGCGCATTAAACACAGCTCTGCCCACTTGTTAGATTCTGTCTTTAAAAATGGCCAAGCATTGCAAAGTGAATTCAATAGGCTGTTGTTTAACTACAAAAGGTTGCCTCATTTACATTTTGGACAGGCCTTTATGACATGACAATGCTACGGTTTCCTCCTGCACAAAATCTTGGTGATCACCATTATGTACGAGGCGATGGCACCTTTTCCTACTATTTCTCTTTGGATGTTCTGAAGGAGCTTTTTACAAATGCTGGGTTTGTTGAGGTATTGTGGTCCTTGGAACCTTACAAACTCAAAGCCTGTACGTGTACATATTATTTGTTCATGTTGATGGTGGTGTTGCCATTTTTTTTTTTGTGATATAGATAGAGAGTCGGTTTTGTTGCGTGCAACTGTTTAACCATAAAAAGGGACAGAAAATGCGGCGTGTTTGGGTTCATGGAAAGTTCCAGAAGCCTCCAAGATAGTTTATGCTGATTATTGCTGGCTGATAATCTGTGGTGGCTAAGGAATAACTGAAACATTCTGTCACTGCAATTGAGTAGGAGGTTAGATGTTTTGATGAGCTGTGCTCAAAGTGCCAGATCTATGTTTGGGCTGAATTGAAATGTTTTGCTTTTCAATTGGAAAGATGCTTCTGGAAATTTGCCTTCCAAAATGAAGGCCAAGTTTGTGAAGAATTTCATGTACTTGTAAAAAACCATGTCATCTTTTAGTATAAAACGAAATTGGTATGTTTAAACACAACAATTATGGCAAATTACCATTCAAATTTGGTTTCAAGCTAATCTAATCGACTTCACGAGTTTGACTTTTACTAGCAAAAAAGAGATTTTTAACTCTTATCAGATCTTTCACTAGAGCTTGGTCGTTACTACCATTTCCATTGAAAAAAAAAATATTTGTGGGGAGCAGTACATTTTGTTTTAAGAAAATGAACCAGTTTCACTTTGTCTTAATTTTTTGTTCCTATGTTGTACGAATTTCAACCTTTTGAATGAAGGTGAAGCTGGAATCTTACCAGAAAGTGAGGAGTTTAGTTAATAATCCATGTGATAATAATAAGACTTACTCTAAAAGACACATGTTTGACCCAAAATATAGTTACAGCAAAATAGCAACGACACAGTGCTGATAAAGTTCCAACCCACTTTTTTGGTTTGTTATTGCTTGCAACAAGTTTATATTGAAGTGAGTAACCTCGAAGATGCAGAATGCTGATAAAGTTCCAACCCAGTTTTTTGGTTTGTTATTGCTTGCAACAAGTTTATATTGAAGTGAGTAACCTCAAAGTTGCACAATGCTAATAAAGTTCCAACCCACTTTTTTGGTTTATTATCGCTTGCAACAAGTTTATATTGAAGTGAGTAACCTTGAAGAAGGGATGGATTTGCCTAATACACATGCATGGTTTTCTAAACATTCTTCCATATTTTGGAATTACTGCCACATTCTCTTATTCTGGTGGCTCCCTTTTACACACCACCCCTATTTTCGCCAGTTTTCCAATGCCAAATTAGTTATTTGTAAGTAAAAATTATGTCTTGTTTGGTTGTACAAGTTTGGTCTCTTTATGGGTGAACTGTGGTAGGCTAGAATTGCACCCTTTGTGGGAGAATTTCTGAGGCTCTCCCACTCCCAGCTACAAGCATTGGGACAACCTCAAGCTGTAGGTGTCATGTAGTGAGGTTGAACCCCCAGAGAAGGTCGGCTTCCTCTTTGATGCTCACCTAAACTAATGTCAAACTAATGATTCACAGGGAAAAGGGTTAGAAAGGGGATAAAGGCTCCTAAGAAAGCTAACCAGGGGATGCACCAAAGTAAAATGGACACTCAGCTATGCTTGAACCCACACTAGATCAGTCATAAGACAACTATGGCTTACACAATCTCGAGATCAATTTAACACACTGGAAGAGGTTTAGGCAAAACACTAATCCAGACTTGCAAGAGCTTGAAAATACATTAAAGAGGCAAGCAGAAGGCTGATAGACCAGGAAGAATCTCCTTTACAAATCCACCAAGCACAAACATACTAAGGCACCAATCAATGACAAGAGATAGGCAAAGAATTCATCTTATTATATCAAGAGGTAGTTCTTACAATAGACTTGACAAGGTCGAACCTAATCAAGCAGAGCCTACTTTGCAGTATCTCAATGAATGCCCATCTCACAGAAAGATGAAAAAAATCTAAAAACTGGGAACCCTTTACAAATGAGAAGAAAGGGCTATATAGAAAAAAAAAGGGGGGCAAAGAAAAAGAGGGGAGCTCGCTTGGGACTTGATAGATGAGCCGCCACACCTTTGCAATGAATGTTCCGCCGTCCCTTTGATCAATCAGGGCACTGTTTTGCGTTTTGTTGATTGAATCTTTGTTTGTCCCAATGATCCTGAGCTCTCCCACCGATTGGGCAACACGCTAGAAGACAAGAATGCTCCCAGAATGCCTTTAATGTTTGAGCTACTTTCTCTAACCACCAGATCTCTTAGTTGATCTGCACGCTATCTTTCAATTGTCTTCATGATGAGGACAAGATCCTCATATCTTTATGACCCTAGTGGAGCCATGCCTTTGAGCGGTGCAGGGCCTGTCTTGTTGAGGATGAGGCCATGTTTTTGCATTGATCACCCACCTGCCCCATGACTTGAAACCTGGGCTTGGATTAACTATAGGTAAAAACCAATCCGAGATCCATTGGTTTTCCTATAGTCCTTATATAAATCCATAGAATATACGGCCCCTGCTGGACTCCCATTAGGTCTAAAAAGAGGCCTAAATAGTCTTTACAGGTCTTTTGTTCACTATGGCGAATACATCTGAACGATTTGACTCTGTATGATATAAATTTGTGATCCACGGGTCCGTTCTTAGCTTTAATAGCTTCCCCCTTTGTTCCTTGCGCTTGGTTGCATCAACTGGACGGCTTCATGGCGTTTGAACGAGCTTTAATAGCCTCGGGAAGACCCTGCAAAACCTTGTTCTCATGGTCGAAAATGGCCTTGCGTCCTATTCCTCGGGCCCCTTTTGCTTCCGAACCCTTTTTGCTCTTCCGGGCCTTCTTTTCCATTTGGGCCCTCGTGGGCTTTTACACCATGGTCTTTGGCGACTTTTCAATTTTTTGCTTAGAAGGTGAGGCAAACTAAAAAAAAGACCGGTGCTTAAAAAAACCTCGAGGACCTACCACATGTCCTTTTCTCGGCTCATCGGGTAATTCTTCACCTTTGCACCATCCCTCGCGGGCCCTTCTTAACAACTTCATTCGGGGCACTTTGCCTTAGCAGAATTCCTTCGGGAATTTTTTGAAGGACCATTTCTTTTGGTCTTTTGAAAAAACCATATTCTTCGGGAAAATTGTCCCAGACAATTTTCCCGAAAGAATTCCTTCCAAAGGAATTTCTTTGGAAACTTCTCCCTTTTGTACTTAAGACACTTTATGAAAAGCACCCTTCGGATTTCTTTTTAAAGGATCTTCAACTTTGAAAAAGAACCTTCCCGAAAGGCACATACCCTTCGGACTTCTTGTTTTGGTCTTTTTGCTCCAAAAGTGCCCTTCAGAAGAATTGGAATTGCCCTTCGGAAATTTTGAAGTGGACTACTTTGCCGAGAAAAGTGCCCCTCGGCTTGCTTCGGTTCTCTCATGACTCGCAACCTACTAGCCAAATTAAGCAAAGTACCCGAAATCCTCCACCTTGTACTTTTTGTAAACGTTGATGGAGTCCGTAGATGTTCTGATGGAGTTCTTAGCTTTTCTGATGGAGTTCGTAGATTCTCTGATGGAGTTCGTAGCTTTTTTGATGGAGTCCGTAGATTTTCTGATAGAGTCCGTAGCACTATGTAGACCTAATGCTGCTGCATTTATGACCCCTCACTGCTTGGTTTCACCATGAAACCTGCTCAAAAACCTTTTCTTTGCTCTGCAGCCTTGTCCCTTAGAATTTGACAAAATACACTTTAATCAAACTTAAAAGTATTTTAAAAGCTGTATGAGCACTATAAGATCTCTCTGGTCCACTCATTCCATCCAGAACATTTGTTCATCCACTCATCCATTAGCAATTTGATCCATCTAGGCACAGCTTGGTATGTGGGCTAAATTTGGCCAACATGAACCTCAAGCTACTAAGGTTGAATTTTTAATTTTTATAATTAGAAGTTAAAGAGGCTAGGGAATATTAGAACCTAGGGAATATCTGCCCTCAGATTGGGGATTCAGGGTCTGATAAAGATTTCACAAATACATTTGTGATAACTAACAGTCAGGGCTCTGAAAATTACAAAAGGAACAACTAGAACACCTATATGTTAGAGGATCGGATCTAAACAAAATGCAACAAAAAACCTTTACAAAAAACTTGAATGCCAGAAATGTGCAGATGTCTTTTGGTTGTCATTCCTGCTGCTGTTATCTTTCATAATACAATAGGATCCAAAAAAACACTGCATGGAAGCAAGATCTCCATCTAGATATGCAAGACCACTTAGTTGCTTTCACCCATAGCAAGAACATTACCCCCTTTGAATCCAGTACTAGATTGTTTCCTCATCGTGGTAAGGCTAGTTTGGAGAAGCTTGCCAAGTCGGGGGCCTATAAAGATGAACATCCCACTCAGCGCCTTGTCCATTTCTGTCCTGAGCTTTCTTCCTGAGCAGCATGTCTTTTAGGAGGAGTCTATGTTAGCTCTCGTTCTTCTCTGGCCTCTTCCAGTCATTGTTTTTCTGCATCACAACATATTAACTTTTCAATGGTGTCAATCTGTGTATTCTGCTGCTGGAAGACGTTGATGAGAGAGACAATTCATTTGTCCATGTCTGAGAAGGTTTTATCCTGAACAAGGTTCTGGATTCCATGTTCACCAATGTTGTTTCTGAGGATCTTAATGCTAGCATCCATGGCATGCGAAGCATTAACAAGGGAACCATCCTTGAGATTGTTAGTAGGCCTTCCTTTAGAGGTATCACTTCCCCCTTATTAGCCGGTGGGAGTACCACCAAACTGGTTGGCAAATGAATGGCCTTAGTCCAGTATGGTGTTAGCGTTATCCACAAAGTTATCATAATCCATATTAGGCCCCACCGAGCTCCTTGATGGATAGGGGGCTGCTGGGGGACGTGGAAAATTGATGGTGATTGGCTGGACTGATGGTAGGGATTTTCATTCGAGGGATCAGTGTGTCAAACTTTGCAAGGGGTTGGTACTCTTAACATGAGGTTTAGGAGAAATTGGTGAATGTTGGTTGGCTTTTACAACAGGATGTGTTATATGTCCAATCGTTATTTGATTTTTCCCCAGAGTAGGGAAGGCAGCAGTTTAAGTAGCTGCTGAGGCTGACAATAGGAACTACGAGCTTTCATCATCCCCCACATTTATTGGCTACTACTTATGAATTTGTTGATTCAACCTTGAAGCCCTCAATTGCCGACTCATGTTGTAAGGCTGCATTGCATGGCAGATTTGTTTTTTCTAGAATACACTGATTATATTTTATTTTTGCCTTGCCCTTTTATAGAAAGGGCATGCACAACCGACGGCTCCATCTCACCTGAATGCTTTTATTGGTCTTGGATGCAAGATCTAGTACTCGAGTATTAGTTTTTTTTTTGGAATTCTGGACAAGACCTTCCTTTTATTTTTTCAATGAATTTCTCTTACAAGCACAAGCAAAAGCAGTCAAAAATCTTTTGGGATCAAGTGGACGAGATCTGAAGCACTTGGGAGTAAAGCAAATTGCAGAAAGGAGGAAGGCATTACGTTTATAAATATCATTCTCAATGCTTATTAACCTGAGCTTTATGCCAATTGAACTGTACACCATATTTGACGTTAAAATCACTATCTCCATAATGGGCCATCTGCTGTTTGTACTTGTATGAAGCGTTAAATCCGCCCCCTTGATTGCTTTAAAATCCTGAATTTTGTGCAGATGGTTGTTTACAATCACATATGTCAGTAATGAGGTGAAGATTGTACGTTAATATTATCTTGTGGTTGTGCAGCTTTGGGACTAAATTTGATGGCTGTATTTTTTTAAAGTATGGAATTTTTTTATTTTTCATTTTAGATTGTATTCCTGAAGGCATTACATGGAATCACTGAATTTCATAGAATGCTGGCATCTCTGCCTATATTTCGGAAATAAATATATAGCAGATTTATTCAGCATACATCTAAATCAGTGAGCTCCTTTCGCTAAGCAGCCACAAGTAAAGGGCATCCACGCCGTCAAAATCATCCAAGCTACGATCCTAACCTTTAACCATTTGACTCTTTGTATCAGGTATCTAGAGGGGTTTGTATCCTAGTGGATGGATATAAACAACCATCATCCTCCCCAAATGGACTACAACCCTTTCGATAGAATTTTAATTTTGAGCCATAGGATGCTACTGCCAATATAAATGCAAAGCTGTAATAAAAACAGGCAGTATATATACTCTACCGTATGACATTTATACATATCTATGATAGATATGAATTTACTATAATTTGATTCTAATTTTTTAAATTGCACATCAGTACTTTTGACCATTATGTTAGGTGGGATATTAATGTTAGGTGGGTCACAGGGATATTAATTTGCATATTTAAGAAGCTTCTGCAAATATGGAGGTGCAACTAATATGTAAAAATGGAAAAGCCAACAGATTTTGAAAACTAAATTTCTGATAAGAATTGCTATAACTAGAAATCTGAATTTTTCCAAAAATCGAAACTAGAATTGTTAAAAATCTAAAGAATGATTTTTTTATATATATATTTTAGATAAAATATCTTGAATTTTAGTGTGTTTAAAAGATACCAGTACAGGGTATGTATGAAGGAAAATATGACACTAATGAAGAAAGTTAATAATCTGAAGTATAGTTTAGAGTGTAAAACCTAGAAAACAACCTACAAACTGTGAAATTACAAATCTAATATCATGATAAATAAATTTGTTCAATGTCTACATCCTAATTATCTCCATTTTATTTTTTAATTTTACTTATTTCAAGTTAGTTTAGAGGTGGCAGCAAGCTCTTAGTATACTAAAAATAAATACCCTCTTTTACATACATCTCATAATGAAAGTACAAACTATAAAATTGAGCCCCTTAAGGGAAAAGAGTCCATACAACAAATAAGGTGTGTATTAACGCTTTGAGAGTTATAAAGTGGTGCAAACGAAGTAAAAAAAGAATTGAAAACCTTTTCAAGACAGTAAAAAACTCACAATATCCTAAGAGGACACTTAGAGAACTAGCCAACAAAATGCTAATAAAAAGCTTTTCCTAGAAGAAGATCGAAAAACAACATATGGCTACCTATATTTATATACCATAGTAGAAACAACAATATCCTAAGAGGATACTTAGAGAACTAGCCAACAAAATGCTAATAAAAAGCTTTTCCTAGAAGAAGATCGAAAAACAACATATGGCTACCTATATTTATATACCATAGTAGAAACAACAAATTCCTATATATCATACTAGTGAGGTCATGTCTCATGTTGCATTGTCATTAAGTAGTCAGACTAGTGGCCTAGCCCAATGGGAGTTGGGAATTCCTGACATACCTAGAGATGTAAGAGGAAAAAGCATGCATTGTTGCTTGTTTCCTCCAACCACCTTCCAAGGATCATTCGTGTTGATACCAATACGAACTCCAGGTTGTGTGTTTAAAGTCTTGGCAGGGGAGTTATACATCAAGTTGAGTTACTTTCTCATAGGAAGGGCAATGAGCTCGAGACCACAAGAGGCCATCGGGAAAGCAAAGCAGATCCTGGGAGCGTTGAGAGACAAGTGATACCCCTGTTGTCAAAACTAATGCATTAGCCACTATCAACAATGCCATATGAGTGAATAGATATTAAAATCGGCCTTCCCTACCCCTTGAGGACATTTTAGGCGATCTAAAAAAATTTCAGAACCCTAAAAAACTAGAGGAAGTAAGAGAAAACAACTCAAATTTTCACGCAGATTTAGCAACTTCTTTTGCCATGGATTCAATAAACATAAATGCTTACAGAAATCTATAAAATTTACCTATAATTAATTAAAACCGTAAAAGGCTACTCATAAAGGGAAATGAAGCTCAAATTTTCACACAGCGTCCTCTGCAGTGGATTTAGAAGAAATAAATGCTTATAATCTATGCCATTTATTCACCAAACCCAATTATTCATTCGTTTCCCAATAGTAATCTCTGCCAAAAATATGAAAAAATTGATCCTCGCCAATAAACCCAAAACAGGGCTAAAACAGTAATAATTGCTGAAATGGGTATAAATATGTCCTAAGCAGTGTAATACCAAGATTCAACAACCCACGTCACCTACAAATGTAGACCCTATCAAACTCTTAAGCATGTTCAACTCTAACAATGCTTGAACCAATGTCTTAACACTTCGTTACAACTTTCTCGGTTATAACGACCTCACACTATTGATTTCCCACACCCTTCAATCCAATTCACTATTGTTGGCTTCTTATCTTCATAGAAATTGCCTAAAATCACAAATCCACATAAAAATTAGCCAACCCATTAGATTAAAAACATTAGATTAAAAATAAAACCTAAAATGTAATGGAAAAATAGAGAGCACTGAAATAACCAGAAACACTGATAACATCCATGTCAGGAAACTAAATACAAGCTCATTGCCATCCAACAAGATAAATTCAAGTGCTAATACACAATCACAACTTCCATAAAATAATAAAGTTAATAATTTGCAGTAGAGAGATCAATATAAAATATGCTTAGTTCATCTTTAACCACATACAAAAGAAATGAGTGCAGATCTTTAGAACAACAAAGAAAAACATTTGAACATGTGATCACATGGAAACATTAGAGTTAATGGTCATGTAGTGTTCGAGGAATCACCCAAATACAGAAAAAAATAGGCGTACATCTCTAGAAAAGCTAAGACGAATATTTGAAAACTCAGCTACAAGGAATCAGAGATCTCTAGGTAATGTGCCTAAAAGCCATATGGTAAACACGTCCACAAAAATGTTGGATGGAAGTCAAGCGTATTGTAATCAAATTTATTGGTGCAAAGCTCAATCGGAGAAGGACATCATTTTTGCACGGTACAAGGCTTATTGGAGAAACATGTGGAAGATATGCATGTTAGAATTGCAAACTGACAAGAGGATCGAGTCGTTCAAATGTGTGTGGGAGGAAGAAGTGTCGGCAATGGTTTGGTCCATTTGGGGGGGAGAATCAACAGGGTTGCGTCGAGGTGGACATGAGCAAGATGTTCACTTCCTACACCTCCAACTCCATGTGGTGAATATTGACAGGGAGGACATATGGCGACCACGACTTGAGCAACATTGGACTGGGGTTTAAGGTATTTATGGACAAAGTTTTTATGTTGGTGGCAGCTTTCAAAGTTGGAGATCTCATTCCGTGGTTAGGCTTGCTTGCCCTGCACGGCCTCAAATGACATGAAAAACGTTCCCCTGCCCTTTGACTGCCAGCGAAATCACGTGAGCAGGGTAAGCTCTTAAGTGCACCGATATTACTTTATGGACTTGAGATATATTACTGCAATAAAAAACTATTTTTAATTCTAATTCATGTTTTTCAATTATTTTTTAGCAGTGTGCACTAACATGTGTTTATTTCTAAATATTGCTCATGACATCACAATCTGGCGACAACTATTTATGACATCAACATTCTACGCATTAATAACATGTTCACAATTTCAACCAATCAAAATACAAATAAATGGATTTTTTCATATTTTTGTTAACAAATGTGTAAGTTGACTTTTGAAAACTTGTAAATTTTTTAGTGTACAAAAAATAATGAATTTTGATTGATGAAGAATGTTAATTTTAATCAGAGGTTAAAACAAAATGAATGCTTTAGTATACCTTTTAGGACTAATAAGAAATAGATTTTATCTTCAAACTGTCCAATCTTTGCATTGTTTTTATCTCCGTTGATTTTTATTTTTTTTTGCATTAAATTGTCATTGTATTGTTTACTTCAGCGTGTTTCGCATGTGGCATAGGCTTCAAGTTCTCAACATCCATCATAAAGGTGTATGCATTCATCATTTGCTAGGGTGTATTTTCCTTTTATTCAAGTTTTCAATTAATAGAGAGACATGTGAGGCAAATTTCAATAGAGATAATAGTTGTTTGTAAACTCCAAAATTTGAAGGTAGAAAGGAAGTTATTGCTAGTTTTGTGAAGAAATAATTACAGTATGTGGACTGTGGTTGCATTTAGCAGATGATTCTATTCGCTAGTTTCAAAAATATATTGTGTAGTGCTTTTTATTAATTATATATATGTTTAAGCAATATTCTCTTAGAGTTTGATTTCGGAATGTATTGATTCCTCTTTATTGTAGTATATTCAAATCCAACAATCCCTGCCGATGCCATTCTTGGGCATTTCGTGTATTTTACGTATATTGATTTTGTTAATATGGTGGGGGTATATATGTCGTTGACAATAAGAACTTCAACAATGTTAATCAATGGTTGAATGAGATTGATGGTTATGCTAGTGAAAATGTGAATAAGTTGCAATGTGTTGGTAATAAAAATGATTTGACTGTGAAAAAGGTACACTTGATTGCCAAATAGCTAAGATAATTTCATATTCGTTAGACTTTGTATTTCTATTAATTTTTTCTTAGGTTGAGTATGGATACCTTTTAATCACTATATAGAAATAATAGGTGCTTTTAATTTATTACTAGTTTGATTGGCTTTAGTATTTTTGCGTGTAGTTTATCAATACCTATACAAAATGGTAGACAACATTTTAGTATTTTTGTGCTGCAAATGTTAGACAACACTTTTGCAAACATCTCTAAGGAAAAAACCATTATGGAGTATGTTAGATCCTTCAAGACCAAGTGTAGAGGCTTGGTCATGACAAATCCTCACTTATGGAAAAAAAGATAAGTGTAAAGTTGAACTTGATTTTGGTAAAAGAGGAGATTTTATGGAAGCAAAAATCTAGAGAGTGCTCATTTAAGGAAGGAGACCATAACATTAGATTCTTTCATCAATCAACCTTGGGTACTCATAATCAATAACATGATCTCGAAACTCAAAACTAGTAGTGGTCTTTATACTGGAGATTTGGGTGATTAAAAATGAGGTCCTTTTTTTTGAAAACTTCCTTAAGTACCCCTCCCTGAATTTTGCTTTGGAGCAATAGGGATTTGTGAATCTTATTCTAAGAATTATCAATGATAATTAGAAGGATGATTGAATAAGGCCTTTCATAGAAAAAGAAATCCAGACTGTGCTTTGGAACATGGACAATGAAAAAGCCCCGGATCTTGATGAGTTCCCTTTCAGTTTTTTTAACACTTTTGAGAAATTAAAATGGATATAATCAATGTTGCCAATGAATCCAAAATCTTGAGAATTTTTTTGAAGGATTTTAATTGCAGCTTTTTAGCTCCGATCCCAAGAAAGCTAATGTGAACTCTTTTGATAGCTTCAGACCTATAACCCTTTGCAACACCATCTACAATATTATCTCAAAAACCTTAGCTAATCATCTTTCCTCTTCTTATTTTTGAACAAAGAGATTTTGTCCAACATAAACAAATCTTAGATGGAGTGGTTATTTTGCACGAGTTGCTTCTTTCAACGAAATTGAAGAAGGAAGCGACAATGATCATTAAACTTAATATCAACAAAGCATATGATAGGGTTAACTTGAGCTTTTTTTTTCAAAACCTCAAGAAATTTGAGTTCTCAAAGGCCTAGTGTGATTGGATCAAGTCTTGCATTTTTACTTCTATGTTTTCTATTCTTGTAAATTGCTTGGCTAAATTTTTCAATGCTTCAAAGGTCTTTGTCAAGGAGATCCTAGCTCTTTATCATTATAACGGAATTGTAATGTCCCCTTTTTTAAATTAAACAAGTTAGGAACCCTGAAGTTTATTTTTATTTCTTATAGGTTGAGGGAAATTAATAAAGGAAATAATTTAATAAAAATTCATATAAGTCGTCCAAAATTACTTTATGTTATAACATAGAAAAATGACACATTATTATTAAAAGGTGTAAAAAAATAATATTAATTACATGGCCAAAAATAATTATTATTATGAGGGTAAAAATGAATATTTAATTAAAATTAATTTTTATTACTTTTAGGTTTAGGGTGAAATTAAAAAAGTGAATTTATAAAAGGACGGGTTGAGTCAAAAAGATTGATTGATTATCATTATTCACTTTACTATTCACGATTGAATTTATAATTCTTTCAACTTCTATTTGAATTGTAGTTAGGTTTGAGGATGAAACCTCTCCAATCTACAAAGGTAACTCTATACAAAGGTTACAATTGATCAGGGCAACATCGTTATCTATAAATTAGGATTTTGTTGAAAGCTATAATCAATGTTTTAGAGTTTCAGTTGGATGTGAAGGGCAATAACATTCAGAGATCAACATTCTAAGAGCCTTCATATAGCAGCGATTTACTTTCAGACTAACATCTTTCGTTGTTTTGTGCTTTTAACACATTGACATTACCTTTTCATTGGCTACTTTACACTTCCCAACAACAACGAATCGTTCTAAGAGCAAATCGTGCCAATTGAGGTCCGTTTATGGTGTATGGACAGATTGTGACTTCCTTGTGACGATGCAAAAAATAACAAGGGGAAAAGGACCCTATTGTACAACCTTAGTAGGTGTCGTACAATTGTACTTGATGTACACACAAAATAATTAATTTGCAGACCTCCAGGCTAGGGTTTGTGAAAGGAAAAATATCAAGAAATTGGTATTTTGTCTTCCATTTTGCTATTGTACTTTCTAAAATCAAATACAAACTTTTATTGGTGTACGTATGACAAGTTTATATTGTGTACCAATTATTATTTTGTGACATTTAGATCTGATTAGGAATTACAAAAAAAAATAGCATTCTGAATTTATTTTACACAGTTCTGAATTTATTTTACAAGGGATATTTCAGTGGTACCAGAGCAAAGCTCTTGCCTGCCTACATGGATAAATGAAGAATTTTGATTTCATATGCCAGAGGATCAAAGAGAAATCAAGTTTTATCAAAGAGGAAAGAGAATGGCTCAGACACTGGGAAAAGAAACAGAGGACGTAGGGGAAAGATATCAAAGACCTCTTCCTATAGGTGAAATGAGTTATCCATGGGAAATAATCAGCGGTGGTCAGAAATATTTGGAGAGGACAATCCCAATAATGCTGAAGAATCCATGGTAGGTATAGCACATGTCTTGCAAAATGTGAATCTGGGTAAGGCAATTTGAGGAGAGAGAAACTCTTCTGCCAATGAGCGGTTATTAATCACCCCAGTGTCTAAAACTTTCTATGCTAAATTCCTATAGAAAGAAGAATGTCACCTTGAAGAGGTAGAGCCTCAACAACTTCATACGTGTAACGTGTTTGTAGTATACCATATTGACTATGATTTACTTGGCCTGGCAGTGCAACAAGCTCACCTTTAGAGAGTTATGTGATCTGAAAATTGAAAACAACAAAAGAGGTAAGAGAAATCAGCCAAATCAACCATAGAAAAATATACAATAGCAGTTGGGTAAGATTACCCTTTCTACTTATGATGGTTCAAACAAATGTTCAGCTAGATCTTGGTTGCAAACACTGGATACTTCTCATTGAATCTAATGTATGAGGAAGAGACAATTAAATTTGCTACTCTTCACCTTGAAAGAGTGGCACATGAGTAGTGTACTATGACATGGTCACCCAAGGACACAAATCTATTTCTACATTGGAAGAATTTAGCAAAAGGTTAACCAAGAGGTTTGTAAGGAAAGATCTAGAGATCCATTTCAGGGAATTAACCTAACTCAAACAAGAAGGAATAGTGGGTTGTTACATTTTTTATTTTTAAAAGCTATTTGTGATGGTACCAAATGTACTAAAAGAAGACTAGTAGTTCTATTTTTTGAAGGGTTCGTTGATCCAATCAAAATCTTAGTGAAAGCTTTTGATCCTCTATCTCTACAAGAAAAGCAATTAAGAGAAGATTAAATCTGGGAACATCAGCTCCAAAGGGTAAATTTATGCCTATAGGACATCAAATGACAATAATTGTTGGGTAGCCAAAATCAATACCTAATGGACATCAAGAGACATTAGTTGTTAGGAAACAAAGGAAACCATGTCAACAAAGTGTTTTTCAACAAAAAGCGCTACCAAAAACAATTAAAGAGATAAAAACAAGGAATGAACTCAAGAGGAAGAAGTTATGTTTCACTTGTAGAGATCCATGGGACCCTGATCACAAACGTCTTAGGGGAGGTCAAAAACACTACATAGATGTAGTATCAGATGATGAGTCAAAAGCAGAGGAACTAGAACTGAAAACTAATATAAAGTAAGGAAGAAATAGTTTGGAAGGCACATTGGCCACTCTTATTTCTAGAAGCACTTTTGCCACACTTTCATGTACACCTCAGTAGCAACCCTTCAGATTTCATGGAGTTCTTCACATGTAAGATATTCTAGTACTATTTGATAGTGGGGCAACCCACAATTTCATAGACTAAGGATTGGTAAATAGAGGAGGCTTAGAGACAAAGGACATCGAAGGTTTCAACATCATTATGGTAGAGTTTTTTACTATGCCTTGCAAAAATAAGGTTGAAAAACTCGACATCACCCTAGACGATCATCAAATGAGTGATGACTTTTATGTTGTTATTTTGAAAGAGACTACCCTGTTACTAAGGGTGCAATGGCTTTACTCCATTGGGGAATTTACACAATGTTATCAAACCATGGGGTTTAAGTTTTGATCAGATGGGAAAGCGGTAGTACTTTGAAGGATCACTAACATAATTTTAACATCAACCTTAACAAACATGATGGAGGGTGTCACATTTGGTAGTACTCTCTCTAGATCCCAGTTGATTCATGATTCAACTGTCATAGCTTCACTCACTGAGACTGTTAGAGAAATATCATTTGGTGCAAAACTTCTAATTCCTCATTATATGAAAGAAGTGCAACATAAGCTAACTACATCCTTAGAAGGAATGGAAGAAACTGAAAGATTGATTTAGGATCTAGATATTACAACGATGGCTAGTTAGAGAGAGATAGAGCAGTTGAGTTGATAATTGTTTGAGGGCAAGCAAATTTGGGACGGACGGACTGTAATGTTCCATTTTCTAAATTAAACAATTTAGGGAACCCAAAACCTATTTTTATTTCCCATAGGCTAAGGAAAATCAATAAGGAACATAATTTAATAATAATTCATTTAAGTTGTCCAAAGTTACTTTATGTTATAACATTAAAAAATGACACTTAAAATTATTATTATTAAAAGGGGCCAAAAATCAATAATAATTACATGTCCAAAAGTAATTATTATTATGAGGGGGGATATGAATATTTAATTAAAAGTAATTTTAATCATTTTTAGGGTTAGGGTAAAATTAAAAAAAATGAAATTATGAAAGGACAAGTGGGGCCAAAAAGATTGATGATTGATTATCATTAATCACTTTACTTTTTACGATTGAATCAAGAATCCTTTCAACTTCTGTTTGAGGATGAAAACTCTTTATTGTAGCTAGGTTTGAAGACAAAACCCTTCCAATATACAGAGATAACTCAAACTGGGGTTACAATTGATCAGATCAACATGATTATTTACAAATTAGGGTTTAGCTAGAAATCATAATTAGTGTTTTAGGGTTTCGAGAGGATGTGAAAGGTATTAACATTAAGAAATAAACGTTCTAATAGCCTCCATATAGCAATGATCCACTTCCAGGCTATTATCCTTTGATGTCTTGTGCTTTCAACACATTGGGGTTACCTTTCCATTGGTTGTGTCACACTTCCCACCAACAACGAATCATTCTAAGACTAAATCATGCCAATTGAGGTCAGTTTGTGGTGTGTGTGGGCAGATCATGACTTCCTTGTCACAACGAAACACATAGCAAAGGAAAAAGGACCATGCCATACAACCCCAATAGGGTGTTGTACAATTGTACCCAATGTACCTATAAAATAATTAATTTGCAGACACAGGGTAGGGTTTGTAAATGAAAAAAATAGAAAAATGGTATTTTGTCTTCCATTTTGTTATTGTACTTTTTGGAATTAAATACATAGTTTTATTAGTGTATGTAGAACAAGTTTATATTGTGTACCAGTTATTATTTTGTGACATACCAGATTTGATTAGGAATTAGAAAAAATAAATCAACATTCTAAATTTATTTTGCAAGGGATATTTCAAGAATCCTTGGGTAAAACATTCTCTAAGACAAAATTGTTAATTCTCATTAGTGACTTCAATATTACTAAGAATATAAATTTATCTCATGGTCAATTTCTAAATGATAAATTTTAAAGAAATTTTACTTGCATTTAGGAAGTTAGATTGCTAAAGAAAATTTAGATTGGTATCAGCGTACTTCGGGTCAGTGAATTAACCTTTTGAAATCTAGCATTTTCTTCCTCCACACTTCGCCCCATAGACAAAATTAAATAAAAAAAAATCTTGGATTTTCTTTAGGTTGTCTTCCTAGCAAATACTTAGATTTTTAGGTTTTCTTCCTAACAAATCCATGGGGATCCCCCTCTTTGATGGGCGGTAAAAAAAGAACTTTCGGAGAACATGACCACAACCTTCTAGAATAAACTGGCATCTTAAAAATAAATTTGGTTCTCTTAGATAAGAAAAATTTAATTAATTCAAGTTGTTCTCCAAATAATTCCAGTCTATATGATGTCAATGTCGGAAGCTCTAGTCAGTGTCAAATCTAGATTCATTAACATTATAAATTTTTTTCTAATCTAACATTATAATTTTTTTTCTAATCTAACATTATAATTTTTTTTCTATGTAATAGTCATTTTGAGTCTAAGAAAATTGCTTTAATGAAATAGGAAGAGGCATGCTTGCCTAAATCAAAAGGAGGGTATGGAATCAAAGAGGAAGAAGTTATGTTTCACTTACAAAGATTCATGGGAGCCTAATCACAAACATCTTAGGGGAGGTCAAAGACACTACATAGAGGCAGTATCAGGGGATGAGTTAGAAGTAGAGGAACCAGAACCAAAAACTAACATAATAGAAGGAAGAGGTAGTTTGGAAGGCACCTTGGCCACTCTTATTTTTGGAAGCACTTTTACCACACTTTCATGTGCACCTCAGTATCAACCCTTTAGAGTTCATGGAGTTATTCACAAGCAAGATATTTTAGTACTATTTGACAGTGGGGAAAACCACAATTTCATAGACCAAGGATTGGTAAACAAAAGAGGCTTAGAGACAAAGGATGTTGAAGGTTTTAGCATCATTGTGGTAGAGGGTTTTACTATGCCTTGGAAAAATAAGGTTTAACAACTCGGCATCACCCTAGACGATCATCAAATGAGTGATGACTTTTATGTTATTAGTTTGAAAGAGACTACTCTGGTATTAAGAGTGAAACTGTTGTACTCCATTGGGGAATTTACACAATATTATCCAACCATGGCGTTTAAGTTCCGATCAGATGGGAAAGAGGTAGTACTTTGAAGGATCACTAACACAATTTTAACATCAACCTTAGCAAACAAGATGGGGGGTGTCACATTTGGTAGTTTTCTCTCCAGATCCCAGCTGATTCATGATTCAATTATCATGGCTTCACTCACTGAGACTGTTGGAGAAATATCATTTTGTGAAAGCATTTCAATTCTTAATTATATCAGATAAGTGCAACATAAGCTAACTACATCCTTAGGAGGAATGGAAGAAACAAAAAGATTGATTTAGGGTCTAGATATTACAACGATGTCCAGTTGGGGAGAGATAGAGCAGTTGAGTTGACAGTTGCTTGAGGGCAAGTAAATTTGGGATGAACGAACTGTAATGTCCCCTTTTCTGAATTAAATAAGTTAGGGAATTCGAAACCTATTTTTATTTCCCGTAGGCTAAGGAAAATTAATAAGGAACATAATTTAATAATAATTAATTTAAGTTTTCCAAAGTTACTTGATGTTATAACATGAAAAAATGACACTTAAAATTACTATTATTAAAAGGGGCCAAAAAGAAATTTAATTAAATGCCCAAAAATAATTATTATTATGAGGCAGGGGCAATGAATATTTAATTAAAAGTAATTTTAATCATTTTTAGGACTAGGGTGAAAGGACACGTGGGGCCAAAAAGATTGATTATTGATTATCATTAATCATTTTACTTTCTACAATTGAATCAAGAATCCTTTCAACTCTTGTTTGAGGATGAAAACCTTCTATTGTAGCTAGGTTTGAGGATGAAACCCTTCTAATATACAAAGATAACTCAAACTAGGGTTACAATTGATTAGGTCAACATGATTATTTAAAAATTAGGGTTTAGCTAGAAATCATAATTAGTGTTTTAGGGTTTCGAGAGGACATGAAAGGTATTGATTATCATTAATCATTTTACTTTCTACGATTGAATCAAGAATCCTTTTAACTCTTGTTTGAGGATGAAAACCTTCTATTTTAGCTACGTTTGAGGATAAAACCCTTCTAATATACAAAGATAACTCAAACTAGGGTTATAATTGATCAAGTCAACATGATTATTTACAAATTAGGGTATAGATAGAAATCATAATTAGTGTTTTAGGGTTTCAAAAAGGAGGTGAACGGTAGTAACATTAGAAAATCAACGTTTTAAGAGCCTCTATTTAGCAATGATCCACTTTCAGGCTGTTATCCTTTGATGTGTTGTGTTTTCAACACGCTGGCATTACCTTTCCATTGGTTGTGTCACACTTCCCACCAACAACGAATCATGTTAAGAGTAAATCGTCCCAATTGAGGTCAGTTTGTGGTGTTTGTGGGTAGATCATGACTTCCTTGTCACAACATAACATATAGCAAGGGAAAAAGGACCATGCCATACAACCCCAACAGGGTGTCGTATAATTGTATTCAATGCACCCATAAAACAATTAATTTGTAGACACTGAGGCTAAGGTTTGTAAAAGAAAATAAATAGAAAAATGGTATTTTATCTTCCATTTTGTTATTCTACTTTTTGGAATTAAATACAAAATTTTATTGGTGTACATAGGATAAGTTTATATTGTGTACCAATTATTATTTTGTGACATTCCAAATTTGATTAGGAATTAGAAAAAATAAATCAACATTCTAAATTTATTTTACAAGGGATATTTCAAGAATCCCTGGGTAGAACATTCTCTAAGACAAAATTGTTAAATCTCATTAGCAACTTCAATATTACTGAGAATGTAAATTTATCTCATGGTCAATTTGTGAATGATATATTTTTAAAAAATTCTACTCGCATTTAGGAAGTTAGAATGTTGAAGAAAATTTTAGATTGGTATCGGCGTGCTTCGGGTTAAGGGATTAACCTTTTGAAATCTAATATTTTCTTCCTCCACACTATGCCCCGCAGACAAATTAAATAAAACAAATTATTGGATTTTCTTTAGGTTGTCTTCCTAGCCAATACTTAGATTTTTTTTAGGTTTTCATCTTAACAAATACATGGGGATCCCCCTCTTTGATGGGTGGTAAAAAAAATAACTTTGGGACAACATGACCACAACCTTCTAGAATAAATTGGCTTCTTAAAAATAAATTTGGCTCTTTTGGATAAGAAAAATTCAATTAATTCAAGTTCTCCAAATAATTCCAGTCTATATGATGTCAATGTCGGAAGCTCCAGTCAGTATCAAATCTAGATTAACTAACATTATGAAAAAAATTCTATGTAATGGTCATTTTGAGTCTAAGAAAATTGCTTTAATGAAATAGGAAGACACATGCTTGCCTAAATCAAAAGGAGGGTATGGAATCAAAAAATTGTTCAAGATGAATATATCTTTGGAAGCAAAAATTCTATAAAGAATATATCAAGACAAAGATAGCACTAGGAATATTTTTCTCTGAAAAAAGTATTGAAGATTATTCTTATTTGAGTTCACTTTTCTAAGTTTAGTTAGGTGTGTAAGATTTTCTATTATAATTCTCATAATCAGAGTTTATGAGGTGTCACATCTCTTTTGTCATTTTGTATTAACTCTCTCCACACTTGTCCCACACATCTCCCTCACCCTTATCGTGATTAGAGACATTTGATACAATAAAAATGTTGTGCAAGTCATAAAGAGATTATTTGTAACTCCATCTTCCTTTCTCTAACTCTATTTATTGAACTCTCATATGTCATGATACTTGTTTGCTTATGTTTATCTTGATATGCTTGTTTATGGCTTGAAGTCATCCTTCTTTCTCCCTCTCTTGTCTTACATTAGAGATTGTACTTGAAGATTTTTACTTTGCAAGCCTTCTAATTGATGGGGGGTTTTCTTTGTTTGACAGTTTCGTCACTTGACAGATCTTGTTTGCCATAATTTGTGGCTTGATTCTTGTGAGGTAATATTGTTTCATTTTATGCATTCATTTATTGTTTTTTCAATATTAATCTATCGATTTTGACATACATTCTAACATAGTATTAGAGCAAGTTATTTTTTAACTTTGAATTTGATTGTGCATAGTTTTTGGTGGAGAAATTCTATTTTGACACTTTTTTTTAAGTGTTTATACCCGTACAAACCATTTTTTCAGTGTATTTTACTATTTCTTTTAACCCATAGACTAAATATTCTTAGTTTTTTAGTTTATTTATATTCTAATAGCCCAATTAAAGAGTTATTCAGTTATTTTTCACTACCTACCTATTTAAAAAAGTGGCCATATTTTGATTTCTATATTTTTTTGAATTTTGTTACTTTGTCATTTAAAATCACACAGTTAAAATTTTAAAAAAAACTTAAATTATATTTTTTTTGAAATCATTGAAGCTTTTTATTGTAATTTTAAAAAAGGTGCACTACCTTTATATATAACTATTTTCATACTTTAAATCTTTGAAAGATCTAAATTAATTTAAAACTTTTTGACATTTTTTTAAAAATAAGTTTTTTAAATGTTTTATTAAAATAATTTTTCCAATCTAAAATAATAGTTAAAAAAAAAATCCAAACTCTTAAAGTGGATACATAATTTTGTGTTTAAAAAATTTGTTTTATATATAAACAAAACATTTATTTTTTATGTTTTAAAAATCATATTAAACATGTTTTTCTCAAAGTTTTTTTTGAAGCATATAAAATAATTTTTCAAATTGGCTTTTAAATCTTTTGTTAAAAATGGTTAATCTTTGGTATAAGTTGAAACTTTTGTTTCAAATTATTTTTGATGGATATATTTGGCAAATTAAAACCTTATTTATTCAAGTATTTTTTACTTTGTTATCTCAATTCTATCTATGAATTAAAAAATGTTTTCAATTAAAACATTTTAAAATAACTTTTAAATTAGTTGTGGTTTTAGCATTTAATTTTTTTTGCATTAAATTATTTTTGAAAGTGATGAAATTTATTCTCTTAAATGTTAAATCAGGGTACACTTTATGATTATTAATATTTTACAAAAAAAATTATTGAAAATTTGATAAATATGTAAAACTCTTTCAATGTAAATATGAAAAAAATGCATAATATAATTAACACGATTAATGTAAAACTTGTGTCTTTTGACCTTATTAACACATCGAATATTAAATATGTTTCTATTGAAACTTGTATTTCTTTGCATATTCATTTTTCTAACCATGGTCTATAAATCATGTAATCAATAAATTATAGTGGAGACGATCTTAAAAAATGTGAAAATGACATTCTTGATCCTATTTTGTTTAAAACTATCATTTTTTTTAAGATTTGGTTTCAATGCTCCAATGATTCTAATGTTACTATGAAGTCATATTGTCCCCCTTATCGAATGACTTTTGATTCTCATAAGATTTTTTTAACTTGTAATGTTTCTCATACTCATATTAGTTAAAAATGGTAAGATTTGTGAACATTGTGATAAACATGAACATCATATCTCTAAATACTGGAAATTATATCAATACAATTCTTATGGTAAATCAAATCACGACATTTTACAGTGTTGAAAAACTGTTAAAATATATAATTCTAAAATAAACTCAATTTAAATCCCCAAAGCTATGGCATCTTCTAGAGACCTTGATTTTTGTTATTTTGATAATTCCTCCATTGCTTCAAGTATGATATCTTTTTAAAATGACACATCTTTTTTGTTTCATTTTCTATAAGTTTAAAATTCACAATTTTATGTATTCTTTACTTTTATGCTTACTTCTTGTTGTAAGTTATCAAGAAAATCTTTGATTTGGGCTCATTATTTTAGCTAATTTCTTTTTCATGTACGATTTTACACTTTGTGATGTAAGTTATCTTTTGCTTCATTTGCATTATTAAATCTATTTTTGTTACATTTATTGTATGTAGATCACATTTTATGGCATAATGTTTACTTAACATGAAGATTCGTGTTAGTTTATTTGTTTTGTAGGTATAGTAAATTTTTTTTGCTTTCTTTGTTGGTCTTTGTTCCATTGAGAATTGACCATCTTGTCTGAATATGCTTCTTGAAGATTATTGATGATCACACTTTTGTAACTTTCTTAGTGACACCTCTTCTTTTTTCTTCTCTCAAAATCATTGTATTCCTCTTGAAGGAAGTTTCCCTTAAAGGGGGAGTATTATATAATGTCAACTCCCTTCTTTGTGTTGGAGATCAATTTTATTTGGGTTCACTTTCCTAAGTTTAACTAGACGTCGATACAAAAATTTTATGATAATTTTCATAATTCATGTTTTATAAGGTGTCACACATCTATTTTCCTTTTGTAGGGAATCTTGGAGTTACATTTACATGGAACTCCTTTCACATTTGTCATACACACCCCCTTCACCCTTACGAGGATTATGACCATTTGACACACATTAAGAAAGTTGTGCAAGTCATGATCAAATTCTTTATAACTCCATCTTCATTCCTTTAGCTCTCATTTCTCATTCTATTCACTTACCTATGCTCATCTTGAGATGTTTGTTTATAGCTTGAAGCCATTATTTTTTCTCTTTCTTTTGTCTTACATTAAAAATTGTACTTAGAGATTTCTACTTTACCAGCGTTTTAAAAGATGCAGAGTTTTTCAATTTCTCCACTTGATAAATCTTATCTCTTGCATTTTGTGGCTTGGTTATTGTGATGTAATATTGTTTTATTTTATGTATTCATTTATTACATTTTCAATGTTAATCTATTGATCTTGTCATAAATCCTAACATAAAGTTTCTTGATAACATAGATGATCCAACCTATAATTTTAGTACATAGCATTAGATGTATAGATCTCACATCTGGAATTTATTTGAGAAATGTAGCAACCTTATCCCTAATTCCATCTGTTAGGATATTAAAAATGGTAGATCTATTAACATATTGAAGGATACCTGGTCTAGTGTGAGCACTCTTTGCAATCATCATTCCTTAAGTATTTTGGAAGAGTATTTTTAAATCCTTTGGGGATCACTGGTTTGTAATAATTGGGTTAAAACCCAAAGTGTTTGGGGCCCTCAAGTATTTTTGTTGCCAACCATTCCTCTAATATTCTTATTTTCTTCAAATTCTCTTTGAAATCTCACCATATCAACATCTCAGTGGAGACTGATGGATTAAAATGGTCTGATCCTTCCAACAAATTTTCGGTGAAACAAGGCTACAATAAGTTGATCTCTCATACTAGTTCACCTTTATAGCCTATGCAAAGATTTTGGATCCCTCCGGGTCTTTCTAAAGCTATAAATTTGTGGTTTGTCATGAAGAAGAAATATTTTTTTTGGAACAAACTCCAAAAGATTGATTTTCGTGGGTCTTCCTGATGCATCTTTTGTAAAGATAATTCTAAAACCACAAATCACATCGTCCTTCATTGCTCCTTCGCCTGTGGAATTTGGTCTTTGGTTCTTTTAGAAAATGAATAGATTTTGGGTAGCAACCTCTATTCAGGATATTTTGATAAATTGGACATAAAAAAGAGGAGATCAAGTTAAAAGTATTTGGGTTATGGCCCCATCTCTAATTATCTAAAATTGATGGAAAGAAAAAATAATAGAGCATTTAGGAGCTTGTTCCTTACTAAAGATTTCGTAACCTTTAAAATCGAGGCACTCCTTTAAGAGGTATTTAAGGTTAAAGTGTTACCCTTTTTAAAAAAATCACTAGAGAGAATCATCATATTCTCTTAAAATGTAACTTACTAAAAAATAACTTCATCCTCCCTCCCCAAATTAATAAAAGGTTATTGGTCTCTTAGAAGTCTTAAGTGAAAGTTATGTCAAGCAAAATTTTGACGGGATGAATAAAAGCAACCCAAATCATTCTGGTGGAGGAGGAATCTTAGGAGATTATTTGGGACAAGCACTTTCATGTTTTACCTTCAACATTCATTGGTTTTCAAATGATTCGGCCGAAACTCTAGCTCTTCTCAGAGGTTTGAGAACTACTACAAATTCAAATTTCAAGGAAGTATCTATGGAAGGTGATTTTATCTTGATTATCAACAGTATTAAAATGAGAAGATCTAATCAATGGAAGTTCAATTCAATCATTCAAGAGATCCTCTATATTATTCCTTTTTTCCATGACATGTCTTTCTCCCACAACTATCGTGAGATAAAATCTTCAATGAATTTATTGGCTAACTTTAGAGCTCTTCACCTTCCTCTTAATAAAGACTAACACTATGAAGATCCCCCTTCCTAGGAGGAATTTAGAGAATTAATTGTTAAAGACTTGACCCTTCAAAAACTTCCCTTTTGTTCAAGTTGTCATTGAGGGATTCAATGGTCTATCTTTTGGAGAGTGTTTTGTAGTCTCAGTGCATGTTAGACATTATGGTAATTGGTGACCAAGGCTTCAAGTTTTGACACCTACCTACTTCCTAGATGTGGTTCCATGGTGGTGCTTCCCTACAGTATTCCAACCCTGATCTGGAATGTGTTGCTTCTGGACTTTAGTTATTTAGTTTTCTTTCTTGTAACTAACTTGTTGATTTTGTGGTTGTTTGACTTTCTAGCTTTATACTTGTTTCCTTATGTTCTCTTAGAGGCTTATTTTATTTCTCTTGGTCTGATCTACTAGGCAAATCCTTTTGTAACATAGGGTAAGGGCCCCTTTTCCCTTATTATTATCTATAAAAAATAATGTGTTAATAGGTGATTTTAACCCTACTACCATATATTTTATACATGCAATGTGATATTAGTCCCCTTTTTTTATAATTCAAAGAGGGATTTTATTAGGGCCCTTACCCTTTACTTAAAGAGAAATATTTATACATTGATTTGGGTCAATTCCATTAGGGATTTGTAAATTTTACAACAAGGAATTTGAGCTTGGTAACTAAAAAATAAATCTATTGTTACTATTCACCATATTTATATTATGTTCATTTTCATATCGAAAACATTATTTTCCATGAAGAAAATAAGGGAAACCTAGCTCCAAGTTTGGTGGATCACTACTAAAGTGAAGAGTGTAGAGTTGCATGGCACCCAAAAAACATAAACAAGTTAGGGCTAAATGTTATTTTTGCTTGCAAAGCCTTGAAGGTGAGAGTGCAAAGCTGCATAGCACCCAAAAAACATAAGTGGCTAGCAAAGGCTAAATGATATTTTTGCTTGCAAATCCTTGCATTTGATGTCTATATATTTAGTACTCTAGGTATGCCATAATTTGCCTTCTATTCACAAATGTCATGTTATAGGCATGATATTGATTAGTCTTTAATCCATCATTTTTAGATTTGGGTGATATATATTTACTATTTATGTGAGCTTTCGTATGTTGTATATAAAGGAATTTTTTTCCAACTATATGCATTGTTTATTGTTTAAAAATATACCAACCTTTGAAACTTACCAAAAAAATAACCCAACATCTATATGAAATTATTATTAGAATGTTCCCTCTCCAAAGGGATAATATGGGATTTTCTTATCCAGTTTTTATGGTGCATGTGATGTTTTTCAGGAAGAAAAGTAAAAAATGGAAAGAGTACAAATATTGGAATAAGGAACAAAATATCTCACATGAAATATTTACATTCAATTTCTATGTTTCAAGAGTTTGTGAATTGCAAGACAAAACCATTTCCTTGAAGGACTATACATATAATATCTTCATAGGGTTGCATTATTTTTTATACTTTCAACCTTAATATGATTTTATATTGAATTATAATCACCGGGGAAAGACAATTAGAAATCCATTAGTGATATATGTCGAATTTCTCTTATGAAGGTGGTGCAAATTAAATGGTAATATTCATTTATTTGTTAGTAGAGTTTTACATAGGATGGATTTTAGTTGATACCTATTTTTTGAAGTTTTATATTTACACAAATTGTATCTCAATGTCTAATTATATTCTCTTATTTGGATTATATAGCTATTACAAATAGATAATGTCTCAAAGGGAAAATAACCAAACTTCTATCAAACATTTATTTACATGACCCACTACATCTCAAATTTTATCACCATCGAAAAAAGATAATGATAATTTTGATTTGAATGAAGACTTAAATATTTTAGGGCATGATGACAATCATTCAACTAGGATAAAATAACACACACAAAAAAAAAACCTATAAAGAAAGAGTTTTGAGATGGATGAAAAGTTAAATTTAAGTAGTTGAAATGTATATTCCATGAAGGGACTAAAGTTAAGAAATGGACATATTGTGAAGTACACAATGTTGTTGGACCATGGGAAACATGTAATGGTTGTAGTAATATGCAACATGATTCATTAGTTACTCAATATTTATGTCAAAGCATAAATTTTCAAAAGCAAAATGGACATGTGTGAATGAAAGGAAAACAAAATTTATTTTAAAACACATAACAAATGTTGATGATATGAACAAGAAAAGAGTTATCATAACTATGAAATTTGTATATTAGATGTTGCATGAAGATTCGCCCCTCTTAATATATAAATCTCTTTGTTCTCTTGAGATGGCCTTGAAATTATTAAATATTTTAAAGAACAAAAAATCCAAATCACATGGTTGCAAATCAATTCATTTTTTCTATATTTGAGTATCTTGAAGAGTTACAAATTGCATGAATATTGGATGGTGATGTCTTTTCATTGATGATAGATGAAAATAGATATTGTACTTTAGAAAAACACATGGTGGTTCAAATCGGTTGGGTCCACCAAGGGTTAAATTTGATGGTCACCCCTATTTGTCCACAATTTTTTGTGTCAATCCCCCACTCAATATTACCCTTGTAATTTGTGTCCATCAATTTTAATGCACTTTTTTCGTCCAAATATATGACATTGATGCATTATAAATCAAATTTAAATTTTAGCTAATAAAACATCTAAATGCTAGTGATTCTAAAATCTTCTACTAATAACGATAATTAGACAACATAATTTTAGTTAAAGCCTAACATTAATATAGATTCACTCCACTTACATTCATGTGTTGAATTAATATAATATTTTTTACAACATTTATATTTATCTCATATCATCCCAAATACACATTAACATATCTTCAAAAATATCAAATATATGCAAACATTTTGAACTTGAAAAAGTACCATTAATCAAGTAGTGTAAAGAAAATATCTAGTGTTCATTATCTCATAATAGATACAACACCACTACAAATAGGTAAAGCATAAAACATTCTAATACATTTTAGATCGTTCTTTCCTTTACATCTTTCCAAATTTTATTAACCTTAGTCCACTTCAACATTGATATATGAAGTACGGTCAATGAGACTTGCATCAAGACATGCAATGTATCTGAAAAAAGTTTTGTATTTTGTATATTGTTATTATATTTTGTGTTGAAACTACCCTCACATCCTACTATACTTGTTGGAATAGTAAGTATTGCTTGCCACAATTTTGATAATTTTGGAAAGCTTACGAGTCTGTAGCACAAAAAACCCTCCAAACCTCCATGCATATTCCCTCACAATTGAAGTAGAGAGTATTGACAAAATTATACAAGTTTTTTGAATAAGCTTCAAAAAAAAATTGTATTTTATTCTCCTTCACACAAAGTATGTTGCAACTGTTGAAGAAATTTAAGAAAAAAATCTAAATTATTTTCTAGTTCAAGCATCCTCTAAATAATTACAATGACTAAACAACTTCATAGAATTATCTTCATAGAATTGAAAAAACATCCTCACCTTATCATACCACGAGTATATTTTTTTATTTTCCCATAAAGTCAATAAGGGAGTCATCAATACAATCATAGTTTAAAAATTTATACTTGATAATTACTTAGCAGTGCATAGTTTTGACCTATACTTGAGATTCAAGAGTTTATTGGTAATAACTTGGCATTACTTAGAAACTTTATTAATACTTTAAAAATATAAATTCATAAAATAAACTTAAATAAAATGTAAAATAATTTTAAATAACATGAGAATGAATGTAGAGAATGCATAAGAAAATTTTCTATTAAATTTTTACCAAAGAAGAATACAAAGTAAAAGTTACAAACTATAATGTTCATAGGTTGTAGGCTATGTGACTATGTTTTCTTTGACGCTTGAAAACAAAATTTGTATTAAAAATTAGTAAATAATTGTAGTCCTTGGCTTTTGTTATTCACTATTTCAGTATGTATATTTTTAGGTAGCATTTAACAATGAAAACCTTAGGCTTGTGTACTTGTATCATTGTTAATCATCTTGAATGTAGATTAAAAAATCACCAAAAAACCCTAGCTCCACTAACTGTGCACTATATTTGTGAATTATAGAGAAAAAGTGTAGAAATAAGCATAAAATCATTTTTTTATTTTGTGTTTTTATCCTGTACCTAGTTGAGTCTCAACAATTTAATCAACTATTTTTGTTGAGTAATCTTAGGTATTACTTGACAAAAAATAACATAAATTGCCAAAACTCTACTCAAATTTTTTGAGGAGATTAATTGTTTGACAGTGAACTTAAAATTTATGATGATTAATTGATGATTCCTTGTGATTTATGAATCTAGTAATACAATAAGCCTTTCAATACCTTGACCGCTTGAGAACAACCTAACTCCATGAATTTGAAGAGATTGAAGAGTTTATGTAGAGAAAATAAGTTTGTTGTGTCTTTTGGTAAAATCTTGCATTCAAATAATTTACAAGTGTTTGAGCACATCCTTTTGCAAGTTTTTTACAACTCTTTAGTGAACCATCAATGCAATGCTTCATTATTTGTTTTGGTGTATCAACACAATCATCATGCACATTTGGATTGCCACAATTCATGTCTATGAATGTGTCCATATTTAGAGGTCTCAAAAAATTTAGATAAGTAACTTGTGCCATTTTTAAATGTGTTGGTCCTTGAAAACCACCTGTTTAAAGTCTATATGTCGAAATATATGGTTTCTCCCAAAGACATGACATCTACATACTTTTGTTGAATTTTTTTATTCAACTTGTTTAGTTCACCCAATACATTTGCATATTTAAACAAACTTGTATTGAAAAGATCATCGGCTTATAATACCATTAGTCTCTTTTCTCATTTTTTGACAAAGTCAACAACAGAGGCATCATACAATAAGCCTTCCAATAATTTGTCCTTTTGAGAGCTATATAACTACATGAATTTGAAGAGCTTAAGAGTTTCAAGTTTTATGAGTCCATATAGAATAATAAGTTTGTTGTATCTTTTGGTAGACTTTTAGACCCGATAATATACCTTATTTTCCAAATTTTCAATAAAAAATAGTTCAAGTAGTTTATTTAGTAGCTTTTCATGCAGTGAAAACCTCATGATGAACAATGCAATGAGCACCTATAAGATTGCTAATATTTTAAAAAAAAGAGTAACAAATCCATTTTCACACCCGACTGTTGATGAAGTACCATCTCTATAAACTATTATCAATATTATATTTAAAAGACCCATTTATTTCTTTAAAACAAAGATTGCATTATATAATATTTTCTCTCTTCCATCATACACATGATTTTAAAAATTGTGAAATCAGTGGCCCCTGATTTTTTTGAGTCCAAAAAACTGACATAAACTAAAATTTATTTCTCTAGAATTCAATAAGTGCTTGTTTCTAACATCAAATATAACAATGGATTATCTAACATTTTTGTAGTTTGTATCTCAGATACTTAGATATGAAAAAATGAAAATCATTTGCAACTATTTGATTTGTATATGATTTGTAGTCTTTTTTGGCATGTTTGGTGTTTCTAAGTATATTTCAATAAATCAAAAAGATTCATACTTTGAGAGGTTTAAGTTTTATTGTATGACCCAATAAACCAATTTCATGATTGTGATAATTATTTCCTTATTGGTGCCATCAATGTTTGCAATGTGTTTTGTAATAGGTTTTGTTTTCCACTCATTTTCACATATACATTCTATTTGTGAAATTTTATGGTTGTTTGAATATGCATGAATAACTATTGCATCATGTTGCAAAGTAGTACAACTATTTCTAGTTCCCCATGGTGTTGTGGATTTGTGTTCTTCACAATTTATATATTTTATGATCATTTTCCACTCATGCATTGCACACCTTAACCACTTAAATTTAGCTTTCTATTCATCTCTAAATCATATTTTTTAATTTCACATATTTTTGTTCATTTTGTGATGTCGCTTCTCCCTATCAAATTATTCAACATAATCATCATTATACCTTAATATATTTAAGTTTTCATTCGAATCAAAATTATGATCCTCTCTTCGTGATGAAGCTTGTGATGTACCCGAGCATACAAAAAACTTCTTGATTGAAGATTAGTTCTTTTTTATTTGAGACATTATTACTTAGTATGTATACAACCCAAATATTAAAAATGTTAGATGTAAATGTAACATTCATAAATTTATTATTAAAAAGAAAAAAAAAAAAAAAACCTTTAAAATGAAGATAAATTTAATTGGAGTGAAAAAGAAGTTTTTAAAGACTTTTGTTTAATTTTAGTAATTGGTAGTAAATTATTTGTAATAATAAATGGAATCAAGAATGTGTTTTATTGATTTAAGGTTCAATATGAAATTGTACATATTTAAAAATTATAAGTGTAACAACTATTGATTACTAACAACTAATATCAAACCAATTGATAACAACTCTCCTCAAATAGTTCTTTGTTAGTGAACAATATAATAACAACATATCAATCAATTTATGTAGAATATCTACTATGATGTACTGAATTTATCTAACACCTCCTTTTAATTCACCATAGTCTTAAGTGTACAAGTGAGATAATTTTAAAATGACTCAAACTTCACATGTGCAAGTGATTTGGTGAAGCTATCTATATGTTGATCTTCAATAGGGAAAAATTGGCATTGAATATCATGTTTTTGAAAGTATTGTATAAAATGGCACTAAACCTCAATATGTTTATCATGAAACACTGGATTATGCACAAATCGTAGTACACATTGATTGTCATGGTATATGATTGATGGTTGTGTATGTAACACTCCATGCCCTGCTTGTATACGATGTAACCATATCACTTCGAAAGCAACACCTATTGGTGCAAATATTTTGCTTAAGTAGAATATGAATAAATAATGCTTTATTTCTTACTTATGAAATAGGCATATAACCTAAAAAGAAAACAAATCTAGATGTGGATTTCCTATCATTGTTAAATCCTCCTTGGTTTGCATTTGGGTAGATAGTGAAAAAAGTTGGCCATCCTTATTATATTCTAAGTCATGTTCCATACTACCATGGGCATACCTCAATACTCACTTTGTTGCACTCCAAACAATCATCTTTGGTTCTTGCATGAATCATAGAAGGTAACTTGTAACATAATTGATATCTAGCCTAGTGTAGATTAAGTAAATAAGACTTTTAATCAATTGGAGATAGATTATGAAATTTATGTACGAAGATGAATTAAAAAGAGATAATTGAAGCCTTGTATCCATGGGTGTTGTAATAAGCTTACATTCCCCCATTTAAAATTTCTTGATTATAGTCTTAACATACGTTATTTGAGACATAAAGATGCGATGTCTCACTTTTTGTACCTCTAAGACAAGACAATAGTACAAAAGCCTGAGATCAGTCATCTCGAACGATTACTTAAGATCATTCTTTGTAGCATCAATCATCTTTACTAAACTACCAACAATCACTAGATTGTCCACATACCTGATGAGAATTACAACGTCCCCCTTGCTCTTTGAGGTAAAGGTTCAAATCATATGGACTTCAATGGAATCTATGTTGCACCAGATGTTCATCAATATTAATATACCAATCTCTAGGAACTTGTTTGAAACAATATAGAGATTTGATGAGTTTTCACACCTTTTGTTATTGATTAGAGGTCATAAATCCCTCTGGTTGGGTTATATATAACTCCTCTTTTAGATATCTATTAAAGAAAGCACTCTTTGCCTTCATTTGATGGACCTTATATCTAAACTAAGTAGTGATTGTAAAGACCATTCTGGTAGTATTTATCCTTGTTGTGGAAGTAAAAATCCCCTCATAGTTGATTCCTTGTTTTTGTACATATCCCTTTGCTACAAGTCTTATGTTATACCTGTTTGGAGTGCCATATTATTTTTATTTGATCTTAAATATCTACTTACAACTGATAGGATTCTATCATTTTAGAAGATCAACATGTTGTCATATGTTACTTTTCATGAGAGCTAGATCCTCTACAGTTATGGCATATTTTTAGGGATTAGACTCTAAGGATTATTGACCTATCGCAGGCTAAAAAATTTAAACATTTTTTCTCATGACGGATAAGTTCACCTCATCACACACCATGTATTATAAGTTCTTGGCCCTAATGTTGAAGTGTCTAGGACTCCATCCAACTTGGCATCTTGTATAGTGCTTGTATATCACTTGGGTATCCATTGTGTAGTTATTATAGATGTTGGAGCTGAAGGACTTGGTTGATCATCATGAACATCATCATCCTTATCATCATCACCATGTTCATCATCATCAAAATGGGTCATATGAGTAATGCCTAAACATGCGATGATGTGGAAGTGGATTGGACTCACCTTTATTACCAAATACTACATATTTGTTGATATATAACTTCTTGGTGGATCCATGAGTCACTTTACCTTCAACTCTTCACCGTACCCAATAAAAACACATTCCAAGGATTTTATGTTCAAAATTTTACTCTTCTTCTTTGGAACGTGCATTTGTGCTTTGAAACAAAAAACATGAAGATGAGAAATATGAGTTTTATGCCTTGATCATACTTATTTTGGAGTGATATTGTTGAGATTTTTGATGGTTGAATGGTTCAACAAGTAAACATTATTGGAACATCATTTGGCCCAAAGCACCATACAAAGTTAATTAATGCACCTACTACAAAGTGTAGTACAAAGGTAATCAGTACACCCATTCAAGTGCATAAGGCATATTTAATTATTACACCTATACAAAATCTTTCTATACAATCAGATCGAAGGAAAAAGGTATACCTTTTTAAGAAGGAAACTTCGCACCAAAGAGTTATGAAACGTTAAAAAAATATAAATTTCCTATAATGCATCCTAAATCAACTGCTAATATAATTCAACATGTTCCAAAATAAACAACAATAGTTACATAGCAAAATTCACCAAGTCCTACACCTTCTCTAGTTACAGATATGGAAACATATTCTATAAGCAGTGATCTCGAGAGTTATCATACAACACTTGATGCTTTTTTAGATTCAGATATATCTAAATGTAGAATTCCTCATCCATGAAATATCAAGCTTCAACTCTATGAAACAAACATGCACTATGATCCTTCCATTGATGGGATCATAGGCTAGTTTGCAAAAAAATAAAACTAGTGCAAAAATAATCAAAATATTTTCAAAAAATAAAAAAATTAGGCCCTGAGCATGATATGAGATTCTAGTTACTTCTTTACATATGTTATTTATCATAAATGTTAGTAGATGTCATATTGTTTATTATACATGCATACTTTTTATAAGGCACTTAAGTGTGATGCAAGACATACATTACACATGCATTCTCAGATGATGGACTCCCTTCTACCTAGTAGCCATGCATATGTTGGGGGTATCTAAATCTACATGTTGCCCTATAACATTTTATTTATCTATGACATCAAATGCAATATTGATCCACATATCTTACAAGTGTCTTGTAAATCATTCATATATTGCATTGTGCTACAATACTAGTTTTCACTTGTTCTATGTTCCTTATATTTTATTTTATTTCTTGCACAATTGGCTAGACATTATTTTCTTATTGTGTGTGGCCTTTAACCCTTGTGTGCAAATTTATTGAGAATCTCTATAAGACCATTGTTTGGTATGTGTGACATTTGAACATGTCTATTACTTGTGGCCCTTGGCCTTATATGTGTAAAATATTTGATTATGTGACATTTGAACATGTCCCTTGTGCTACCCTTAGTCTTATTATATGACATTTCTTAACATTATTGAATGTTGTGCTTGTGTGCTTGATGATCTTGATTAATAGTGTCATGATTCCTATCATGCACTCCCAGGGTATGGTCTAATTCAAAGATAATCATATTATTATGTGCTTCATTGCTAAATATATCTAGACATAACACTTTGTACGACTTTCATTTAATGTGTTTTATACATGCTTCAATGACAAATGTAATTCTATGATAACATACTCTCCAACATGATGACATACTACTATATGATCATATCTTTATCACATGATTCAATTAACTCTTCTTTTGAGATGAGTGATGTGCAAGCTACATCCCTTACCTCAAAATAGGGGCATCACAGTGGGCTTGTCTTAGAGATTTAAACTTTCATGAACAAATTTGGTATAAAATACAATTTGCACAAATATAAAGTACATGTTTTCAAAGATTCAAACTAATGCAAAAATCAAATTCTACAATAGAGTACATGTTTTCAAAGTTTTAAAATGATTCAGAAATCAAACATACGATAGATATTAGCATATCAATATATATTTTTGGGTCATATGACATGCATATGCATGGACTTGTGAAAAAATAGTTACAAGAATAAAGTTACAAGGTGAAAACACATTACAACTTAGCATATAGATGCATACATTTTATATCACTGCCAAATATTTAAAGGGGGCATGATACTCATTCATGTCCATGCTTATTAAAAGTTTAAAAGAATTAAAATTCAAGTACAAAGATACAAAATTCAAAGATTCAAAGTACAAAGATGCAAAATTCAAAGTAAAAAGATGCAAAATTCAAAGATGAAAAATTCAAAGTTTCTAAGATGCAAAATTCAAAGTAAATTTTTTCAAAGTTTAAGGTTTCAAAATAAAAAAATCAAAATATTCAAATTTAAATTTAAACTATTAATTTCAAAGAAAATTCTATGAGCAATGTGCTCATGATGGGGGCATGAATACTCTTCATTCCCTTTCGATCATGCAAATTAGAATATAGGTCTGTCTACAATGGTGTGATTTTAATCTATATGGGTAATGTATGTTTGAATCTAGTGACACTCAATGGTCTTGGAATCACTTCTAGATAACCTAACATGGCTCCACTTTTTTGGATTAGTAAATTTGGTAATATTCCCTATTCACGATAGTTAGGATAATGCATTTTTACAAGTCAAGATCTTAATTAGTTATTCAAAATTGGGACTTGATCACCCTAAATTCACCATTGGTTCAAATTCTCCAAGTGCTTCAATAAGGGGACGTAGTTCTCCACCGTCAATTATAGGTTACATAGCAATTCGAATTCACCTACATGTGTGTGTACTCCTTTGCTCTCTTTTCAATTTTCCAATTTTTAAAGTCAAGATTTTTCAAATTTCAAATGAACAAAATGATCACTTCATGAGTTTTTTTAAGGTTTGTTAAATTTGAGTGCCCTACACAATTCAAGAATTTGCTAAAAGATCAAGTGTGTTATACACAATCAGGTTCAACTCTTTCTCGTTTACTCTAGTAATTTCATTTTTATAATAAAAGGGAGAAAAATGTAGACACATAAATTTGGTCACAAGTATTTGAAAATATTAATTATTGACATATTTCCAACCACATGACTTGTATATAAATACATGAAACTTATTCGCCATTCATTTAAGACACTCATCGATATACAAACTAAACCCTTTGTTTATTGTTGTCACTACAATGAACTTAAAATGCTCAAGCTATCAAAAATTACCCTCAAATTATCTCCAATAGAGGATGGTTGTCTCTGATTTCCCTTGATAGATATATGGTAGGTGAATATAGGCACAATATGCTCTTATCCTCTTAAAATTACTACATCCCGTGCTAAATAATGGCTAGTTTTCAAATTTCAAAACATCCTTTTGGGTCTTCACATATGTTTCATATGGTCAACTAAAGGAAATTATCAAAATATTCACTTATTAATACATGTTAAGAGTCACTCATTAGGACCACTTGTTATTCACTTGGTATAGGCATATACACTTCTACACATTAACCAAGTCTACTTATTATATCTAAATTTTGAATCATTCACAAGGAGTATCCATAATCCAAGTCAAGAGCCTTATAAAGCAAGTCAAGAGCTATCAATGTCAAGTATCAAATCCATCTTCTAGCTGCATATACATAGTTAAAAGAGCACAATTGCACATTCACTCTAGGTGGGAAAACTATGTAGGCTTAATTTCCTTATTTGGAGTATTGGATATGTAGGCAATGGTCAATCATCAAGGGGTGATTGAGGTTAGCTGAACAAATTACGCTTCTATATTTTTCTTATGGATTCTCAAGCTATCAAAGTGCCCTAAGAGTTTAAAAGACAAAAGAAGACAAATAATGATTTCTACATAGTCAAACCCTAGTTGTGATATCTTAGATTACTCATCATTTATAGGCACATAAGGTGAAATGATCAATTTATACTCACAGTAGTCTGGGACACGTCCATGGTTAACACACTTTGGCACATAACACCTTTGTCCACTCATAATAGACCCGTCTAAATATATCTTCTATTTCTACCACTGATCTATCATTTCCATATTCTTGCATTCTCTATCTTTTCCTGTTAGCAACTTGACACAATCAATTGAGACAAATATGCAGTCAATGGATTGGAATGCACTGCACCTTTGTCCACCTACATCAAACTTGACTAGATTCTATTTCTGATTTTGTGCATGATATTGAGACTTCACAAACATCTTTTCTTTTGATATTCATAGTAAAAAATAATAAGAGTCGAAATAGATCAATGTGCAAGCTACGTATATCTCTTCTTAATAATTTTCAAACATAACACTTTCCATATTCAATAATTTATCAAAATTAGAATAGTTGAATATTGTATATATTTAACATTATGATATTTCCATTTTTACACTTATATAATCTCATAAACAATTTATTTATTTTATCATGAGCGATTGTAGGGTTTTCTAAATTTGAGTGCTCTACACAATCAAATTATTAGTTCAAATACCAAGTGTGTTTTACACACTCAGGTTCAACTCTTTCTCTTTTACTCTAGCAATTTTATTTCTAGAATAAATTGGGGGGGGGGGAGGAAGGGGAGAATGTAGACACATAAATATGGTCACAATTACTTGAAAATGTTAATTATTGACACATTCCAAACCACATGACTTGTGCACAAATACATGACTCTTATTTTCTATTCTTTTAAGCCATTCGTCGATATGTATGATCAACCCTTTGTTTGTTATTATCATTGCACTGAAATTTCATTGTCAAATGCTCAAATTAGATTATCCCCAATAAATGACAACTATATATGATTTCTGTTAACATATATGTGTTAGGTGGATAGAGGTGTAATGCACTATTTTCCACTTACATCAACCTCATCCTATGCCAAATAATGACTTCTTTTTGAAATTCAAAACATCCTTTTGGGTATACTTGCACATTTCATATGGTCAACTAAAGGAAATTGTCAAAATATTCACCTATGAATACATGTCAAGAGTCACTCATTAAGACCACTTGTTATTCACTGAAAGGAACAATGACTATATCATTCCAAGCCATAGAATCTCAAGTATTAATGACAAATAACATCACAAAAGGAGAGATTTGTAAAATAAAGGGTTGCAAATTAATATATTGAACAAAGTAGAAAAAATCATATATTACATCTAAACTTATTCTAAGTTATTACAAATGAGAAGCTTTGCATATATAAGAAAGTAAAAACAAGTGGAAAAACATCCTAGCCAATGTGAGATAAATACACAATAGAAAAAAACAAAAAACACCTAGTACATATGAGTAACCTACTCTAACACCCCCCCTCAAGTGAAGCTAGGGTCTAAAAATAGCCAAACACAAAGTGGCATATCCATAGTATGAGACCTGATAACAAGGCTTGATCAGGTACTCATATACAATCTATCCATATGGAATCCCCCTATGGACAATTAGCATCGATACTCCAAGTCAGGCTCACAAGATGACTAGTGTCGATGTCAAGATCCTCTACTAGAAGACTATAGAAGCTCCATCTGCATCGAATAATGTTTTTTCTTTTTTTCAAATGAAGAACACGAATGGTGAACTAAAAGTTTGCCCATTCCACAACATAATATGAATGAGGCAACAATACAAAGATATCTAAATCATGTCCAAATATGAAGTGTGGCATGGGTCTAAAAAGATAATGCATAAGAACTAGATGTAATTCCATGGAAGTGAACCGATTAGAAGAAAGACATGAAACATTCACTAAAAGAATATCCATAGGAAGTGGATCATAATGCATAACAAGTGTACTCTCACTAGAACTAGTAGAGTCCTCTGAAGTGGTAATCTGTAGTGGCTTAACATCCTACATAGAAACAAAGGTAGGTTCTGCAAATAGACATCCCAAGTCTAGCATAAACTCATTTCATAAAGGTGGCTCGACAAAAAGAAGAGCAATTTTCATTAGGAATGTGTCATCACATGAAACTATAATAGGAGGAGAGAGTGCATCATCAAAAGAGAAAACATCGTTGATAGGAGGAGGAGAAGGTGATGGAGAAGCATCACCCATGTCACCATCAAAAGATAAATCCTCACTAATAGGAGGAGAAGGAATTAAAACATGAGGTGGAGTAAGAGAGGGTTTAGAAAACCCACAATGCTCAATATCCTTCTCAAATAAGGCTAAAAAAGCATCTCAAACTTAATTTGATGATGTGGCATCCATAATATGAATGTGTAAGTTGTTTGAAACATTGAGGTGAATCAAGCAAAGAGCCTCATCTTGCATAGATGCAATCTATGCAATATCTTTCTCATCTGTGAATTTGGGAAGGTCACCAAGTACCATTATCTAAAAACCTTTCAGCTAAAAGTGTATCTTCATTTTTATTTTTCAAGTAGTGTAATTCGAGGTGTTGAGGGGATCCATTGTCCAAATACAAGGAAGAAGTTACAAAGAATAAATAATGATCCCTCTAAAAGAACAACACCTGATTCAAAGAATGACAAGGAACAAATAAACCCCCAAAAATGTGTAAGACCCCCTAGAATTTGGTACTTTATAATTGAGTGCATTTTACAAGATAAATGACCCCAATAGATGGAGAATAAAAAAACATACACTTTTGAAAATAAAAGAACTCAATTTCAAGTTACCAATCAAAAGATATATTTTTTACAAGTTTTTCCATTATACATGGGTCAAAAATAAAAATTGTACCTAAAAAATATCAAAAACTTGGAAAAAATTATATTATTTCTACCAAATATGGAAAAAATGGATTTGAAAGAAATTTTCAACAAATGAAAAAAACAAATGATTTTGGAGGGTGATTTGCCACATAGATCAATCTTTCACAACATCTAATTTTTCCCCCTTTGATTGTGTATAAAAAATCCACATAAAAATAGATTAATAGAGTTAACTTTAGAGCCTCATATCTCCTTGAACACTTCTCAGAATCCTTATTATAACCACTTTATGAAAACCTATCAAAGTTCTCTTTCTAGTGGTGAAATAACTTTCTAGATCAAACCTCTGTGTGAGGAGAAGATTGATTTGCAAGATAATCACAATTTTTTGGAAATTTTTTTTGCAATTTCTCCCAAAAAATGAAAAGCATTTGGATTAAAAAAAACTTTGCAAAAACCTCAATGAACTCCCAAATGGATGGTTGCAATACCTACTGCTCTGATACCATGAAATGAATGATGACTAGATCGCTCTAAGCCACATAATCTCAGGGGTTGACAACAAATAACATCACAAAATGAGAGATCTATAAAATAAAAGGTTTCAAACTAATATGTAAAACAAAGTAGCAAATATCATATATCACATTCAAACTTATTTTAAGTTGTTACAAATGAGAAGCCTTACATATATAGGCGAGTACAAATAAGGAGCAAAACATCCTAACCAATGTGGGATATATCCACAATAGAAAAAAGACAAAAAAAACCTAGTAAACATGAGTAACTTACTCTAGCATTCACTTGGTACAAGCATATACACTTCTTCACAGTGAGAAAATATAACCTATTCTACCCAAATTATGAATCATACAAAAGGAACATTCATAAGCCAATTCAAGAGCCTTCTAAAACAAGTAAAAAGCTATTATTGACAAATATCAAAGACATATTTTAACTGCATACACATAATCAAAGGATTACAATTACACATTCACTCTAGGTGGGAGAAGTATGTGGGATTAATTTTCCTCCATCAAGTATTGGATACATAGGTAATGGCCAATTATAAAATGGGGGATTGAGATCAGTTCAACCCATTCAAATCCCCCTTTTTTTTTGTAGGTTTTCAAGCTTATCAAAGTGCCCCAAGGGTATCAAAGATAAGAGAAGGCAAATAATGATTTCTAAATGACTAAGCCTTTGTTATGATATCTTAGATTACTTAGCATTCACATGCATGGAAGACACAATGATAGGTTTTTACACATAGTCAATTGAGACAAGCTCATGGTCAATAGACTCGAGCGCATTGCATTTCTATCCACCTACAACGAACCTGTCTAGAAATGTCTTTAACTTCTATCCCTGATTTATCATTTATAGATTCCCACTTTCTCTATATTTTCATGTCAACAACTTTTCATAATCAACTAGGACAAGTCTGCAGTCAATGGACTAGAACACACTACACCTTTGTCCACCTATAATAGACCAATCCATAATCTATTTTTGATTTTGTCACTGATACCAAACCTATATAGCCACCAAATCTTCTTACTTTCTTAGTCCAACAGTTAGAATAATCAACAAAGATCAATGTATAAGCTAAGTATATCTCTTCTTAGTACTTTTAAAAAATAACACTTTTCATATTCAACAATTTATCAAAATTAGAATAGTTGAATATTGTATATCTTTAATATTATGATATTTCAAGTTTTACACCTATATAATCAACATAATACACAGTGTTTTATCAAAAATAGGGTAAAAAATAAAAACAAATTAAATGTAGACTTATTATCCATCTGACACTTATCTATCAAACATTTATATACTACCACCCATTGAGAAAAATTGCCATATTCTTCCTAATTTGTAAATCAATCACTAGGATTAGTCATTAGACACACCAAGCTAGGTTAAGAGCAAACATTATCAACTGTCAAAATCTAGATCACTAGGTGCATTCATATAGAAAAGGAGCACAATTGCACATTCCCACTAAGGGGAAGAACTATCTGTGACTTGATTTCCCTCTTCAAAGTATCAGATACATAGGCAACGATCAATCATCAATGGGGTTGATTGGGGTCAGCTCAATCCATTACACTTCCAAAGTTTTTGTAAGATTTATCCCTTCACAAGTGGACCCAGGGTTTCAGATGAAGGAGATGGATTTTTGGGTGCCATGCATATGATCAGACCTCAAGGTTGCACACAGAGCCGAAACAAAAATAGATGCACCTACTTGTATCAAACAAAGAAATGAAATATCTAGGGGCAAAACCATTTAACTCAAAACATAACAATAAACGTTATCAATTTGAGGTTGATGTTACTCTCTAGGCATGCACAAAGATCCAAAACTTGCAGCTAATAGCTCACAAACCTATTTCCAGCCTACCATGTTGCCTGCCATCTAGCTTAGTTTTACATAATACATGAAACCACTAAATATCTCATCCTTTATTACACTTTTCATAATTAGTAGTTGTCATTTCCAAATAATTTTAATCTTATACATTCAGATATATGATACATTGTCATATCTTATGATTTGAATTACTACAATATTTTATATCATAATTAGATTATGCAATTAATCCAAATTAAGGTAAAATAGGGGGATCACCTAGAGTCCACAATGGCCTCTTTCCACAAAGGTTTGAGAAGGATAAAAAATTCACCTTTGCCTCTAGGGTGAGAAAAGTAGATTTGAATGGCTTATACCAGATGAAGCTAAGGGTTATTTCAAGACTAAATCCAATACAATTAACATCTTAAAGCAAAAAAATCAATTTTAGGTCCATTTTTATGAAAGATCTTAATCATTTCTTTCCTATTTTGGGCATCAAGGTCCATAACATTCCAATCTATTTTGGGCATCAAGGTCCATAACATTCCAATCGACAATATTCATTAACACTTAAAAGAAGGTTTGGATCCCAAGTTTGGCTAAGAAAGTCTTTAAAAATAAGGATGAAGCTTCTCATGATTACCCTTCGTATTACCCATACCCTTTGTCATTTGAAGCTCCTTAGGCTTCCTCTTTTTAGGGTCAGCTTAAGAAGGCTCTATAATAGGATCCAAAAGTGGGGATTCATCTCCACCAATGTCATGAACCATAAGGTAACATCCCCCAGGGTCACCATCTCCACTAACCACATGATCATGGATCACCCTAGAGAATTTGATCCTCTTAGAGTTAAGATTATATAGAGCCAATATGACAAACATTCCCCTTTGCTTTGACCATGTGTGTTTGGAGTAGTACATACTGGATCTCTAGGGTTTTCAACCCACTCAAGAGAACTTCCCACAAATCCAAGTTCAAGATTAGAAGAATTGATTTTTTATAGGCGTTGTAACTCTCCTTCCAAATTTTATTCCAATAAATCCAAAACCCCTAGGGAAATAGAAGTTTTAACATCCCTTGTGGCTAGCCCTTGTGTGATCACATGAAGGGAACAATTGGAAGTAAGCACCTTGGGCTTAGCTAAGATGACTTCATACTCAATACCATGGCATGAGTTAGGAACTTTAACAACATGAGGCACCTCATTTTTAGTTGACCTAGGTTCTCCTACTTTTTGACCAGTTAGGGATTTGCTTTGGGTTTCAATAAAATGGAAGTATTTTCTCACATGGACATCCCTTTAACAAAAATACAATACACTTAAGCCTCCAATCCCTAAAATTTCACAAACAAAAACTTTTTTATTTCCTCTAATCTTTAGGGAAATTGGGAAAATTTTAGCAAGCTCAAGTGAAATAAGAACCATATCATTAAGAGACAATAATGTAATCTTATCCTCTTCAATTTTAAGGATTTCACCTAAGGGTTTGAGATATATGAGGAAGGATGATCCCTATTTAGGGAGGCACCAAAGAAACTTCAATCCAATAGGAAATAAATTGTTCTCTTCGAGAAGGAAATGCCATATTTGGATCCCAAGACATAGCCCTAAACAAAGATTTTCCCATATTCCAAAAAACTCAATCGATAATGCTCTTGGGCATATTGGATTTTTTGAAATAAACCACAAAAATAGGTCATTTTGAAACATCCTACAAAAAATAATATAAATTCCCATATTTTTATCCCACAAGCAATCCAACCATTAAAAATATTATGGGATGGTAGAACTTCTATATCTATGGAGACAACATAAATACCAATTTGAGAGTCTTTTTTCTTCATTAACCATTACCTTTTCCTTTTATTCATTCTCAGAGATAGAGAAGGGAAAATGCTAGTTTGGTCTCCTAATGAGGGCCACTTTGTGGTGTCTTGGCATCATATTCCATGTCATTGCTCCTTCAAGGACAATTGTACTTTCTTCTTGAATAGTATCCCTAAATACTTATGGCCTCCAAATTGAGGACATGAGGTCAAGCTCTATGAAGGACTAGATGAACAAGTGCCGCTATTAGGGTTTGCTTTTGCTTTTTAAGCTTCCCCACATTATTTTTCATTTTCATACGAGTGCCGCTACTAGGGCTTGCTTTTGCTTTTGAAGCTTCCCCACATTGTTTTTCATTTTCATTTTTTTGTTCAAAGTAATTGCTACAATAACTTCCATCCACGATAGACACAAACACAAAGCCAATTAGTGTTGCATCACACCAATTTCATACCTCATGGAAAACACCACTTTGCCTTTTCACACTTAGCTTTCTCTAAGCATGTAATCCAAGGATGGGAAGTAGGTCATGACAAACAAAAACAAACAAACAAAATAAAAACAACAAAAATACACAAGGACATCACAACAAAGAGAACACAAAGGGAAGCTAAGAAGAAAATACCAAAACACAAGGGATACGCTTGGGAGTTTCTAATATAGGATGAATCTCCCGTCTTCCTTCACCCACAATGAGTACCAAGCTCACCCCCTCAAGGCAGGGAAATACAGAGATTATATCATTGAAATATACATACTTAAAACCAAGGATCTTATTGTTATAACCACTGTATATTATTATTTTTTAGCTAATAATAACTATATTGATGCCTTAGAATAATAATTTTCTATATTAATTAAATACCATAAATGTAATGAATATTTATAAAAATCATTTTGAGATGATTTAAAAGTGCCTCCTACATTATAAAAGTTTCTCAAGCATAACATGATAGACCCAAAAAAAAATTATACTTTAAAAATAATAATAAATAACATTCTTGAGAATATATATATGTTAAATAATATTATCGAGAAATATATATATATATATATATATAAAATAACATTCTCGAAAATATATATATATTATATGTGTGTGTGTGTGTATAATACAAAAGCATGGCTGAAGAATTGGGGAAGCACTGAAAGAAAGACAAGCGAGGTGAGTAGGATTTTGAAAAGTTTTAATGTCGGCTAAATTATTCGCAAAACAAATCAGTATAAACCCTCAAATTCGAGATTTCCAAACAAACTCTGCACGCCTGTATGCTGTCGAGGAAAATATATCTTTCGAGCTGATCTCCTTCGGAAGCCTTCGAGCGCGGCATTTGCATTGACAATTGGATTTCTTTTATCATGGATGGAACAAATAATGTAAAAGTTCAGGAAGCTGCTACAATGGATGAAGTATCAACAGCAACAAATGATTCAAAATCAGTATGGGCCAATACACCATATCATGTATTGGAGGAGATATTGGAGCACCTTCCATTGAATTCTTTTTTCCGTTTTCGCATGGTGTCGAAAGAGTGGAACTCTCTATTGTCTTCTGACAGATTTCAAATCCCTCAGCTTGATATTCTTGTCCTTAATAAGGGAATGCACGCTGTTAATATGAACTTTGCCCGTTGTCTTGGGGACCTGCCACCGCCTATTGTAGAGGATATCTTACAGATGATATAACTTGAAAGTGGATTTTTTTAGGAAGAGGAATGCTTGCGAAATTTCTCTTCCTTTCCATGAACTTTTTTCACCGATTGAATCTTCTGTTGTAATTTTAGGGTTTTACTTTATTTAGGGAGAAGATTCCTTAATTTCGATGAATTTTTGTGAGCCAATTGAATCTTTTGTGTTAATTTTAGGGCTTTATTTTCTTGCAATTTTGGGTTGGAAGATTAGGAGCGTGCATGCCCTGGTGACAGCAAATTCTTCAACGAGAGGTTGTAAGTAACAAATATTTCGTCTTAATCTTGCGGAGTTGAAATATTGCCCTTCCAAATTTTAAAGATTTCAGGTTTTTTGCGAATGGCATCATTTATAGGGTTTATGATTTCATGTTTTGGCATTGCATCATTGTTTGTGGATTGTTTTGGTTGCGTAGGTAAAAGAAATACCGAAACAACCTAATCCTGGTGAACTTGGTGAAATGGATTTGGTTAGATTTATTTTCATTTCAATTATCACTTCGAATTTTGGATATTGATTCATTCTGCTTAGAATTCTTGTACCTATAATCTTTGTTAATATTGAAGATGTTGCTTGAGCAACTTTATTGTGGGAAACTTTGTGAAATGCATTTGGTTAGATTTATTTTGATTTCGATCATGACTTTGAATTGTGGATGTTGATTCTCTCTGGTTAGAATAGCTTATAGCTATAATCTATATTAATGTTGAAGATGTTGCATACGGATGGAGAAGAAATTATTTTGAAGTGTGCTCTTGTATTTTCTGTCCAGATATTTTTTCAGACACATTAAGTAATGTAGTGATTGATTTGCAATAAAATGGGGAATGTAATGGGAAATTGGGTTAATTACACCAAGTGTTGTTTTCTAGTTTCCATCTAGATATTACAATCAATTTGTGATAAATTGGAGAATGCAGGGAGTTGTTGGTTGTAATATTTTTTCTAAACATCAATTAATATGGCGACTAATTTGCAATAATTTGGGGAATGTAGAGGTAAGTAGTTGTAATTTTGTTTGGAAAAATTAATTAATATGGTGATTAATTTGCAAAAATAGGAATGTATGGGAAATTGGGATAATTTCCCCCTTGCTAACATATTAGGGGTACAACTGGTTGAGGGAGGTCAAATTGGGCCCAAATTATTTTTGACAGTATTAGAGGGTCCTGTGTTTCTTGAAAATGCTATTTATCTTCTATAGGCATCTTGTTTGCTTGAGGTCAAGATCTAGCATGCCCTAGAATTCTTGTTTTATTGAAGAATAATGATCAGGGATTCTTTGGCATCTCTGCCAGGTTTTGAGCCTGGGACATTGTGGTTATTAAGTGTCTGACCTGATGCCTTCACCACAACGCGATGGACACCATGCTCTAGAATGTTGATTAACAAAAAGAAAGAAAAAAGTGAAATCTCACATATAGAGGCAAATAGATAGTTGTGTTGAGGAGGGCATAGAGTAGTATACCCTGAATAGAATTTTAGCAATTGCATAACCACATGCTATAGCTGCTTAAGCCAAAACAAAGGCAACTTATGGAGAAATCAAGTTGGTTGAAGTTGTTTGTAATGAGACAAATTAAATACTCGAGATAAGGAAAAGCTTAGAAAGTAAATGGACTGCAAATAAATGTGTAAACATTTGGAGCCTAGTACCAACTGAAGGAAAAAAACACACTATAAAGAAAGCATCACTTAAGGTTGAGAAACCACAATGCACCACTAGGCAAAATATCAAATAACACACAACCACAACAGATCATTAAAGATGATAACCTGTAGACCACTGAATTTAATGGAAATTTGGAGAATAGACACAAATGAGTGCGACCTGAATTTCTTACACTGAATGCAAGATCTTTTATAAAAGATTAAGAAAACCAGGATGTCTGTGTCAAAAAAGAGTTCAGGACAAAAGACTGCTTCCAATTCCAGGTTGGGTGATGCCAAGACACCCTATACTCTTCATAAGCTTTGTGAGGATCAGGAATACTGACCAATTTGCTAGAACTAATCATGGAAACTGGAAATAAAATGAAGGTATTTAAAACTCATATAACAGGACAGAGCTCCCTGTTGCCAGACACAAGACATTTAGAGGCTGTTGCCTGTGTGTAATCGGTTGTTAACAGCATTTCTTGGCTGTCGTTGCTATCTTTTTTATTGAGTTGTATTTAAATTTTTATATTGATTTTGTTGTATAGAGTTATGTGTATGTGGTTATCAATATAAGATCATGTATAATCTTCCTTTTCATTTTTGCATATATGGACACTCCCATGCTTATTCAAACTGTTTTTCTATATAATGAAGAATGATAGAAAATAAAAATAAAAATCAGTAGTAGATAAGAAAAAGGAAAAAGATAATATTAGAAGGGGGTGAGATAAATGAAAAAGAGGTAAGCTTGGAGAAGATACATAAGCAGGGGTGCTAGATTTGTATCAAGTCAGTATTCCTTTGCCTTGTTGGAATTTTTTCATTGCCTGGCCTCCTATGTAGGATATCTTGTTTGTATTGAGTTTCCTAAATATTATTCTGCCCATCTTTAGAAATGGGTTCACGTTGAGGCTAATATAGCTATTATGGGATAATTTTAATGAATACTTTTATAAAAATATGAAATGTTTATTGTTATATATGTGTGTGTGCGTGTGTGTTCTTGTTTATTATATGCAACCTTTTTTATGAGGTTTTTGGTTGTGTTGTGATTGCTGTCGTGGTTTCACATTTCTAGTTTCCAGCAACATAGACAGAGCATCGTACTGAAGTGGTTTGAAAGAGGGCATTGAAACCACCTATACAATTTTTTTTGGATAACTCTAGCCTTCTCATCCTGCAGAAACACACAAATTCAACAGGCAAAACCCATTAAGGAAAATTCAAGCTGTACTGTAAGAAGATAAGCCACATCTTTTTACTAAATTGATAAGAACTCTGAAAATCACAAATTTTAAGTAAATTTAAAAAGCTCAGAATCCATAAGTTGAATCCTGTTTATATCATAATATTGATTGAGCTTTTCACTTCTTTTCATTACTAAGATATCTTAAAGCAACAAGTTAACTTCTTTCAACGCAATTCAGTCCTCTTCTCTTCATAAGTAGACACACATAGTAAAAAGCTACCCCTGTCAACATTGAATTTTGAAATGGTAATTGCTGTTGACTTGAATGACTATGGTGGTAGTGTTCATAAGCTTCCCTAACTCCAACCTACTTTTTTGTATAAATCTATGTTCCATGGAGATGCCTCTTAACCCTTCTATACCATTCTCTCCCCTGTTCCCATCTCCGTGCTATTTTACTAGAAAAATATATTACCTAGGATATGGGGGCAACTTCTATTCATTGCCTTTTCGTAGCCTCACATTTCATTATCCCCGCAAAAGGGAATTCAGTGGACATATGGATTCTCCTAGGTCTTTCCAAAGGGAAAATTCTAATTTGAGGAACAGTACCCACTTTAACCATGTCAAAAAGCGTGGATCCGCTGGGACTCGGACCTAGGACCTCCCATTGTAATGCTGGGGCACTCTTACCACGAGCTACATGTCCCTCATAGGTTCTATTTTTCTTGGAGCATGGATTGACCTTCCAACACCCTTTTTCAAGCCACACACCGGCTTGAGTTCACCTAGCTTGGCTAAAATACCATGTCAAAAAGCATGGACCAACTAGGTCTTGAACCTAGGACCTCCCATCAGCATGCTGGGGCACTCTACCCCTGAGCTACTGGCCCCTCACAGTTCAGTTTTTCCTGGAGTGTGAGTTGACCTTCCAACAACCAAGGGAGGCCAATGTTGGGACAGGACGAAAGGTTAGGTAAGGTTGCTCGGACGCCATGGAGGATAGCCTGATTTTGGAGCTGGATCCTGAAAAGGTGGGGGAAAACTTGCAAACTTGGATTTCAGAGGCTTAATTTGAAGATTTTTAGGAACCCATCTATCTTTGAGACCCATCTTTTTGGGCTTGGGAGAACTGGGAGACCTGGGGAGATTATGACATCAAATCATGTCTGAGAGGTTACATTATTGTTGTTTTCACTAATGAAAATTTCTTCCGGGGGGGGGGACCATTTGTATTCTGAAATGCTGGTTATTCGTGAAATTCTGGCATTTGGGGTTTAAGCCAGTTGAGGAAATGGCCTACAAGGCCCCTGTCTGGATCTGATTTTATGCACTCCCGCATCAGTTCTGTGTAGGCTATTTTTTTTGAAGAGCTCAGGATTTTTTTGTGTCACTTTGTTTGCACTTTGTATGCAACAATGGGTCGAGGAGCTGCTGATTAAGCAAGGATTTGTGTAAATCTGAACTTAGATTGCGGATATGCACTTTTTTAATTACGTCATAAACAACCTCAGTTAAGTCTTTAATTGGAACTTCATACAATACCTCAAAAACATATAGCCTTGACTCTTCCATACAGAAAATCCACTTAGTACCTTTTTGTTGTCTACAGCTGCCGGCAAATTTTCAATATAAGGTATATGGAATTCAGAAAATAGACAAAAAAACCATATTTTCAATCTTACTGCAGATTTGTACTATAATTTCTAGTAGTAAATAAAAAAATGAAACCCGAAGCTATCCATAAGGACGATGATCTGAAGTCCGCATCTAGTGAAAATGTTTGGGGAAAAAACAGTGGATTCATAAAAAAGAAAATGGTATAAAATATATGATTGGCTGTCATTGTTGACTTTTGCATGCTTTATAAATAATATTTTCTTGTCTTGTCATATGTTTTGACATAATGTAAATCAGGCAGTAATTTTTAGCTATCCCAAGGAAATTCTTAATTGCTTGAAACATCTATGGCTTGGATTTTCAATGGGTCCAAGATTAATAGTAGTCATTAATATTGGGAGTCTTATAACATGAAACAAAGTTAATGTTAGTGTTTATAAGAAAAAGGGCACATTTTTTTTTCATAAGTAAAAAGCCATTAAATTGATATGTGAAAATTTACATAGCCAGCGAGAAAATTATGGGAAACTGTGATTCAAAAAGATATACCAGACTCAGAGATACTATCCTAAGCTTGAAGTAAACCTTGATTATTACAGCATTCGAAGGAAGCAAGTACAATCATAATTAGTAGTAACTATACAAGAAGAAAGAGCAATAGAGCTGAAATGAGAAATCAGTCATTGTGATGAGTGGTGAAGTATTGGCGAGCATTGATGCCATCTACTTTGTCGTCTTCATTCAGGTTTTCTGCATTATGAGGCAAAACATCAGCAGGAAATTGTTTGAAGTCAACCAAGAGCACCGGGTGATTGTCTGTGGAAATGCCAGAAACTGTGACAGATGTTGTGCATTTTTTATGCGGAGCGAGGGTCAAACATGTTTCTGCTTCTGGAGTCTTCAGTGACCTCTAGACTTTTTTTGTAGGATTAGCAGGTATGGCTGAGTTATTTGGTTGGCTGGAATCCATATAGAAACGGAACCTTTGTAGACGGCACAAAAACACATTGACCTTACCAGTGATTCAAGGCCCTGTTGGCAATATTTTCAATTTTGGTTTATATTGATATCGATGCTGGTAAGGAGTAATAAATACAGAGCCAGTATTTGGAAGCAATTCAAAGATATGCTTATGAGCCTTTTGCATCAATCGAGTGGTAGTGACAATCTTGGAGGCATGTTACTGAAAACACTAGAATACTCAAAACAAAACAGTATCTATTGATGCATTAGAAGAATGGGAAACTATACCATCTTTGCCTTTAGCCTGCATCACATGGATATCTGCTAATGTGCATTATTCATTTCCTAGGTGCCTCATTTTGTATGACTAAATGATTTTAAGTCTGTTGCTCCTATACCGTTCAAAACCAAATAAAAGCCTTTTTAAGACTCATCTTGGACTTGTCCGCAAGTTCTAAGCATTGGAAACCCAAAAGAGTAACTAATCCATCCATTGACTCTTTCTAGAAGTCTATTTCAAGCTAATAGTTGCTTAAATTTAGCTAAATTTTGATGCATATCCCATTTCAAGTGAGGATTTTCAATTTTCCACTTGAATGTTGATATTTTTAGGACACTTGATCAATAAATCAGCCCTTTTTAGAAGCTTGATGCTAATGGAACTGAGAGTTCATTGGTGTCAATCTAGCGAGTAATCCCAACTATTTGGCACATGTTTACACTTCTAATGGCTTGTGATTATGCAATCCTAGTTATGGCTGAAACTTGCATTGAGAAGAATTTGTCATCTGCTGTTTTTTTATCTCGATTCACTTAACTTTTGTTTTTGAGGTTTTGACTTTGTACTTCCTCACAGTCATCTACTCTTGTTTCTCCTTAATAAAGGTAATGATGGATGCACCTTCTTGCAAGATATTGATGTCAAGGATCCTATTTTTTCTTATAGTCATAGCACAAACTTCCTTCGAAATCCATCCATTCTAGATTGATTAATAGAAGTCCTCAAGACATACCTTCCGAGTTTGTCAAAGTTATACGGGCTGTTGTTTTTTTGAGGTTGAGGTCCAAAGCTCAATCTTACTAGGTATTTGGGGATTAAACATTTTCTTTTCTTGCTTGGAAAATTAAATTGCCTTCAAATCTTTGGCTCAGTATTTTTTGATAATAAAAGTGGATGGCTTCAAGCTTTTTACATCAATATTTAATACTATGTTATAATCTACTGATGTACAAAATATTTTTTGACAGTGGAGAGACCTCTTGCTGAAAGATTCAACTTGTGGAGCTTGGATGTTTAATCTTTAACTGCCCTAATTTTCTTGAAGTCTGTCATGTCTAGAAACAAGTATTTGGAGGTTTTCTGATCAAACATCATTTAGAAAGCATTGAATAATTCTCCCCTAAATTTCTGCTTACATCCCTTTTCCATAAAAATATTTCAGCTTTTATTCCATTTTCCACATCAAGATTTAAACCATGAAAACAATGATAGGCAAAGCTCTGAAGCTTAAGACAAAAGGCTTTAGTGAGCTTGTGGGAACAGATTTTGGTTTCTCCTACGTCTTGCATTTGAAGTAATAATAACAATCAAGGCTCATTGGAGAGCAAAGTTGAGGTCTTAGTATTCCCTACACGAATCAGCTTCTTTGGAGTGGTGATTGCTATTGTCTAGGACATTTGGACGGTTAAATAGGCAGGCATGTGAATCAACCAAATACATAATGCTTTGAGCAAACAGGCAAGGGAGTCACTCTTTCCTTGCCCCTCAGGCTTCCATTGTATACACCAAGGCATTGTATTTATGTGGAGGGACATCTTCTATTGCCTCGACCCTTAATTTTGAGGGATGAAAATATTTAATGCTTCTGAAACAGTTATTGTCCTTCCAACAGTACAAGAGTCTACACTTTGGTACAACATGATGTGTCCAAAATATGTACTAACTCTCAACCTGTAAAGTCAATCAAACCAGATCTGATCTATTTGTTGCATGCATTGATATTTAAACAAATATATAGAATTTGACTCTTATTTCTTACATAGACAAAAATAAATAAATTCAAGAGTGAGAATATAAATTACAGATTTGAGAACCAGGTGTAAAAGTTACAAGGGTGTCAAGCTCCATTATTATGTGCACAATTATGATTACTTCCCAATTCTTCATTTCCAGGAGCTGCATACTCACCCGTATGCAGAGGGTTGAACAAACATCTAATCAAGATTCTGCCATTTAATTCTTTACAAATTTCATGCCATAAGAATGTGTCCTCTTCCATAAAACATCCGTGCACAAATTTCCATATAAAAATGAATCTGCCCTTCATAACTGATTATCTTGCATATTGGGAGGCTCATATTCATATATTAGTTTAAAAGGCTGCATTTGAGGAATCTTTTCCAAAAACATCATGTGACCTTTTCCGAGGTTATTTGTTGCATGCATTGATATTTAAACAATTATATAGACTTCGCCTCTTATTTCTTACACAGACCAAAAAACACAAAAAAAATCAAGAGTGAGAACATGAATTATGGATTTAAGCACCAGGTGTAAAATTTACAAGGGCATCAAGCTCCATTATTATGTGCACAACCATGATTACTTCCCAATTCATCGTTTCCAGGAGCTGCATACTCATCTACATGCAGAGGGTTTAACAAACATCTAATCAAGATTCTGCCATTTAATTCTTTACAAAATTGATTCCATAAGTTTATGTACCTCTCCCATAAAACATCCGTGCACAAATTTCCATATAAAAAGGAATCTGCCCTGAAACTGACTATCCTGCATGTTGGGAGGTTCATATTCATATAGCAGTTTAAAAGGAGACATTTGAATAATCTTCTCCAAAAGCATCTTGTGACGTTTTCCCAGGTTATTTGAAGGGTTTGCTGTTCTCATTGGTGTCCTTACACTTTGTCTCTGTTCCTTTATATTTTTGAATTAATAGCCAGTATCCATTGGAGTCACCTCCTTGAATTCTTATTTTTGTCTAAGCTGAGAGATAATCCTTGCACACAAAGCCTTTGCTTATCTGTATAATAGCTACTGGCATATGAGTAAGTACAGATGTAATTTCCTTGCCAATAAAAGTGCAGCTGTTATTTTGAATATGTAAAAAAGATTAAGAGGAAATCTTATAATCACAAAAACTGAAAAACGGTTTCCTTGGGCTTTTGTTTATGCATGTTATTCATTTTATGTCATATGTGATCAAAGATGGCTCATCTATTTTATGGTTTGATAGGATGCATTTTTTTACAGACTATGGAAGAAAGGTGGAAGACATCAATACGAGTTCTTTATATAATAGGAAGAAGATAAAAACATCATGGGCTATAATTTACTTTATGTTCAGTACACTGCAGGCTGACAAAGAAGTCAAAGTGAAATTCTTTCCCTACATGAATCTGTCTCGTTTGCATTTCAGAGATACTCGTATCACATGACTGATAACTCCTAAACCAAAATAGGTTGAACCTTGTCCCCGCTTAGTGCGAGTGCACAAGTATTTTATTAATTTCAAAAAAACAAGTACATAAAGTGTCTTTACTCCGTTAACCCTTTTACAATGCAAACATGAATTTATATAGTTTTTACTAATGACCGGTAAAAACAACTAATCTTATAACCAACTAAATACGAGAAAACAATCCGTAAGGTAATTTTAATTAATAAATATAAAACATTAAAACTACTTAATAATTAAACTAAGTTTGTTTATTTTATGGGGGTGTCTTTACTAAAAGATGCATGCCCCATTTACAATAATTATTTATTACCTATCAAAAATCTAACCTAACGTTAAGACTTTGGAACAAGTCCTAACAAACCCCTCTATGATCCAAAGTCAGGGCTTTGGACACATACCAAACATTTTTTTAAATTTTTCAAATTTGATTCTGTCAAGGGGTTTTGTGAAGATATTCGCTGTCTGATCGGTAGTTGGGCAATATATTGGATCAAGAGTTTTCTTTGCCACCAACATTCGCAGATAATGGTATTTGACATCCATATGTTTTGTTTTGGCATGAAACACTAGATTCTTGGACATCTTGATTGCACTCTAATTATCAATGTATAACTGTGTAGGAGCAAACTGAGAACCCTGAAGATCTTCAAGAATACGACGAAGGTAAACAATTTCTCTAAAAGCATCTCATGCTGCAATATACTATGATTCTACTGATGAATTTGCCACTGTATTCTGCTTCTTACAACACCAAGCAATAGCAGCTGAACCCATATGCATAGTATATCCTGTGGTTGACACTGTCATTCACACATTCGCCAAAATCTACATCACAATATCCAACAAGTTTGAAGTTCTTGTTGCGGCGATATTCAAAGCCATATGTTTTCGTTCCTCGAAGGTAACGAAGTACTCGTTTTGTTGTATGCCAATGAATTTCTCTAGGCTCATGCATAAACCTAGATAAAATTCCAACTGAAAATGAAATATCGGCCCTAGTAGTCATCAAGTATATCAAACCTCCCATCAATTGTCTATATGTGGTGCCATAAAAAAAGGCACTGCTATCATCCTTAGACAATTTCAAGTTACTTTCCATGGGAGTGAAGGCAGGTTTGCAATCACTCATGCCAAACCTTTCTAATAACTCAAAAATATACTTAGTTTGTGAAATGAAAATACTATATTCTTTCTGAGTTACCTCTATGCCTAGATAGTAGTGAAGAAGTCCAAAATCTGTCCTCTCAAACCCATCTTTTAATTCCTTCTTCACAAACTTGTTATGGTTTTCATCATTACATGTGAGAAACAAGTCATCGACATAGAGAACAAGTATCACCATTTTCTTACCCTGCACTCGAAAATAGAGAGTATCATCAGATTCACTGCGATGAAAACCAATGGATTTCAAGTATGAATCCATTTTCTCATACCAAGTCTTGGGTGCCTGTTTGAGTCCATACAAAGCTTTTATCAATTTCAATACTTTGTGTTCAGCACCCACTTGTTCAAAACCCTGAGGTTGTTTCATATAGATTTTATTCTGTAAATCACCATTTAAAAAAGTATTTTTAACATCCAATTGATGTACTTTCCAACTATTTTGTGCTGCTAAGGCAAGTACCATACGAATAGTGTGCCATTTGGCAGTTGGTACAAATGTTTCCTCATAGTCAATACCTTCTTGTTGCGCATATCCTTTTGCAACAAGTCGTGCCTTATGTTTATCAATGGAGCTATCTAATTTATACTTAGTCCTATAAACCCATTTACATCCAATGGGTTTAACATGTGGAGGAGGATCAACTAAAACCCATGTATTATTGTTAAGTATGGAATCATACTCACATTTCATTTCTTGTTGCCAAACATGTTCAGTAGATGCTTCCTCAAAAGTGGATGGCTTAGTGGAAGAAGTAATAACAACCATAGCATAGTTTACCTGTTTTTGAGAATACTTGGGCCTTGTTAAACCAACTTCATCCACTGTCAAGTTAGAAAAAGTACTTGGAGCCCATTTTGGATACTTAGACAAATTATTCAAATCAGGGACCCCAGAATTCTCAACATGTGCATCATTCGAAGGGGGACTTAAAGAATTTTCAACAATTTCTAAGTCATCAACTTGTGAACTTGTAGATGAAGGAGAGGAAAGTGAAGGAATTTGAGTCTCATACCATAACTTCGAAGAGTTATTCTCATTATTCAAACTCTTATCTCTTTTTATATTTTTCCTCTCTAATCTATCAAGTTGAGAATCAATCTCTGCAGTGTTCATAGTCCCAAACTCATCAAATATTACATTTCGACTCACTATGAATTTCCCTGAAATCTGTGCAAGCAAACGAAACCCTTTTTTATCTTCAGAATAACCAAGAAAGATGCATTTTTGACTTCGTGGTTCCAACTTAGTTCTATGTTTAATAGGAACCAAAGCAAAACAAACACATCCAAACACTTTCAAGTGTTTAACTTTTGGTTTAAATCCTTACCATGCTTCATATGGAGTTTGTCCCAAAAGTGCAACTGTGGGGGACTTGTTTCTCAAATACACTGCAGTACCAATAGCTTCGGCCCAAAACTTATCATCACGCTGTTTATAGTGCAACATGGCACGTGTTGTGCCTTCTAAAGTTATAATCATTTGTTCAGATACTCCATTTTGTTGTGGAGTATAAGCATTACTATATTGTCGATGAATACCATGTTCTCGACAATAATCTAAAAATTCATTAGAGGTATACTCACCTCTATTATCTGAACGAAGAGTGGCCAAATGTGACCCTGTTTCTTTTTCGACTAAGTGTAACCAATCAACAAACTTAGCGAAAACTTCAGATTTGTTTTTCATAAAGAATACCCAAGTCATCCTAGAAAAGTCATCAATAAACAAGACAATATCTACACCCACCAATGGATGACTTTTTCATGTCACATACATCACTATGAACTAACTGTAAACGTCTGTTAGCTCTCCAAGATGACTGTTTAGGAAATTTTTTCCGATTTTGTTTGCCCAAAACACGACTCACAAAGAATACTATTTTTGCGAAAAATGGGCAACCCATTCACCATACCATATCTCTACAAATCCACTAAAGAGTGGATATTCAAATGTCCATAGTGGAGATGTCATAACCGCTGTGTAGACATATTACTTGTCCCTGTGTCAACAACTGCTGCAAGTTCTATATTGGGAGGAAGCACCTTACAATGCAATCTAACCAAGTTTCCATCTTCATACCCTGTATACATTGTTTTATAATCATCCTTCACTGAATTGATGTAAATGAGCCCATTTTCAAGCACAATTTGATAACCTTTCTTTCAAATAGTTACCAAAGAAAGTGTTTCTTCAATGTGGGAACATACCAAACATTCTCCAAGTATTTTATAGCCCATTAGGAAGAAGAATCCGAATAGATCCAAGTCCTAGTGGTGTATGCATAGACTTATTTGCTAAGGCAACTGGAGAGAAAGAAGCTTCTTTATAAGACCAAAATAAATCTCTCCTAAATGTCATGTGTTTGGTTGCTCCTGTGTCTAAAACCCATACATCTGTGAGCTCATCTCTAGCTTCATATTCAATATAATAAATGTGCCATAAAGTAGTGAATGCAGATTCATGGGCAACATTACTAGATTCATCATAGTCATGATTGGCATACTGAGCAGAGTTAGTCTTAGTCGCTTTTTGTGGCCTCTGAATTTTATCAAAAGGAATCCTACAATGTGAGGCAATGTGACCAAATTTTTCACATCTATGACACTGAATGTCTGATCTACCTCGACCTCTGCCCCTATATGAGTTGTGACCATGTCCTCGATCACTTGTTTCATGTGAATGTGATTGATTAGATTGTTGATTATTTGAATGACCCCTACCTCTGTTTTGATATCTGCCTCCTCTGTAACATCGACCCCCTCTATAATTGTTTCTTCTATTGTTTTGATGCCCCAATGAAGATGAACTAGGCTTTGACTCTAAAACATGGGCTTCTTCAGTTTTCTTGGATTTTTTGGGTAGAGAGAGGTCATGTTGGATGAGCAACTCAACCAACTTATCAAAGGAGATTCCTTTGATCTTGTCAGAGACATGCAACATTTCAACAAAATTCCTATAGGACCTTGGTAGACCTTTCAAAGCAGCAGTAACTATGAGGTCATCATCTAGTTTTCCAAAACTAGCCTTAGTGTACTCAATAGTGATATTTTTCAACTTAGACATATATTCTCCCATATCCCCATCTTCATCTAATGACAAAGTAAACAACTGCATATGAATATCTATCTTTTATGCTTAGGTTTCTTATCATACAAATTTGACAATGTTTTCTATGCAGTGTAACTATGAGGAGAATTTTCAATATGAACATAAGTATCACGAGTACAACAACATTTAATGAGAGCTAAGGCCTTAGAATCACACAAATTGAATATATCTAATTTAGCTTGCTCTGTTGGCAATGTGGGATTTTTATTCTTAACAAAATTTCATAACTCATTAAACACTAGTGAAGCCTCCGTCAATCGTTTCCAATCTAAATAATTGAAAATTGTTAATCTATCACCATCTGAAAGCAAATTCTAAATTTTCGACATTTTGAAATGAAAGCAAGTGCAGTAGAGAAAAGTGCAACAAAATGCAAAAGAAATGAAACAAATATCACACTCACTGTACAAGACACTGCTTCTACAGGTTTTTGCACTTAATCTCCGTGTAGAGCGTAAAAGAAAAATAAGAATTTTTTATGGGTTTTGCACTTAATCTCACCAAAAAATCAATGATTACACCCTTATTTCGCCAAATTACAACCTTATCTCACCACAACAATGCAAAAGAAATATGATTGAATTTCCCTTTTTTCGAAAAATTAAATAACACAATACAATATGTGTTTTACAATATTCAGATTTAAAAATGAAATATTCTTTTTCCAAAAAAACATATTCCAAATCAAAAAAAAAAATCTCCAAAAAGAAGGGATTTGAACCCTTGACTTCCTCCTTTGCAAGCTTCTAACAAGATAAGCTTAACCAATTGCTCTAAGAGCATTTGCAAAACATTATACTCAGAAATTTCTAATTATTCCAGATTTTGTGTATGAGGGAAAATAAGGAAAAAATTACATGAGTAAATAAATTCAATTTTTTCCATTTTTACAGCCTTCTCAAGCAAGCTTCCTCCCGTGGGACCCACTAAGACAAATTTTTGATATAAAAAATATTAGAAACATCAAAAATAAATTTTTGAATTTTATTGCAGTGCCAAGTTTGCCTGGGACTCCATGGCAGCCCCTGGGAATTTTCTTTTCACATGTTTTCTCTTTCATAGGCCGTACAAATCCATACAGGCTGGGTAAAAAAGATTTTCACTAAGTTTTTGCAAAATTTTTGAGGTGTATTTGCAGGGAATGAGATCAAAATAAACCCTGGGCATTGGAAGGCCGTACCACAGGCCGTACAAGTTCAAAAAATTCTCAGATTTACAATTTGAATGCAAAAAATAGGGGTTTAATATCATTCGATCAAGATTGATAGGTGTTTTAGCTATTAAGAGGCCTGAGAATGAGATGAATCAATAATGACAGCCATGAATAAATATTACAGAGGTTTTTCTCAAAAAATAGGCCGTACAAATCTGATTTTGGCAAAAAAACAATGAATTTAATAACATTAAAATGCTAAAAATTCATTTTTGTGTCAGATGAGGAGGTTTGAACACAAGACAATGGTGTATGAATGATCAAAAAAGACCAGACTGTGGTATATGAAAAATATACAGGTTTAAATATAAATAATATTTAAAAAATTAAAATAATTTAATAATTTTTTAAAATATTTAAACCAATACTATATGACATACTTTATTTCATGCCAAATGATATCACGTGTGTCAGGATTTTACTCCTTAAGAGCACAATTGATTACCTTTGTATAAGCAACTAAACACAGAATTAAACCAGAGGTAATATGTAACTAGAATTCAGAAACAACACAGAATATGAGAGACTACAATCTTGTATTAACACTCTTTCAGAAGGAAATACAATGAAGAAATCACACTCTTCCCACACCTCTTGGGCGTACAGTAATTCTCCCTCAAGAGTTCTCTCTCTCAATCAATTACAACCAACTCAAACACTGAGTTGTTCCCTCCACCAGTAAGTGACAATCAACTCAACCGTTGTTGCCTACTTCCAGTCTACCAAGTACTCCAAGTAAATCTCCTTGATCTTGCACACCTGCAGATCTAACTGATCTTACTTACTATGTAGATCTCCCTAATCTTGCTACCTGCAGATCAACTGATCTTACACACCTTGAGACAACCAACCCAATTGTTGTTCTTGCTTTCAAGTTGAGGATCTAATCCTTTAGTCCTTTGTCCTTGTCCTTCCTTGTGTTGTAGATCTTCTTGATCTTGCTTCCCCGCAGATCAACTGATCTTGCACACAACCTTGGCACACTTGCAGATCTCTTTGATCTTGCTACCCTGCAGATCAATTGACCTTGCTTTTCTGCACACTTTACAATACAGTCCCATGGGTCTCTTAAATAGATCCCAAAACAAACAATAATTAAAAAAGCAGACTCAAGACTAAAATTAGTCTTTACATGCAAACTGACTGTTCATCAAACTAACTGTTCGTCTAACTAACAGTTTTAAAAACGCACAGGTGATTGACGTCGGTACCTATTTGTCTGGAGATGACTGACGTCTATCGATACCTAACCGATGTCAGCAGCTTTCGGTCGACCCTAACCGATGTCAGTTGGCCCTGACCAATGTCGGCGACTGTCTAACTCCAGCAACCTCCACAATTTGCATAACACTGAAGCTTCTAGCTCCACAACCTAACAACATGAATTGATTTTTCACCTTGCTCTTTTGAATTCACCAAGCTCCCAAAATAACTATGCTTTAATACCACTGATAACTCCTGAACCAAAATAGGTTGAACCTTGTCCCCGCTTAGTGCGAGTGCACAAGTATTTTATTAATTTCAAAAAAATAAGTACATAAAGTTGTTTTTACTTTGTTAACCCTTTTACAATGCAAACATGGATTTATATAGTTTTTACCAATGACCGGTAAAAACAACTAATCCTATAACCAACTAAATACGAGAAAACAACCCGTAAGGTAATTCTAATTAATAAATATAAAACATTAAAACTACCTAATAATTAAACTAAGTTTATTTTATGGGAGTGTCTTTACTAAAAGATACATGCCCCATTTACAATAATTATATATTACCTACCAAAAATCGAACCTAACGTTAAGACTTTGGAACAAGTCTTAACATGACAATGCTATGTTCCTTCTGCACAAAATTTTGTTGTAATGGCACAAGTGACATTGGCACTTTCTCCTACTAGTTTTCGTTTCAATATTCAAAGGGAATCTTGAAACAAAAATCCTTTTACAACGATGTCTTATTTGTTTACGCCAATGTTGTAGTGTTGTCATTCTTTCTGGGGTTTTGTTGAAGTCAAGAATCAATGCTGTTGCATGCAACCGCCTTTAGTTGTAGAAAGGAACAAAAAAGATGGAGACTGCTTGGAATCATGGATAGTTAAGCTTAGATGGACAAAAAATGCCACACTAGCATATGGCCTTGTTGTTTATCCTGGTTTTAAATCAACCTGATAATCTATAGGAAATGACTGCTTTTATTGACTAGAGATTCAATGTTTTGATAACAAGGCTTAAGTAATCTATGTTTGGCTTAAAACATCTGCATTTTTTTTCCTTCAAATGGAAAATGCATTGTATTTTTGATTGCTAAAAGAAGAATAAAATCTATGAGAATGTCTATATAATCTATAAGAAGGGCATTATCTATGATTATAATTTATTTCCTGGTATAGCCAAATACTTCTTTCCATTTGGTGGCTGTAAATTGTTAGGATGAGGAAATAAAGTGCCCTTGTTGAATATGCAATTTCATGTTGTGCTCATCACTAAAAATTATGTTGCAAATATTAGGCTACAGTGTAGCAACACTTTGTAGAACTTGATATTGTAGATTGGATTTTTGTAGGGATTTAAAATTCTCTCTCTCTCTCTCTCTCTCTCTCTATATATATATATATATATATATATATATATATATATATATATATATATATATATATATATATAGAGAGAGAGAGAGAGAGAGAGAGAGAGAGAGAGGAGTAATTATATCAATCAGAAAAACACCTAAAAGGAGTTGCATGGAAAAACAACTAGTAGACGAATGACTTGTAAACTCGAAACCTTATGGCCCTAAGGTACAATACAAGGAAAAAAACTATAGATAGTTTGAAGTTACATAATAGTGAAAACAAAGCACAATAAGAAAACTAACAAACATGATAATTTTTGCAAACCAAAAACCATGTAGGATGAAGAAGCATCCAAAATTCGATATTGGTTAGTTGAAAAGTGATTAAAGGCTTGCTCCATGATCTAGAAGGATTAGGGTCATTAGATCTTACTGCAATTTCTAGAAGGATTAGGGTCATTAGATCTTACTGCAATTAACCATTGTTACATATCCAACTTTGTGCTAATGTAATCGACATTAAGTTCTACACCTACATGCCAATATGCAAGATAAAACTCCACTTCTACGTTACTACACAACTTTTGCAGTGTTAGTGTTGTAGACCTTAGTATGTCAGTAATCACAGTTAGTGACATCACAACATTCATTGGTTATGAAGAGATTGTTACCAAGTTTTGTAATGGTTCAATCGATGCTTCATCTCCTTTCAAGGTATATTAATTAATGTACACTTCCATTCTTTGGGGATAGTAACATAAAAAAGAATGAAGTTAGGGAGCACACAAACACCACATATCTGATCTCTTAGATATTGTATAGAATTTAGCATAATAAAATTATTCTATTATTGGTCTACATTGGTTGTCATCTTCTTCTCTACTTTCATTTTTCTCTAATGCATTGCACCTTCATATTCTCTATCATTGATAATTTGCTTCCATTTTTCTTTAATGCATTGCACCTTCATATTCTCTATCATTCATAATTTGCTTCCATTTATAATCCTCTTAAGTGGGGTGGCCACCAAGTCTTCTCCTAGGCCACATATCACTGGTATGAAAGTGTACACACTTCATATCATTCCAAGGGTATCGTGGTGTCTTTGAATTTTATTTCTATTTGTATGCCAACTCATATGAGGTTTGATTACAGGGAGTTAGGGCTTGAGACTCGTGACTCTTCGTCATACCTTCCTCCACGTGTTCAAATGAGAGACCAATTTTTGATGACGCTAGCTTCAAAAATGTTCTAGAATAGGATAGAGGATGCATTGCAAAGACAACATGAAGATTTGGAAGAACACCATGCACGTGAATGACCAAGTATTGTTGATAATTTATTGCTACTTCTCATACAATAGACTCCTTTCAACACCTCTCATTCTCATTGGTCGTTTGGTGGTCAAACCCCATACAAGGTACATGTCAGTTTACACATCCTTATGTTTGAAGACAAAATACAGTAGATGTACTAGACAACTACTTTAACCTAATTGGTTCATATTACGCAGTTAATCAATTCTCTGACCAAGAAAAGATTACATTCGTTCTTTTGAAAGTTTATTTATTTGTAAAGAAATTGTGTGGAAATTATTGCACTTCACTAGACAAATCTATAGACACGTGGATTACTTTCATAAAAGCATTCAAAGAAACCTATTATCTTGTTGGCAACTATGATGACCAACATATCAAGTTCTCTTAGTTGCTCAAGGCAAAGAACACTCTATGCAACAATACACATATACCTTTCATACTATCCAAACTTGAGATTCAAGATTCGGAATAAATCTTCGTTTTGAAGTATAGGTCGAATTTGAGACCACATATTTGGCATCCATACTTGGGATTCAAGATTCAGAACAAAACTTTGCTTTGAATTATAGGTTGAGCTTGAGACCACATATCCAGCCATATATGAATTTATTACAATCTCTTCAATTGGACAAGCCTACATATTTGCTTGTAAGTTTGAAGCAAAGGCTAAGGCCAAGACTAAGACATAAGATTCTAAGTCGCAGACCAAGCAACAATCCAAATTTTCCAAGCAGAATTCCAAACTTGAAAACAACTCTAAGAACCATCCACAAAAGTAGCAACAATTGTCAAATGACTAGAATACGCAGTCCAAGATTGGCACGTGGTGTTCAATGCACAACTCTAGTAGTGATTCCAATGTGGAGGGTCGTGTTAGGAAGACTCTACTTGCACAATTTGAGGCAATAGGGACCAACACTACATCATTCGAAAAGGGTAAACAAATCATGGAATTTGAACTTAACATCATGGTAGGTATCGCAAACATCTCTACTACCCTTATGGAGCAAAGGAAGTAGAAAGATTATCCCATTCTCAAATGTGGATGAATGTTCAACCAATATACTTCATTATTGACCATGAAAGTTAGAAGAACTTCATTTCCCTTGTAGTAGTTCGTAGATTGATTTTTCTATTGATTCCCTAAACCATACTTTATTGGATGGTTCAATGTGGGATTTGAGAAATGCATCACTCAACAATGTCAATTGGTGTACAACATCAAGCCTTTTCAAGATACAATTATTTGCAAAGTCACTCCATTAGAAGTATGCGATGTTTTACTTGGTCAACCGTATCTTCATTATCGACATGCAGTCTATGAGGCAAATCTTCAAAATGCTGTCATAGATATTGGTGATAAGAGATATCCCATACCAAAGGTAGTTCCTAAGTTAACACTCGTTAGCGCCAAATAGTTTAAGAAGCTAGACACGTATAATAAATTGTTTGTGTTTTTGATGGTGAGTTCCAAACATAAGAATGTCCTTGTAACGCCAATCCATATCATAGTTCCTTTAATTGTAACAACAAAAACCTCTGAGTTGAATTGCAAGTTGGACAAATACAAGGATATCACTTTGTCACCAAGGGAAGTGTCTAAACATTATGTGATGAAGCATAAAATTGATTTGATTCTTAGACTACCTTTATCTAATGCCTCTTTATACTGCAAATCATTTCTAGATAATGAAGAAATCAAGTGACAGATCCATGAATTCATGGATAAAGGACATATCAGGTCCAACTCATCACCTTGCAGCAACCTAATAGTGCTTCAACTAAAGAATGATGACATATGGAGGTTGTGCATCAATTATTGAGCTCTCAACAAGATCACAGTGAAGAACCATCACTCTCTTCCAATGATTAAGGACTTTCTGGCCTAGCTCCATGGTGCAAAATACTTCACCGAAATTGATTTAAGTTTGGGTATCACTAGATTCTTGTTGAACTTATAGATGTATGGTAGACAACCTTCAAGGCTAAAAAAGGTTTGTTTGAATGGTTGGCCATGTGTTCCAACTTAACCAATGCACAAGCTACATTTATGCAGATGATGAATGATATTGTTAGGACATTCACTACTTCATTTGTTGTAGTTTACTTGATGACATCTTAATATTAAACAAAACATGGGATGCACATTTGTGCCATAAGGAGCAAGTGTTTGACACTTTGCAGGAACACAAGTTGTATGCAAACATGGAGAAATGTTTATCTGCTATGTAGGAGATATAGTATCTAGGATACAAGGTAGATGCATAAAGAGTGCACATGGACTCGACCAAGATTCAAGTCATCCATGAATGGCCAAAACCAAATAATCTCACAGAGCTGCGTAGTTTCTTGGGATTAACAAATTTCTACAAGAGATTTGTACTTGTTTTTTCTGATGTGACTTGGCTTTTGGATCAAGTTACCAAAGGTTGCACAAAAACAAAGTTCGTCTAGGAAGCTTCCCAACAAAAAACATTCGAGGAATTGAAATGCAAACTATTTCGCACCAATACTTACATTAGTAGATCTTCATAAACCATTTGAGCTCAAGATAGTCACCTTTGGTTTTGCACTTAATGCAGTCCTCACCAATGTGGTCACTCGGTTGCTTACCACAACGAAACTTTCATTGCACCAGTAAAAAATTACCCAACCCATGATTGGTGTTCTGCTATTGTTTAAGCATGTAAGCATTGGAAGCATTATATCTCATGCAAGGAAACTTATTCATCCGAATCACAAGCCGCTTCAATTCTTGCAAACTCAGACTAAATTGCAACAAGAGTGACATGATAAATGGTCTTTTTATCTTCAATAGTTCCACTTGAACATCAAATATAAGAACAAAAGTGCCAAACTAGTCGTAGATTCTTTGAGTTGTTCGTTGATGCAAACTCTCCTTTCTATACTTGACACATGTGGACATGAAGTCAGTGCATGGTCATGATGTATCCATTTGACATGGATTTTGTAGATATCTATTAGAATTTACTTTGCGCTAATTTTATTCTAGATTTCTACTTGTAGGGTGGACTCTTATATTACCTTGGGCACTTATGCCTTTTGCATGAGGTGGAGAGACAACAACTAATATGAGAAGCTCATTTTAATAAGGTTGTAGGGCATTTTGAAGTTGAAAAGACTCGGCCACATATCAGGTCTGATGTATCTAAATACATCAAGTATAATACCGCATGTACGATTGCCTAGTTGGTTAACAAGAAGCATCATTTGTACACACCTCTATTGGTTTAACGAGATGGTGGGAATCCACTTCCATGGATTTTCTCTCTAGTTACCCTAATACTAAGCATGGTAATGATTCTGTTTATGATGTAGTTGATAAATTCTCAAAGATGACAATTCTAATACCTTGTAAGAAAGCAATATTAGCATCGGGAACAATGGAATTGTACTTTCAACATGATTGGATTCACTTTGAAATCCCCAAAACCATCCTATTTGATAGGGATACAAGGTTCTCGACCAATTTTTGGAAAGCACTTTGGTCTATGCTATATACAAAGTTAAACATTTCTATCACTTTTCATCCACAAAGTAATGGACATACGCAAGTGATAAATATGATGATAGTGCACCTTTATGAGAGTTTATAATTCAAAGAAACAACACACTTGGGATGAAAACTCACCTTTCATTCAACATAGCTACAATAGAGATCTACACAACTCTACTGCACAATACTTTTTAGGTTTGTTTGGGTTTCCAACCTCTGGCACCCATAGATGTAGCTTATCCAATTCCACCATCAACAATAGCAACTTCTTCAACTCAAAAGGAAGTTGAAAAAGGTGTTCAATTTATTGAGCACATTCAACAAGAAGTGTAAATCATTTTGGAATAGGCAAATGCTAAATACAAGAATTTCCATGACAAACATCGAACATTGCATACCTTCCAGGGTGGTGATCGAGTTTGATTACACTTGTAAAAAGAAATATTGGTCGGATCTTACAAGTAGCTTCGTCCACTTTAGTACATGTCCTATACCATCACTAAGAAAGTTAGAGATAACACTTTTGAACTTAATCTACTTTCTTATCTTGGGTTGCATCCAACGTACGACACAAAACTCTCATGTTTCCAACTTTGTTGCATACTTGAGATATTGCAAAGACTCTTCAATAGACAAAGATCCCTTTAGATTGCAACATTCCAGTAGAATTGGATCAAGTCATTGACGCTCGGGTCAAACATGGATGTTGACAAGAGATCCCTCTCTTTTAGATTGTCAAAGCAGGTCAAGTGCCTACCCAGGGAAAATGGTTTATAGAAGTGTAGGTTGCCAAATTATTTCCATACCTTTTACGTATATAGCCTTGCGCTAACATCAACAACATTAGCATTAGGTTCCACACCTATGCTCCAATCTTCAAGATCAAATTTCACTTGTGATACTGTACAACTCTTGTAGTGTCAGTATTATAGAGCTCAGTGTGTCAATAATGGCAGTCATCGATGTTACATTATTAATCGGTTATGAAGCAGTCATTATCAACTCTTGCAATAGTCCAACCAACGTTTCATCTTCCTCCATTGTATATTAATGTACACTTCTATTCTTTGTAGTTAATAACGTAGACAAGAATGAAGTTAGGCAACATAGACACAACACATTTAATCTCTCAAATATTGTACATAACGTAGCATAATAAAACTTCACTATTACAGTTCTACATTGGCTGTCATCTTCTTCTCTGCTTTCCTTATATTATAACACATTGTGCCTTCATATTCTATATCAGTTATAATTCACTTCCATTCATAACCATTTTAAATACATTTAAGTAGGTTGTCCACCAAGTCTTCTCTTGGGCTTGGGTTCACTCCATGAACTACATGTTTGCTACATTATTCTAGAAGGTCCAAAAATGTTATAACTTACCTTGCATATCTCCATTTTTAATTTCAAGTTTATTTGTGCTCTTCTCTCTTTAGGATTGTAAGCCATTGCACTTGCAATAGTTTTCTAATATCTTAATTTGTTTGATGCCTCGGGGAAGGTCTTTCAAGCTTGTCTCAACCAAATCAATGCATTGGCGGAGAACAATATTTAAGCCAATTTTTATTTGTTTTTCAATCTTTATAGGGTTTCCATTGCCTTGATTAGTAATATAGTTATGATAATTATTATCTTGATGCACATTCTACAATGGCAGCAAGGGAGTGAGTTGTTGATGTAGGAGTATCTAAGGCTCCGTGTAATCTTGCATCAACAAAAAACAAAGTGATTGTGTGTGTGTGATTTCTTTATTTTTTTTGTATAGTCACACAATGAATTTTTTAGTTCATGAGGATTACCTGAGCTTGCACACATTTATTTATAGGTGATTTGATGCAAAGATACAATTTTTTTATGACTATCGTGTGGCATGTATGTTATGATGTGATGAATGTTTGTTTGAATGATCATGTGCATTTTTTCATAGAGGGGATGTTTTGTTAGTTTGGTGGGGAGAGAATTTGAAGAGACAACCAACCATGAAAATGACTGAGGTACAAATATTTTGGGTCTAAAGATGAAGAAGAATAGGTGGCAGATGGAAGGATAACTGATTGTATTTGAACATATTCTGGGCAGGATTCATAAGAGAATGGTGGACATAAGGTCGACTTGTAGATGGATTGTACGAAGGTTTGAGTTATCTCCATGAAATATAATAACCATGTCAAGGCAAATATGTATGTGAGACTGAGGGAGTGTACTTTCATTTGTAATAGTTTGATGATTTGATTGAAGATAATGTCAGAGTGGGCCACACTTGAGGATCTATCGTTGAATAAGATCAAATGCATGGAGATAAAAATGTATGGAGTAGTGAAATCATGAACACATGAGAGGAAAAAACTTCACAATGTGTCAAAGCATTCCATGCAATAACATTTCAGAGTAATTAGCCAAAAGTACAAAGGAAGATACATTTTATAGGTGGAAGATAGACATATCCTCACATCCTAATGAATGTGGGATTATCTTCCCTAATGATATTTATTAAACACCTAAGTGACACCTAATCAAGCTAACTAGACCGTGTAGGTAAAACTACATAGTGGGAAAAGACCTATACCAACACTCCCCTTAAGTGTAGCTTAGATGTTTAGAAGAATTGGGTCCCAACATGAGCCCTGGTGAGGTACCCAAGTACATAGCAAATAAAAAAGACTATAAGCCTTCCCAAATGATGCTAAAGTTTCCTGTAGTAGAGCTCACAAAATGACCAAGGGCAATGATGAGATCCTCTCCCTGAAGATTGAAAAAGCTCCATCCACAACAAACGATGTTTTTTCCCTTTGCTAGAGGAAGAACATGATGAATGTACTGAAAGTTTGTGCATTTCACAATGGAAGATGAAGGCAATAGTATGAAGATCTCTGAGTATGGTCCAAAACTGAAGTGTGACATGGATCTGGGAAGATTATGCAGAAGAACTGAATGTAATGCCATTGAAGTAGACCTATTAGAAGAAGGGCATGGAACATTCGTTGAAAGAATGTCCGTGTGAAGTGTAGAGCATGTCTCATCATCTGAATAAAAATAATCCACAAAAAGAGATGAGTCATTGATGCTCTCAATAAGTGTACTCACATTGTCAATGAAGATGAGACAATCCTTTGAAGAACAAAGCTATGATGACTTTAGAAGAATGACATTTTGTAGTGGAATTGATGGATATTTTTCAAAAGGAAAACTAAGGTCTAGCATAAACTTGTCTACTAGTGGTGGATCGACATAAGAGCACTATCCATCTGGAATGACTCATCACAAGAAATAAGAGTGGGGGAAGTACAACAATCTCCAAAGAGACAATAAGAAGAGGAGTGATAAAAATCTCAGTAGGATTTTTGAAAATACTTTGAAGAGTGTTCCAAATAGTGGAGGGACACTATGTGCTCCACGTGGTGGTGTAGATCCCATGAAACGTGCATCAATAAGTGACCATAGACAGTCACAAGAGTTGGCCCAATCATCATATTGATAAGGATCATTGGGGACAAGAATCTATCCATATAAAAACATAATAAGGTCATGTTCTATGAACAAGAATTTCATGTACATTCACCATGAAGCATAGTTGGGTTTTCCAAGAAGAACCAATGGAGTAGAATCAACTATTCTCATATGTCATCTTTCAATTAGAGATAAGTGAGTTGCATGACCACATGTAACCATGCACATTCAATGTAATGGATGTCAGACTCAACAGAAAATGAGTCCAAATAAGTAATATGTGCAATAGTCATGAAATTCTTTCCAATATTGCATAGGTTGGCATTTTATATTTGAGTGCGTATACAATCAACACATATATAGAAGCAACACAAGTATGTAAAATAGAAGAAGAAATGCAACCCCCTTTGAAACTAAATAGTATCAATTTTATAAGGCTCAAGAATAACACAAATGTATATAGCTTGAAAAAACTCACATTTAAAAAAAAATGGCCCTTGAAAATTATGTGAGTTCGAAATAAAAACTTCACCTTGCAAAATAAATATTTTGGGCTTGCAAAAGATTTGACTCAACTTTTCATGAAAAATTTAAGACCCTTTGGGATGGTTGTGACCATGGGCTAAACTTTCATGTGACTAGGGGCTCAGCCCTAAAATGAGTGCATCCATTGAGCTTCCAAAGTCCCCTTGAGTTGTAGAACTTGCCAAAATGACAAACTTACACAAAACCTCAAATTTGTAAAAAATGGCAAGGTTTCCTATAAAAGCAACAAAGATCCACTATTTTTTGGAAAACCCAAGTAAAACCCATAAAACATTTTTTTCTTTGAACACTAAATGGCATGGATATGCACAAAGTCTAAAAAATTGCCTCCAAACCCTCCAAAATGGTAAAAAATAGACTATCATGAAATGAGGTTGTGTTTATAGTTGTTACTAGGGTTTTGACATCTTTCAAATCCAATGGTTTTCTCTGTTTTTTGTTTGGGAACTTCATAAATACAATTTACATAGATTCACATGAAACCCCACCAAACCCTTGAAAATAGTTGAGATCATGAAGAACATTAAGGAGCTAGAATGCAAGTGAGATGACAATGGAGTCCTTGACATTTGTCTACCAGCACCGCTCTGATACCATGTCGGAGTGGGCCACACTTGATGATCGATAATTGAATAGGATCGAATGCACGAAGGTGAAACTGTATGGAGTAGTGAAATCATGAACACATGAGATGAAAAAAGTTCACAATGTGCAAAAACATTCAATACAATAACATTTTAGGTTAATTAGCCAAAAATACATAGGAAGGTACATTGTATAGGTGAAAAATAGACATGTCCTCACATCCTCATGAATATGAGATTATCTTTTGTGACACCAAAGCAAGCTAACTAACCATGTAGGTAAAAACCACATAGTGGAAGAAAGCCTACACAAATAGATAAGTGTATGAGTTTCAAGTCCATAGAGTGTGCTCGTATGTGGCAAGAGTTTGAATGTCTAACTATGCATCACAAAGATAAAAGCTAGTTTGAATTGCTTACCTTCTTTGTGCTTGCACTAGTTGTTTACAATTATGTTCAATTTTAAATTTGTTATCTATTTGATAGTCATAGAGGAATTTTTTACCTTAAATTTGATATCTATTCGACTATCATTTAGAATAATTTTATTTTTCTAAGAAACATCAATCAGAGAATTGTAACATGTTGACCATACAGTGGAGTTTGGAGCCCTTTTTTTTCCCAAAAAGTTTTTTTTGAGTTCAACACCATGGTGTAGCTAGATTGATGTCATTTGTCACTAGTCTGTAGGAAATTGGCAAAGAAGGTAATGAAATTATTAATCAAATATGGTATGTAAACAATCCAAGAGAAGAAACTTGATATTGATATATCTCGACATATTTTAGATAGGTATACTTAATATATTTACACTAGTAGTATACCATTGACATAAAACATCTTGAGATTTGGATTAATATATATAATTAAGTTGATAGACGTTCTTTACACTAATAAGTGTTCTACCATGGTAGCAAGAGAGTGTAATGGTGTGAGTTGTTCATAATTATGTTCAACCTTAAATTTATCGTCCATTTAACTGTTAGAGGGAAATTTTAACCTTAAATGTGACATCCATTTGACTATCACTTAGATGTATCTTTTTTTTCCAGAGAAGTTAATTGAAAATCGTAACATATGGGTCATACAATGGAGTTTGCAGCCCATTATTTGTTTCTAAATAGATTTTTGCAAGCCCGACACAATGGTACCTAGATTGATGCCATTTGTCACCAATTAGTTAAAAATTAACGGAGAATGTAATGTAATTATTAGCTAATGTGGTATGTGAAAAATCCAAGATAAAATCCTGGAGATTGATATCTCTTAGCATATTTTAAATAGATGTATTTAAGATATATGTACTAGCCTAGATCATTTAACATGAAACGCTGTAAAGGAACTTGGTGAAGTTCGTTGATGGCTTGAGGATGGGTAGGAACATTATCTCTTACGATTGTTTTGAGAACAAGGAAGCAATTGAATTGAGCAACACACTGGTGAAGGTGCCTTATAGATGTTACAACTGTGTTTGAATAATTCATGTTTGGTATTGCAGTTTTTGAACATACCTAACCAAATTTATAGTATATGATTATTGTTATTTAAGGAAATTGACTTTGAATAAAAACCACATAACTTTTGTATTATAGACAAATGGATCTAAGCCTATATTCAACACAAATACCCATAAACATTTGACTAAGCCTAAAAGAGATGTAAAATAATAAATAAGACCTAGTAAAATTACTCCAAGGTTTATGATTATTTGATTATATCTCAAAAATTAGTGACAATCACTAGTATTCGATGTGGAGAACAAAGCATTATAACAATACAAAGATAACCCCAAAAAAATGTGATGATTGGAGAATGATACACAGATCGTCAATGTCAGGACTATTGAGTTCTTTTCCTACAAAAAATTAGTTAAACGAAATATGTTTTAATGAATGTGTTCGTATGATCTGGGGCTCCAAAAACTTAACTGAGTTTTTTTCACCTCTACTAAGATCGCTAAGAAAATGGATTTCTTCTCTTTGCCCTCATTAGGCAACATAATCTGAAACCTAAAGGAAAACAACATATGTTTTTGGGGTGTGCATTATACCAAGGAATAACTAAGCTATCCTAATATTTGTTAGGTCCTTCAGTGATGTACAATATTGAAAACAATACTCCAAAATTAAAATAATTCATCCACCATGAAAACCAGTGCAATGCATTGTGTCGCTAACATGAACTTTAGTGCTTCAACGAATGCTTTATCTTTCTACAGAATGTTAGTAGATGCTCAATAGATTCATGTGAAGATAATGAATTCTTTCCAAGTGCTTAATGATTGATTGCTGATTTCTAGATGATGTTTTTATTACATTGCAATAGGAATATCACAAAAACAAACCAAATCCTCAAATGGGTTAACAGTATCTAGTATGTGTAACACTCCCCTTAATTAATAAATGGGACACAATCTAAAATATTTAGTCATTACATCAATAATATGATCTTCTGTAGAGTACGAGTTTATGAAACAAATGACTACTAATTGTCCCTATGGTGGTGATTTCATCTCATCGAAGTACATGGGAAACTAGCTACTATAATTGTTGAGGAAATTAAGAATTAGTGTTTAATATTGAATTCACTTTGTTGTACATTGATGTGTTGTTTTCTCTCAAATGTTTCATTCTTCACTAGTTCATTGTGAGAGTGATCAATTCTAACACACCATACTATCATATTATATCCAAGGCTAAAGAACAATATAGTGTAACTTGCTCCAACCCGTGTTGATTTTATAAACATTTGAAGTCTAACTTGCTCCAACCTTAAAGTACCTCAGGATATATACCACACACAAACTATGGTGTTCTATTTGCATAACCTTACCACCTATTACAACCTTGAAGTCTTTGAAATGTCTTGGGACATCTACCACACACAATAACTATGGTGGCCTATTATCATGTCAACAACACTTACTCCAACCTTGATTGTTTGGAAGTACACCTTTAGCAATCGATCTACCCTAGATGGGACAATATGTGCTCAATGGTTCTACCATAACCCCTTTGCAAGATGATCAACCTCAAAAACATTTCTAGTGATTGAAGTCCCATCACTAATGCACTGATAGGGTCCACTTTTTCAAGTGTTAATTATCTGTGTCATGTCTCTGGGACTCTTGAAGACCACATCACTAGCCTCTGACCATCGTAGAGAGTTGCCACATCTGAACACCTCATCAATTGAACACTTTGTTTGGTGCATCGTTTTTCACATCAGAGCACTTCTTCACTTAAACACTTCGTCTGATGCACCTTAACCTTGTATTGTCCTTCTCAATAGATGACATACTTTCATCTTTTCCTTACTGTTGGGATTATTCTAGCACACTTATATCATATTGCGCCACTTGTGCTAGCCAATAAATATCATCCTAGCTACTCCAACATATCACTTAGGCTTAAAGTAAAATTAAATCGACTGCATGATTGTTTCTTTGTCGTTAAGACACTTACCATTCTACTTTAACACTTCATTAGAATTTTTTAATGTATAATATATTTGTTCACATATGTATAAAGAATAAGGCTTACATCTTTTCATTCATCTCACATGTACTTGTGGCATGTGTGGTCCTCCAACAATAATCTTACAATGACATTTCATTTAAAAATTAAAAATATGATCGTTATTTCAACACTATATGATATTATTAATACAATCATTTCCTTTAAAACAACATACTATTACATAAAAACTTGACATATGATACCTTTAACACAATCAACCTTCATCTCGGATAAGTTCCAATCTTAAAACATCTCAAATATTTATTAAAAAAAAACAAAAACTCCATAGAAATATTATGGGTGAACCCTAAGAACTTTTAAAATGTTTACTTGGTCATGTTGTTAACCAATTTTCTCCTCCGCGTGTAGTAGTTTTCTAATGAGTTATTGGCTACCTACCAATAATTTTCTATCTCCCAATGGTCTTAAGTTTCTAAGGTAATTTTTTTCCTATATGAAATGCTGCCATCAAATTAAAGTATGGGCCCTTAACAACTAACCAGTTTGAAACTTCAAAGCACTAATCTCAGAAGAAAATGATACCCCAATACCTTCATCAATTAAATATGATAAAAGAGGACAGGTGGCATAAGACAGTCCACAATTGTTCCCATAAAAAGTAGGCACCGAAAGAAATAAAAGAAACAAGTCAAGTGAGACTTTTAATTATGTTGATAGTTACAAAGTAGGCATAACCTATAATAATTGGCATAACCTATAATAATTGTGATGGTAGTGGAGGGTGGTGGTGAAAGGTAATAGGGCATAATATAATAAAATATATTATTAATGTTTTAATAATTATTAGGGAATTTTATGATTGTAAGAAAAATATATTTTAAATAAAAATATAGAAAAGAAAAAAGAGAACATAAAATGTAAGATTTAAGTTGTTAAGATTTTTTTTGTGATATTTAAAATTGAGATTGAAAAACAAATATTGAAATTTTTTAAAAATATTTATAAAATAAATTAATAATTATATGTCCACTATTAAATCAAAAGATAATATGATGTGCTTGGGAATGATGATATGTCTATCTTCTATTCGAAAATAATGTTCCATATAATGATACATTTTTGTTTTTAATAGTTTTGATAATTCCATTCGAATTGAAGAAAATGTATTAGGATGTATATGATTGATATCAATACCAATTACATAGATAATTAAAGAGCTTTTGATGAATATTTGCTATGTCCAATTGTTGTATCTACCATACATCTTAATAGTGCTAGATGCCAATAAAAATGGATACCCATAAATTTGACATTCACTTTATCATTATAAGGTAGTTTCGACTTTAAATTTCTATTTGATCATCATACAAGCCTTTTTTTTTAGTTGAAAAAATCATGAGATCTTAAACATATAATAGAGTTTGGAGCCCTTTTTCCTAGAAATATTTTTTCAATCCCAATAGAAATATTGAGGCCATCTCTCACCAGTAAGAGAAATTTACAGAGAAGGTAATGAATAATTTAATCAGTGTAATGCATGACAAATCTAAGATACACATCTCGAAATTGATATCTGTCAACATTTTTCATATAGATATATTTAAGATATTTGTACTAGTTAAGTTGATAGGGATAACCTACAATGACAACCATGGGTGGTGATGGAGTGTATCAGTGTGAGATGTTAATAAAAATGATGAATCATAAATTTTACATCCATTTGACCGTCATAAGGGATTTTCAACTTTAACTTTTACGTCCATTTGGATGTTAAAGAGATTTTTTCCTTCTTGTTTGGAGAACGTTGCTCCTTACTTGAAGAAGGTGATCGAAGAATAATGGTATGTCAGGGCATACACTGAAGTTTGGAACTTCTTGTTGTCAACATAAATATTTTTTCAAGCGCGACACAATGGTACAGCAAAATTGAGGCCATTTATCACCAATAATTTAAAAAATTGTGGAGAAGTGAATGGAATCATTAATTAGGGTTATATGTGACAAATCTAAGACGAGTTTTTTTCTTTTTTAGATAAACATATTTAAATACTTGTAGTAGTTACATCCATAGATAGAACTTGCAATGAAAATGGAATGGTGGGAGAGTGTAATAGTGTGAGATATAAATAAAAATGCGACCTTCAATTTGACGATTATTTGACTGCGATAAAACTCTTTCAATCCCATAATTTTTTTTAAAAACTTGATAAAGGAACACATAACAAAATTTGGAGCTATTTTTCGAGTCCAACAAAAAAGTGTTGATGGAGTGAAAATATAATAGTGGGAGAATGTAATAATGTGAGACATCAATACAAATGTGATCTTCAATTTAATATCTATTTAATTGTCATAAAACTCTTTCAACCTCATATTTATTTTTTTGTTAACTTGATAAAAGATAAATAAAATAAAATTTAGAGTCATTTTTTTTGGAAAAGATTTTTTTAAATCTAACAAAAAGTTACTGATGGATTTAGGTCATCTATCTATCAAACAACTCACAAAGAATAAAATAGAAATCTACGATAAGCACCTTAAAATTAATATTTCATTTTCGAAATAAATTATTTAAGATATATGAATTAATACGATTAAGTATTTAACCTCTATTATTTATATATATAGAAACCGAATTTCATGACATTTGTAGTTGAGGAATACGTTTGGCATCTATATTTTCCGTATGAAATTACAGAGCAAAGAAAAGGAGAGAGACAATCATGGTCTCTATCGCTGTGTAAACACGGTTTCATCGTTCCTGCAATTCCTAATTTTAATTTCCATTTCACGAATCTCAGATGAGACCACATCGCAGCATTGCCGTCTCGGGGCCTGCCAAAATCAAACAGAAAAACCTATCAGACAGTCATTTAAAAAAAAAAAATTCTCGATGCTTAATTTAATCGGTTAATGATTACCCGTGTCCAATCATGCTGCAATTTTTCAGACACGACCCTGATGTTCTCCACCGAATCGGGGTCCTGGTTGTTCCGACTGCAATTGCTTTTTACCCAGTACATAACCCGTCTGCTGTAAGTGGTTCCAACGAGGTGGGAGAGATTCGTTGTAAGAATATCTTTGAGGAAAACGACGGTCGGCCTGTCGCAGGGGTTTCTGGCCACCGTGCGGGTGTTGAAGAGGAAGGAGGATTTTCGGCCGGAGTTGCCCCATGTCAGGAAGGTCTGTAGAGGGTATTCCAGAAGGCGGGGGACCTCTATTTTGTCGAAGATTTGCACGCAGTAACCCCACGAAACTGACACCGTCCAATTGCGCCGCCAGTCGTAGCAGATGCTCTGCTGGAGGAGGCGGTCCGGGTCTACCTGAGCGGCCTTCATGAGATGGCGCAGCGCCTCCGCTCGGGTCATGTTGGGGAACACTGGCGCCACACCGTCCAGGTGGTGGAGGGAGACGAGCGGCGCCACCGGGTGCGCCGCTAGCAGCCCGAACAAGTTCCCGTGAATATCAAACTGGAACCAAAAAATGCGACAGAAAATTAGAAAAAGTGACAGTTACAATTGCTTTTTAATTAATATATACTTATTAATTATTTAATTAATTAATTAGGTCGACATTACCTTAGGTAGCAAGATATATATTTAGAAGTATTTGAATCAGACAAGAAGAATGGTAAAAAAGTTTTTAGGACAGATCATAAATGATGAGCAAGTAAAAGATTTACAATCGAGGAAGATTAAGTTGAAGAGCAAAACACATAAATGAAGACATCGTTGAAAATGGGTTTAAGATAGTTCAGATCATTAGGCTTTATGAAGAAAATCGAGAATGCTCTAAGGATTTAATGTCGGAGAAAGGAATAGATCTCGGGGTTGTCAAGGGTGTTGTGTTATTAGATTGGGATCAAGAATTTGTGATAGAGGAGGAGAAAGGTTCGGGGACCGGTTAAAGTGAGGATTTAAAGGATCATTTCTAGATTCTTTTTGAGGAATTGTTAGTGGTTTGGAGACTTTTTGTTGGAGAAGGATCAAGAAGTTATAGTTCTAGAGGATGGAGATATCTTAGTCAAAAACAAGAGGAAAGGGTTTTTCGTAAGCCTTTAGTTTCAGAGGAAAATTCTAAAACTCTATTGCTGACAACTGAGATAAGAGGGTAGGAAGATGAAGGTTTTCACCTTTTGGGAGGGACCTATGTGCAAGGAGTTTATTAGAAAAGGAGCAACGAAAATGGAGACAAAAAATACCCATGAGAGGGAGGAGATGGAAGAGGGATGAAATTTGATGACTCATAGAAAAGCAAAAGGCAAGAGAATGGTTTAGTCGAGTTATAGAATCACTAGGAGTAGGAAAGTGAAAGAATTCGTCGAAGCTAGACCCGAATTTGTTGTTGAATTGTTGTAGATTGTCTATTGTATTGTTGTAGTTTTGCTATTGGGCATTTTCAGTTAGTTATTTGATTGTTGGTGGTTTGCAACTAGGTGCACCGTGATCCTTGTTTGTCGCTGGAGATGTCTCGTATGGGCCTTTAATGTCTTATTTTTTTATCCATTGTAAAAAGGTGGGGCCCCTTTCAAAAGTTTTGCTACTGTTCATTATCAGTTAGCTATTTGATTGTTGGTGGTTTGCAACTAGGTGCACTTTGATCCTTGTTTGTCGCTGGTAGAGATGTCTCGTATGGGCCTTTAAGGCCCCTTTCAAAACACTTCTTTAACCATTATAAAAAAAAGAATAGTAAATCATATTGAACAAGTAATACCAAAATCTCACCATCTATTATATACATGAATGTGATATATAACATGAATAAGAGTTGTAATTCAAATATTTCAAGATATACCAAAGAAATATATTTGACTTGGATAGTAAGACATGTATTTAAAGGAATTTGAATGAAGAAGTATATTTGACTTGGGTGGTAAGACATGTAGTTAAAGGTATTTGAACAAAGAAATAATTATATTTGACTTGGGTGGTAAGACATGTACTTAAAGGTATTTGAACAAAAAAATAAGTATATTTGATGGATAGTAAGATATGTCCTTGAAAGGGATTTGATTGAATAAATAAATACATTTGACTTGGAGATAGAGAAGAAAGATAATATTTAAATCGAGCAAAAAAATAATCCTTTATATCAAAATAAAATCTCTAACCAATCAATCATTATATTAATAAAAAGTTCACTTCTATATTAAAATCAAATCTAATATTTAATATCTAATAAAAACTTGATCTTCATTGGACATTTAAATTGGTGAAATGTGAATTCATGAAAACTTCCAAAATTATGTTATGTACTTAATGTCAAGGAAAAATGAAAAGCATGTTCTCAATAAGTTGAATGTTCTATTCCACCACAACAACCTAAGCCCAAATTTTTGACTTAACTTTCCAAGTGACACCTAAACATAGAACACAACACCCATCCATCAAGGTGTCATCAAGTGAGGTAAAGTTGAAGAATTCTAAAGCTAGGATTTATAGAAACTTATGATGAGATTAGTGAATTTAATGGCTTCAAAACATTACCTTTCCACTTAACAAGAGAATATGACCTAGTCAATTGGCTATTCATATAATTAATGGGTTAAGTGGGTGAAATAATAAAAAATAAAGGAAGTCTATGACCTAGTCCATTGGCTATTCATATAATTAATGGGTTAAGTGGGTGAAATAATAAAAAATAAAGGAAGTCTTTTAGGTTATTATTAATTATATGGATATTTTTATAAATAAAATTATTTTTTATTTATTTTATATATTATTTAATAAAATGTATAATTCTATTTTTTCTATTCAAAATTAAAGTAAATAATTTTTTGTGGATAAGTAATCTCTTCTCCATTCAAAATTGAAATAAATAATTTTTTGTTGATAAGTAATTATTTATTTACAAAAAACTCTAAATTTAAGTTTTAGTTGTTAAAGGAATTTATTTTATACTTAATTTGATTTGGCTAAATTTTAGCTCTTAATAAAGTTATTATATCTTTATCAATTAAAAAAAAGATTAATGAATAAAAAATCCTATTAACAAATGATTATATACTAAAATAAGTAACTTTACATTATAATTATTATCAATAATACATAAAAATAATGATTATTTATTTATAGAAATTGAATAATAATTAAAAACACACCTAAAAAATCTCACCAAAAATAATAACTAATTATAATATATCTTATTTCTTAAATACTGTTAACAAATATTATTCTAATTTAATATATCCCTGACAATACCATTATTATGCTATCTACTTATTATATTTCTTAAATTCTGTTAACAAAAATTAATCTATCTGACAATGCCATTATTATGTTTTTTCTTTCTTTTGACGAAATGATTATTGTAGTGTGCGTTGCATGAAGAATGTATGTTTATACAAGGGGGGTAAAAAAAAACAGAACATACATTTTGAAGATTATAATCCCCATAACCAAACCAAACAAGTTAATTATTCTCTTAAAAAAACAATTTATGAAAATTTGATATACAGAGAAATTGAATCTCAGAAGAAAATGGATTGGGAAAAACCTGTAAGTATATCATACCTGATGAAATCCAGGCTCTTTTGTGAGGGGAACCCCAAGCTCCGCCAAACAGGCCTGCACGCGCTGGTCGCTGCCATAGAGATCCGGGTAACGCACCAGGCAATCGTCCTGCATTGCCGCCAGCGCCTTCGCCAGCGGATAACTGATAGCAAATCCTCCTCCCCCATAAGCCATCCCATACGAATGCGCCGCATTCTGCTCCGCGGACTCGGAATTGCTGCCAACATAATAAAACTGATTATGGTCATATTTGCCCAGCACCCGCACCAGATTATCCGGCAAAAATAGGGTGTCGTCGTCACCCATAACAAACCACCTGACATCGGGCAGGCCCAGCCTGAAGGTCTCGGACACGATTCGGGAAATCCGAATCCCAGAGCGCGACCCGGACGGGTGAGTGTAATCAAAACCGGACGTGTCCTCCGATATTCTCAGCGGCGGCTGCGGACCGGACTCGTTAACGGGCCGGTCCAGCCACACGAACCCCCGGGTCTGTCCCGGTCGCCACCACATTTCTACGTATTGTTTCCTCTGCTTCCATTTCTGGGCCGCCGAGGCTATGCCGAACACGATATGCTCCACGCCCGTGGGAGGCGACTCGGCTTCCTTAATCGGCTTCTCTAATACATTCATGCGACCGCCCGGTTCAATTGCCTTCTGTAATACATTCATGCGACCGCCCAGAGCCGGCAGGCACCCGGAAGACTGCCAGCACGGGTGCGTGGATAGCACCAGGAAAAACACATAGAACGCCCACCCGCACAGAATCAGGCCACCGCCTCCTTTGAAGGCCTTCCAGCATATTTCCCCTATGTTTTCACAGACAAATTGGTATCTTCCAAAAACTTGTTTAGAGCTGTCCATGTTGGATCCTTCCTTCACGCTTCTTCCACATTTTCTTTTGGGTTTTGCACAGTGGATGGGATTTAAACGAGGACGGTGGAGGGGAAAATTAAGGCCTTGAATTGCGCGAGAGGGTCGTCTGTTATGAAGAATATTGTGGGGGGGATTTTGACCTTTAACCCGGGGGCTTAACTACCCGCATTCCCCACTCAAAAGGGCACCGAAGGTCTTATAAGTTATACCTCAATACTCTCCTAGGCATCACATTTGACGGCCAACCAATTAAAGCATTTGTCCACATTGTAGGTAAATTTGAAAATGACTTTGTTGGGCACAAATCCTCTTATAATATGATTACAAATTTAATATTATTTGAGAAGAGGAGGATGCTAACACATGCTAATATATTATGCAATCTACAAAGTTGAATGATGAGAGTGATGTTTTAAAGCAATGTAAGTGGCGATGGATGTAAGCGATGTAAGTAATGATGTCTTTAAGTGATGGAAGTAATATAAGTGATGATGTCTCTAAGCGATGTTAATATTCGAGACTAGAAGAATACATTGCACTTGAAAAGCGGAAGATGTTAAATAATACATTGGCAAAGCTTTTGGTACATGTAATGTCTTATAAACCTACCTTAACTAATATTTATGATTGTGATATATTCCATACCAACATGTTGGAATGACGAAAACCCAGAGATGCTAACAAATTATGCGATCTACAAAGTTGAATGATGCAAGTGATGTTTTGAAACAATGTAAGTGGTGACGTCTATAAGCGATGTAAGTGATGATGTCTTTAAGAGATGTAAGCAATGTAAGTGATGATGTCTCTAAGCGATGTTAATACTGGGGACAAGGAGAATACATTGCACTTGAAAGGAGGATGATGTTAAAAAATACATTGGCGAAGCTTTTGGTACATGAAATGTCTTATAAACCTACCTTGACTAACATATATGATTGTAATTTATTCCATACCCAACATTTTGGAATGACAAAACCCAAAGATAAAATGTAATGCCCGATTTTACTTCTACTAGTTGTACCCCTTTGTTATTTTTGTTATTCGATTATTTGATCAATGTGTATATTGGCACTGGTTACTTTTGCTTGCATTATTATCGGTGTTTTGTTTATCGGTATCATACTTTTATGTGAATGTGGCACGAGTCTGTCATTATTGATTGTTACATGATGTATGTTGTATTTCCTTTAGCACTTGATTACATGGATTATTTTGGTATTACCATGTTTAAATATTGTATGAATAGTCTTGAATTCAACATTACTCTTTGGTGCATTTTGCAAGCATATGATTATAATGATTATACATGTGTTATGATTACAATTTTGAAAAACATAATCCTTTTACATTATGATTACAATTTTGAAAAACATAAATGACAGACTAACTCTTATATCATGATTTATTGTGTATCTTGGCTTTATATATATATATATATATATATATATATGAAACTCTTGGATGTTTTGATGGGTATTCTAGATATAGATATCACCCAAGAGTCCAATGTGTGTGTGTTGAATTTTAGGTGTTTTGATGGGTATTCTGAGTGTGTAAGAACAAGTGGTGGAACATGATGGGGAATAAAGGAGTACTATGCTGATGGCACTATAGGACATTGTTTAATCCTTGTCTTGACCACTCTAATAACCCATATACATATTACACATTCATTCTAAATGGTCATAAATCTAGGGCCTCTTACACCCTAGAGGACACCCATGCAATTAAAACTTTATTCTTCACCACCCTCCTTCACCTATGTGCTCTCTCCCTCTTAAAACATAAACGAAAATTATACTTTCAAAATTTGGATTTGAAACCGAGCAAAAAATAGAAACATCATAAAAGTCAACCCCTCTTTTATGTTATGGTGTTAAATGAGGGGACTTTGATTTGTGTATCTTGGCCCATCTCCCAAGCATCTCATTCTCCAAGGTGAGGTTCCTAAGGCTATTGCAAGTCAACCCATAAGGATGGACACATGCCAACTCATCATTGGAAGTTGGGCCAACCAACCATCCCCATTTTTTCTTGGACTTTTGCTTGTAATATTTAAATTTTGTTAGGTTTGAGAAAGAGGAGGAAAGCAGAGCAGGAGAAAATAAGAGGAGATGGATTTTTGCACTAGTTAGAGGACGTCAGATAGGATTTCATTCCTTATTTTGTTGGGTTGTGTACCTTTTGAAAAGATGAATTTGTGCACATATTTTTTTGGCCCATTTGGGCCTATGTAATTTTAGAAATTTTATAGTCTATTACCTTTTTATTTATCTATTTCGGGAAAGTATTATGTTTTGTTGCCTTTCTTGAATTTTTATTTTTAGAGAAACTGTGGTGTTTTCTGCCTACAACTTTTGTTGAGAATTATTATTTTAAGGCATACAATTTTGATTGATTTTTCTACCCACTTGTGAGGGATTTTTGGATGTATGTTTTGGTATAGGATGAGAGGAAAGAGACTAAGTTTGGGGCTCTATGAGGGTTGCTTGTTGGCTCCCCTAGGTGCTAGAGTTGGAGACTGGGGCTAGGAGTTAGGTTGCATGTTGTCTCCCCTCCTTGCCAAAAGTAAATTAAAGATATATGGAAGTTGGAGAATTGGCATAAGAGATTTGGGTTTGAAACATTTCCTCTCCTCCACCATCGTTTTATGACTTTGATTGTGAGTCTATTTGTTTATTGTGAATAATTTGGCTTGAAAATCTTTCCCTGTACACCAACTTATCTACTATAAACTTGTAAATCTATGTATTTTGAGACCCCTATAGAAATGCATAGAAGTGGAATGTACTCCCTTGGGCTCAAGGGTTAACAAGGACAAAACTGCTTGATGTCATATTGGGAGGTTAGAAAACCCTATTTTTCCCTAGTAGATAAAAGAAAAAAGATGGAATGTGTAGAGTTAGTGTACCTGTTGAAGCTTTATTGGGAAAATATTTTGGAGATGGGTCATGTAGACTCTATTTGTAGTCTATGTGTAGTCTCATTGTGCAAGTTGTTTTGAGTTTAGTCTATACTAGGAAAAATTGTAAATTAGATTGATTCCCTATGCTTATTCAGTTCAATTTTGTTGTATAGTCCATTATTGTATAGATTTAGGTATTGGGTTACTTGTACCTTATAAGTAAACCTAGTTTTTGTATGAAATTTAAGTTTTCCTTATTAAAATCCTTTATTGATTTATTTGGTTTTTCATTTAAGTGCATTTTGAGAAAGGAAAGAAATTAAGTTTTTTCATTGAATTTTCCTATTATAAAAAGGAAGGAATGGATGTTTGGTTTCATTTACTACTTTCTCTTGATTGAGTAAGCTTGCATTTAGGTTTTTTTTAGACGACCACATGTTAGGTACTTTCTGTTAAGATCAAATGTTTGAATTTTGTAAAAATATAAGGGTGTTACGAGTTGTGTGGGCCCCTATTTTAATTACTATTATTATCATTATTGTTTAAAAATAATACTAATTGCTTTTAGACCTTTTTATTTGAGTGCTTATAGTTTGGATTTCTTTCAAAAAGAATGTTGTATGTGTTCTATGTTCATTTGATTGTTTCAAAATAATAAATATATTTTTTAATTTATTGCTTCACATTTGAACAAAAGTAATTAATTGTTTATTTATTTAATTTATAAAAACATTATATACAAAAATTAGGGATTTAAGCCCTTGGGGTAACCCAAGGGCAAATGCTTAACCTGAGTCGGGTTTCAAAGGCAACAAGGTTGAACACGACCCTACCTTTTTAATTTATGTTGATGTATGGACAGACATATAATGATTATTTTTCTGTCTCATTACTCATTGGCTAGTTGTACATGAGTTTCATATGTATGTGGATTATGTTCATTCAATCTATTGTGCTTTAGTAGTATTGTTATTGATTATCATTGTTACAGGCTAATTACAATTTACATTTGTGAGGTGGATGTAGGAGATAGTCCATTCTCCATATAGATATGGAGGGACAGTATCATCAGGGAGGGTGCTGCAGATGATTATGTTGGAGGTGGAGGGATTTGACAAGGAACTTTGCACACACCACATAGTACAAATAAATGCATGAATGTTTACAAGTGAATAGTTATATGTTTGCTCTAATTTTAATGTGTTTGGTTATTTCATGCTGGTCATGTTGATTGGTTTTTGATTTGTGATTAGATGTTATTTTGGTCATGTTTGTAGTGGTTACTATTCTATATGATTATGATGTTGCCATTGCGTAATATTACAATTATATGTCTTTTATATGATTTTACTTGTGAATTGCTGACTGCATGACTCCATATAGGCATGTACCTACAAGAATTCAATAAAAAAAATATAACATTATAAAACATTTATATATGACATGGAAATAAATTACATTCGTAGATCATTTAACAAAATTATTTTATAAACATCAGCTAACCTAGATTCTAGGTGAAGGTGACTATTATGGTACCTAAGGTGACATGGTTTTCAAATGCCTAAGGGGTTAAATTAGGTATGAAACTTTATGTTGACTAATGGTTAAAGTTGTGATATGCATTCAAATTATTAAAATAATTATTTTGTTTATTAACAAATTTTTTTGTCACCACCAATTGGGGAGTCATCATTTTGTTTTTCTTGATCGAGCCGTGCAAGTTGGAAGAGTTATGGTTTGACTGTGAGTTGAGTTGGGATAGTAAGGTGACTATGTTGTTTTAATGATCGAAGATGGAAGTTGTTAGTTAATGATCGAAGATGGAAGTTGTTAGTCATGCCATGAATTTTTGGTGTTATGGAGAGTCATTCTTAGGAATTTATGGATGGATAAGGGTTTGTGATGAAATTAGGGGTTTGGGGTGGCATGAAGACAACTGTGGAAATAATAAAATGTGATGGGGTGTTTGGAATAGAGGTAGGTTGTGGTCGACAAAGATGAGATAAAAGAAAAAGGATTCTTTTTTGCAGTCATGGAAGATAACCTACATTAGAGGCACTCAAAAGGTAGGGTTTATTCTTTTGATTTACTCTAAAATTATATATTGATGTCATATAGTTCTTTGTTGAAATGATTATAGGGTTTTATTTTAAAACAATTGTTTTGGAATTTAAAACCTTATGAAGAATCAAGGATTCGACACTGTGGAAGGAGGAATCTTCCCACATAATTGAATCAATGATTCAACTCAGGTATAATATGAATGTAGGAGGTTAGGTGTGTAAAATTATTACTTGATTGTGTTGTAAGTTTCATTCAAATGATTGATAAGAATGTGTGTTATTTTTGTTTTCCATATGACTGTGTATTGGTAAATAACGAATGGATTAGAGAAATTATAATGGTTATATGTTCAAGAGATTATTTGGAACATAAATGGGGTTTTTGTGATTGTTATGTGGTTGTGATGTGTGTTTCATTATTACATTGAAATGACTATATGTTTTAGATTAAATGGGATAGTTGGAGTTAAACAATATTACCTAGAAAGTTAAGGTAATATAAATGAAAAGGGGTTTTGAACCTATCTAGGATTTATAGACGTCTGCATGTAAATTTAGTTGGCTATATACAATAGAGATAAAATTATTTTGCAATGGATAATTGTGTGTATAGTTGTATGGTTCATGAGTTTGGTCATTTAGTTCACGACAATTAAAAAGAATATAACTGGGTTTATTATTTTTGAGTGATAAATGGGAAGAAATGGTTAATCTATTAAACTTATGACTAATGAGTTGATATTAATTGCAGGTTTGGTATGCATAAAATGATTTAGTTTGTTAATTTATATTAAGTTTTTATAACCAGATTGTTATTGTATGATTGGTTGTGATGATTATACATTGAACAATAAATAATGGCTTGACTGAGTAATATAAAATATTATTTTAGGTTTACATTGTCTTGAACATATATACGAGGTAGTATGTAGACAAGGACATAAGTTATAAATTGAACTGTTTCATAACATTAAATGATTGTGTGTAATATTATTAGATGAATGATTAAAATATGTTTAATTGGTTGTGTTATATGTACGAACAATGACTGAGCTTAAACATTTATAAAAATAATTAAAGTTGAATTATATTGAGGACATAGATGTTTAATATAGAGGTCGAACTCATGTTGAATAGTTTCTAGTGAGTCGATGTACCATATGGTACACACCATAATATTTCACTTTTAGAGTTTTGTCTTAAAGCATTTAATTAGGACATTAGGTGTTGAGTGGTGTTGATGTGAATTATATTTTTGGTTTAAAATTGAGTTAATGTTTTATTAAGATAGAAGCTTAGGATAAATGATTAAACTTGATATATATATATATATATATATATATATATATATATATATATATATATATATACTTTATGAATAATTCATAAAAATGTACATACATACATAAAGCCATTAGGAACTATGTGGTTAAGAGTTTTAATAATTGATGAATGCATATTTATATAAGAGGAATGTTACATTGTATATATGTATATACAAATAATTTAGTATGTAAATAAATGTTTATATATAGTAAATAAATGTATTCATATATATTCTATGATGTATTTCATTAATTTATAATATGTTGAATCAGTTATTGAGTGGAAAATAATTAATTTTTATTTAGAACAAATAAAAATTATGGTTATTGTATTTGTTTAATAGCTTGGGATTTAATGTGAAATTATTGAGTTGGGTTTATTTCTTTATAAATATTTTTAGTAATTAATTTACTTGGAATATTGCCTTATTTGAAATAGATTTTCGGTTGTATTGGAATTTAGGAAATATAACATGTTTTATGTTGTTATTATATAGCATATAATTATTTCATGTAGTTTCCTTTGTATTTAAATATTGTGGTATTGTTATTATATCTATATGATAATTTTTTAGAATTTTGTATATGACTTATTTAGTAAGTTTTGGTATTGACACTAAGAAAATGATTATGTGAGAAGGTTCTCACATATTTATTTAGAGTGAATAATACATGGAATAAATGAAATATGATTTTGAGTGTGTGTGTGTGTGTGTGTGTGTGTGTGACTATGATTGATCTATGTTATCTTTAAACTATATGAAAACTTTGGTCAAAATAATGTTTATAGTTAAACATTATCATTTCACTTATTTGATTAATATGTATGTATGCACGATGTCATGTTATAATGTAATTCTTTATGATATGTTACATGTAAAGAATATCTTAGAACACATGACTTCTAATTGATTTCTCGATACCTGTGTCATTATCATATGCTCATCTATGAAGAGAGGGTCATTCCCTAGTTGTGAAATTATGCGGGTCTAACTTTTAGCTTGCAAGTAAATCTTTTTTTTTAAATAGAACTAAAGTTTTTCTATTATGATCTTTTATTGATTTAACTAGTTTTTTGTTGAAGTGTGTTTCGAAAAAGGAAATAAGTTAATTTTGCTCATTGAATTATTCTATTAGAAAAATGAAGGAATGAATGTTTGATTTCATTTACTACTTGCTCCTAATTGAGTAACCTTTTATTTGGGTTTTTTTAGATGACCATGTGTTAAGCAATTTATGTTAAGATCAATTTTTTGAGTTTATCAAAAAGATAAGGGTGTTGCAAGTTATGTGTGCACCTATTTTAACTACTATTATTATTATTGTTAAAAATATATATTAGTTAATTTCAGGCCGTGTTATCTTAGTGCTTCACATTTTTGATTTATTTCAAAAAATATATATTGTTGTATGTGTTCCCTTTTCCTCTAATTGTTTCAAAAAAAGTAAACAAACAATTTTATTTCTGAACAAAAGTTTAATTAACTAATTATTTTATAAAAAGTTAAAAGTGATTATTATTGGGAAATATCTCTTATCTATGAAACCACATGAGGAAAGAGGAAGACTAGGAACTCTGCATATAAAAATATCATTCACAAATGAGTATTTAGATGAGAGATTTCACAAATAATAGAAATGTATTACTAAATATCTCAAATGAGTATTATTAAATGAGAGATTTAATAATAAAATGGAGAAGTGTGCAAACAAAATGTTGTACAATAATAATACCAAGGATCAAGGAGGATTCTTTGTTCTATTAATAACTACATCTTTACTAGCTCACTGGATGCAATATGCTCCAAGACTAGTGCATTACATATATCTCCCATAAAAGACACAAAAGTTGCTTAAATAAGAAAATAAAAAGTTGAGTGGGAGATGATTATTGGTGATGTGAAAGGTGGAAGCATTCATTAGGTACACCTAACCCTTTTAATATATGTGAGGGTAACTACCACATTAAATATACACATTAACAATATGATTCATCTAATATATCTCATCTTAATGGTAAAACTACTTAAGGTGGAGTTCACATAAAGTGAAAATATGACACACATAAACACCCCCCACCGTCATACCCCTCCCTCCGTTTCCTTCCCACCCCTTTGCCACCCCACTCTCCCTAGTACCCCCATCATCCCCATTCCCCAAGATCAACTTGGGTGATGTGGTAAAATAGAATAAACTTTTAAGGTCATAAAGATGGGTCCTGTCAACTAGCCATGATGAGGTACCCATGTATAATGAAAGAGAAAAATAATAATGAAGTTCCTGAAGTAGATGACTATTGAATTTGATAAAGCCTTCAATGAAATAAATCTGATGCTGAGGAATGGATAAAATACTAAAATTGATAATAATTTTAGCCACTAGATTATGTCATAGTACAAAGACTAGCCCTCATTTGCATAAGAGAACATCTGCATGAAACTCTAAAAATAAAATCCTACTCCATAATTCAACATAATCAATCATACGAGTGGCTAAAATAACACTACTTATTATGCATAAAATATATGAAAGCACAATCAAGGTAGAGTGTGGTCAAAAAAATAGATTGCTCACTAATCAAGATGAAAAAGGAATAAAAAAACATCTTCTATGAATTTAGATGTGGGAACAGGAGTTAATATATTTTACATGTTCCATCTAACTAGACTACATGGGTAACTGGCTTCTGTGTCCACCTATTGTATATGAACTAACACTAGGTACATAACATAAACAATGAAGGAAGCATTAGTAGTACATAACACCCCCCATAATGTTGACTAATGAGTGAAGACAAAGTAAATATCAAGATCCAATGAATCAATACCTCCAAAAATGTGTCAATGTGGTAGGTACACAAAAAACACATAAAAATCTTCAAGTGAGTGTGCTCAATATGCCACATGTAGAACCTACCAATTGATATTAGAAACAAGTGCATGAAAAAAACATGTACAAAGGTTAAAATGGCTAAAATAGAAAAATACCTATGGTACTTTATAAAAGTAAAATATACATTTGAAAACCCACCTAGAAGCTGCATAAAGTAATAAAAGATGATTCCCTCTAAAATGAGGTAGTACTTAGACTCAATGTGTAAAGTATTATGATTTATAGTTTAAAAGTAAGTCATTATGATGAAAAACTATAATTTGAGACAAAATCAGAATAAAAATATGTAATTACTACAAAGAGCATGAAAAAACACTTAGTCTAGAGAAAAATAACATGCAAATCCAATTTACTAGTCAAAAGTTTTGGCCTCTAAAAGGTAAAAAAAAAGAGTATTAAAAAATTAGATAAGAAACTACAAATTTTAGAAAACTAGTTTATCAAAATGAAAAATTAACCCCACCAATGTGTAGATCTCAAAAATATAGGCAAGGTGAAAAAAATCACCCTCACAAGCTTCACATATCAAAAGTTATGAGCCCCAAAAGTCCAGTACTCTAAAATAGATAACCAATGGCAAGGGGTTATCACTTGGGGGCTAAAAATGCCCTATGGATGGTCATAAGGAAAAAATGCTACTAGCATATACTATGGATAATTATTCACTATCATTTTAGCTTAACAATCACATGTTACAGTCACCAAATTGTATGTGCAAGTGTCTATGGTCAGAGTGACAAGTCATATGAGAGTTGGCGGTAACTGACCAGTGGTGAAAACATAGAGCAATAGATCAGGAAGTGTTATTAATACAAGGTGCGGTAACATGGGCAGTGTTGCTAGAATAGTGCCATTGAAATAGTACTCCCTCATCCATGCACACAATTGTGAACTTTAAACACACACTAGAGGAGCATTATATTCCTAATTACACAAATGAAGACTTTTTATAAATCCCTTAGAATTCTAAATCCATTGAACATAATTTTAGTCCATGTTTTTTTTAAATGCAAATAAATGCTAGAAATGCCTCTATGCCCCAACTATTTAAAAATTGAAATCCATCCAAAAAATATGAACATAAACCAAAATGTTTGAAATAGATGTTCCTCTAGGGTATTTAGATGTTTCCTTTTCAATGTAACTCCATCCATAGATCTGCAACATGAACATGAATCCAATTGAAAGAAAAATTGAATCTAAAATAATAAGAGATGGGATATGCAAAGAACTCTCCATAGATTAAAACTCGTTCCATTTACATGACCCAAAAATTGTATATTGGGATTGAAAAAAATATATCCAATGGGTAATTTTGAAAACCCCAAAGAGCTCTAGCAAAAAAAATGCAGTTTTATCTTGAATAAAAAATATACAGTGGGTAATTTTAAAAATCCATAATGAGGTATATTTCAACATATGCAAAAATACCGTTAAGGTAGGGCAACACCATATAATACTCTTTTAGGAAGGAATAACTCCACAATGTCTCTTCGAGGGGACAACCTCCAATATCCTTTTACGATAGAAGACTCAGTGCTTAATTGATATCTTTACTATGATAATCATCTCTTTTATATAGACATCTATCTAACCAATAGATGGGTAACCTCCTAATCCCAATGTAGGCCGACCATTACCCAATGCACTAATTCCACAAGTTACTCCATTATCCTAATACATTGTATCCGTCTAACTAACTAAGGGGATGTGTGCCACATTTCAGCGTCTCCATCAACCCATATACATTAATATATCATATCCCTAGGTACATAGCATTACTTCCCTCCTTGACATGTTTCATCCCCGAAACATATGAAAAAACCAAATAATGAGTGTGCTTCAAATCATTGCACACTTGTCTCCAATCTCGATCATCTAGCCATCCATATGTGATCTTGGCAGGTGATAGCTCTCCAAGCTTGTTTCCAAATTCCATTGTGCTCCTCTAATTTCGTTCATGATTATAATTATACTGCTTTGGTGTCCAAGCATAATTATTCCTATTTTTATTCCATGTACCACATTTTGCTACGCCACTCTGATTCCATCCGTGACCATAGTAGGTATTCTTCCATGCATAGTCATAGTGATTTCCCCATTCATTCCATGTGCCATAGTATTTTTTCTTTGTATTTCATTCATATCCATAATGATTGGAAATTTTATTTCCTTTATAGACAAAATGATTATTGTTATGACACTTTCTCACCTGGTTCCATGATTGTTTCTTCTCATGATGATGTGGGTGTCTATATACCTCAACTTTTTCCAATATTTTGACCTTATCCACCTTTGCTTATACCTCTTCCACCTTTTCCTTCTTTGTCTCTTTAGTAGATGAAGTGTTAATTTCTAGTTGTAGTGTGTCTTTATCTATATCATCTAAATCTTCATCATGCTCTTCATCACTTGTTTCAATCTCATCCTTATGATCTACCTAGATTGTTATTAGTGCCTTTTTCACTATGATATCTTGTAAAGTGATCTTCTTTTTCCTATACTAAAACTTCATGAACTTTTTTTGAACATTAATATTCATTGTTCCCAAAGTTTCTAACCATGGATATCCAAGAACTATATCCACATCATCCATATCCAAAACATAAAAAACTAAACGCAAACCATATTTTTCCATAATGAGCTTCAAATCTTCAAACATTGAAATATTATTACCATCTACTTGAACCTCCTTGATATTATTTGCTTGAACATGTAGATTCTTGGCCACATTCATGTTAATGAAGTTATAATTGCTGGTAAGGTTTATGAACACAACCACCTTCTTCTTTTGAATGCATCCATGAAATTAAAAAATTGACTCAGATTTCTTTGGTGCCAAATTAGTTGAACCATTCTCATCATCATCATCATCATCATCATTTTCTTCCTCTTCTACATCCTCTTTTTCTTTTATATCCCATCGATCTAGGAAGATTTGTTCCATTGCTTCCCATGAAGAATACTTTTGCACAAAGCTCAATTGATTAAACCACCAATGTTGTGCAGGTCCATACAAAGAAATAGATAATTCTATTTTCCATAATTTTTTTTTTATTATTCTCCTTAAAAATGAGCCACCATTCTCTAGCATCAACATCATCTTCCCCTGAAAACTTTTATAACTTCATGATCCACAAAAAAAATTAGAGTTCATGAAACCCTAAAATATCAATAACTCATACAAAACTGATCCAAAAAGTCCCAAATTTTTAATTTAGCTTCCTATTATGATATTGGAACCTCAATAAAACTTTTGTGAAAAAATGTCACAAATTTTGACCTGTAGATTGAATATATGAAAAAATATAAAATCATAATAAATAACTCAAAACAACTCCAAAAATTATAAAATTTTACTGTGATTCTCTTATATCTTTTTACAACTCCAATAAAAATTTAGAATAAAAATTCCTCATATTTTGGAAGATATAGCGAAATTAGTATAAACACTAAAATAGCAATAACTCCCTCAAAGCTGATAAAAAAATATCAATGTTTTTATTGTGACTTATTTAAAATATTATCCATATCCAATAAAAAAATTATGGAAAAATTTATAACCAATAAAAATATATTGATGTTTCAAAAAAACAAGGGTTTCGCTCCACACAAATTTCTCAAATCGAAGCTCTGATACCACTTGATATGATTCAAATATTTAATATAAGTAAAAATACCCTTAATGTAGGGAAAAACCATATAATACTCTTTTAGGAAGGAATAACTCCACAATGTTTCCTCGAGGGGACAACCTCCAATATCCTCTTACAATAGAAGACTCAATGCTTACTTGATATCTTTACCATGATAATCATCTCTTTTATATAGACATCTATCTAACTAATGGATGGGTAACCTCCTAATCCCAATGTAGGCCGACCATTACCCAATGCACTAATTCCACAAGTTACTCCATTATCCTAATATATTGTACCCATATAACTAACTAAGGGGATGTGTGCCACATGTCGGCATCTCCATCAACCCATATACATTAATATATCATATCCCTAGGTACATAACATGCACTTACTATATTCATCATATGCAACTTATCAAATCATTAAAATAAGTTTATGTATTCTACATTTATATGTATGCTTAGATGTCATATCTTAATATCAATATTACATTTCAAGTTTATATCATATTAGGTTTACAATAACCAAAATAGGGTAAAACACATATATCTCCATAAAGGACATAAAGGTTCTTTATATAGGAAAAATAAGAAGTGAGTGGGAGATCATTATTGGTGGAAGCATTCCATAGATATACCTAACGTTTCTCACACATGTGAAGATAAATATCACATTAAACGTGCATGTTAACAATATGGTGCACATAAAACATCTCACCTTGATAAAAAAAAAACCTAAGGTGGACCTCATATAAAAAGTGAATATGACACACACCAACATTTATTTTTGAATAATTATTTAGAAAAAAAAATATATACAAAAAATATAAGTGATTATTTTAAATAATTATTTATAAAAAAAAATTATATACAAAAAAATAAGAAAAAGATTTGGCTTTAAGTGGGTCAGGTCAAAACCAACCTATTTTTTAAAAGGCAATAGGGTCGAGCATAGCCCTGCATACTATACAAGAGGCACAATTGATAAGGTCAAGCATGAACCTATCTACTATATTTTACGCAACTGGGTTTGGGCACAACCACGTTTGTTTTATCAAAATTCTGAAATAACTTGGTGATTAACTCTAATTAAGATAAAAAATTGAAATATAGTAAAAGTTGTGAATAACTTATAACTAGTAGAATGAAAGTAAACATACATAAATAGATGAAACATGATTTAATGGAAGAAAGATAACTATGAACAACACAAGAATATTTATCTATTTTAGGTTTGTAACCTGACTGTGTGTGACTGATAGGTATCTAAAAATAATCAACTAAGACTGATCCTGCATATGTAATCGAAACTATGAATGAAATTGATTAAGGTTAGGATCATCATAAAGGGGTGCAAATTGAATGAAACTACTGTCCTCTAGTGGTCTATTATGTCCTCTATGAAAAATATAGAAAATTATGGTAGATTTGTTTGTGCTTCCCTGAAACATATGCATGTGAGTAATTGTGACCTTCAAATGCAAACAAATTACTTGCAAATGAATTATTCAAATTTCAAACCCTTATAGGGCTTGCAATAGCTAAAAATATGTAAAGATAAAGGGAGGATTTTAATGAGATAAATTGACCTCATCCTCATGATGACTAATCATTATCTACATATTCAATAATCCTAAGAGGGAAATCAAACCCACATAGTTCTCTCACATATAATGCTTTGTGAAATTGTGTTCCTTTTTCTACATGTATGTATCTAGAGATGGATTGAATAATTGATAATGTTTTGATTTGATTTAAAATAATAGTCTCTTGACTTGGCTAAGGACCACTTAAAATTCAACTAGAATAATATTTGAGAAGAATAGGGAGGCTTTACTCAATGTGCAATTGTATAAGTATACCTTAATATTGAAATTTCAAAATGTAGAGTATATGACTTAGAAGTGACTTTATAGTAATATAAAATGGAAAAACCTCACATTACTTATCTTAAAAATACAAAATGACATGTAAGAAAGGGTCTAAATTTTAGAAGTAACCATTACTAAGGTGAAGAACATGATCAACTTATAGGGTTTAAGATCGACTGCCACTATTGAATCATAAAAGTTGATTTTGTCTAGAAGGGTAACATGCAAAATTTAGGATTCATAATGTTTGTGCATATGCTTAAAGAGGTTTTTAGGGATAAAAACACTTGTGTAGACATAAGATAGTATTTTAGAAATGAATATGTTTATACAAGTACTTATGATTTTCATAAGTGAGGTGGAGAAATAGGTCAAAATTAAGTGCTCAAGTCAATTAAAATAAAAGTGGTAAAAAATGACATTATCAAGTATCCATGACCAAATTTGAATAACTATAATGCCCTATATTATATATGTTACATACATGCCTTAATTGTCACATACAATACTATGATGACATACATTCTATGTGTTCACATGATAGTATATGATGTTATATTTATACATGACATGATACAATTAATTATCATTTTAAGATGATTGACTTACATGATACATCCCTCCTCTCAAAAAAGTGGCATTGCAATGGGCTTGTCATAGATACATAGGCCTCCATGAACAAAAAATGACACTAGAGAATATATTTCATAGATTTAGACATGTTCAAATATCAAATGGTTTAGTTACATCACAAATGTTGGCACATCAATATAAATTATGAGGGAATATGCACTAAATTTACAAAAACTTCAACATAGATTCATATGCACTTGGGTGTATATCCATGGGTGCATGCACATAATTTATAAGAACCATAACTATAGGTTTCCAAATACACATATATTTGAGATACAAGTTCTCAAATTTACAATATAAGTGGACACACACACACACACACACACACACACACACACACACACACACATTTTTATAATTTTAGGGGTATGATGCTGGTTCATGCACATATACACACTTTCAAATTCTTGAAGCATAATATTAGTTCATACACACACAACATAGTTTACAATTGAATGAAAAATAGTTGTCAGTCCACTTTACACTTATAAGATCTACGGGCATGATGGGGGTATGAACACTATTTATTCCATTTCAATTATACATTTATTGTACATTGAGTAAACTTGAGTGAAACTATTAAATCAAACTTGGGTTCATGATGGGGGCATGAACATTATTTATCCCTAATTTAAGAGTATCCAAGGGTTCGTGCAATCTCACATCAAATAGAAATAAAGTGGTGTTTTTTTAGGTTGTGGCCTTCTTCGTGTGAGTTTATTAACCTTTTATAATTATGTTAAAAAATTAGTCCTTTGCCATTAGAAAAATGTGGAGATATTTTTTAAATTTTTTTCAATATGCATGGATTGTTAAGACACATACATTGGTCAGATTTTTTTATTTAACTATAGTAATAGTTAGATGATTAAATTTGGTGAAGTCTTAACACCTAACACTTGCAACCTATACACCAAATTTTAAATCATTTGGAACTACAACAAAAACTTACTGTCTGATTTTGTCAAACTATATTTGTAACACTTGGAAAGATGGATCTCTTATTGTGATAATATTTTTATCTTAACATTTAGTGAGATGGTAGTAACTAACACATGCAACATATGTGTCAAATTTCAAAGCATTTAAATTTACAATGATAATGTACCATCTAATTTTGTTAGACTATGTCATCTAGTTTACGACACTTGACAAGATGGTTCTCTTATTACAATATAAAATAACTTTTTAAATTTGGTGGGATGATATAAAATGTAGTTATCAAGATGTGTTTCAAATTATAGGTCAATTGGATAAACTACGATACTGCTATTATAGTTTTGGTAACTATCATTTGGCTTGAAGACATCACCTACGTACTTGAGAACTATTACTGATAGTTTGGTGTTTATTGAAAAAAATTAAAAGATTCCAAACTATTGTATGCTATATGGAGGTCAAGGAAACTGAAGAGACCCCATGAATCTAGGGATTTAAAGGGAATAAAATATTAAAAAATAAGTTTTAGAAAGAAGGACAAGATGTAAATGCGTAAAAATATTTAGGAGTAGAACATAGAGTTGTATCACTTCAGGAGGAACTATATAAGAGTCTAAATATTTCATCTAATGTAATAATCTAGTAGAGACATGTGTGGGATTTTGCATGTGATTTTGTTTTCTGTTATAATATTTTTAATATGAATGCAATGAAGATGTGTTAAGTATATCAAGTCTGAGTATGTGTTGAATGCGTGTCCATGGATAAGTATTTGACTTGAGTAACAAAGAGATAAAGGTATTACTTAAGTGTATCTCCATTCTAGTGCTTGCATCTATTCCCTTTCAATCTTACATTTTGTTTTACATGGAGTGAACTTGAGAAAACTTGAGCAAAACTATAAAAGAATCTCTAAGCTATCTGTAATAGTTTTTATAATTTTATTTGAGCGAAGCCATCATGTGGTTTCTTCTTTACGTATGTATTTATTTGGTTTAGTACATTGCATACTTATCCTAACATTCATGAGGGTTTTTACATCTTCTCTTCTCAACCCAAAAGGCCACATAGTTATACAAATTTGGGCATAGTCACCCCAACTCAACATGTGTTTCAAATAGGAGGTTTAGTACATTGCATACTTATCCTAACATTCATGAGGGTTTTGACATCTTCTCTTCTCAACCCAAAAGGCCACATAGTTATAAAAATTTGGGCATAGTCACCCCAACTCAACATGTGTTTCAAATAGGAAGAAATATTCTCTAATGCTTCAATAAGAAAACATAATCTCCAAAAGTTTGAAGGAAAACATGGTTTTCACTAACACACAACTATACTCTTACCATTGTTCTTTCATAATTTCAGATATTTAATTTCAAATATTTAATTTCAAATTAAAATTGTCAATCTATGGACATTGACTACATATGATTTCATATTTTGATATTGAGTGACCTACACAATTAGAGCTTCATACCAAAGACAAAGTGTTTTACACACTCAAGTAAATTTTATATTTTTACTCTAGCAATTCCATTACTAAAATAAAATTAGGGAGTTTATAGATACTAAAATTTGGTCTTAAATACTTGATAATGACAATCTTGACATACATTTACCATGCATGACTTGAACATAAACACGGTCCTAATTTGCCATTATCTCACTTCTACATGCTACCTTATGAGTTTGACCCTTTTGTTATGTTGTTACACAACTACAAGAGCTTCATTATCTATTTCAAACATGTTAAATATCATACACAAACATCTTTTGACCTTTGATTCAATCCACTTATACATAGGTCAGTGCCATCAATTTATGTCAGTGTCACTAGTTGATACTGACCCAATCTGGGCACAACTGACCCTCTCCTAGTAGTGACTAATTTTTAAAATCAAACATTTTTTTAGGGTTAGCCCATCTACCTAACATGTTTATGGCTTAAAAAATTACCCAATTAGACTCATATATAAAAAAATCAATATCTCTTTTGAAATGAGACTTGACACTTATCTAGTACACATCTATACACTATTGTAAAATGAAAAAATATACCCTATTCTTTCCAAATTGAAAACATTTTACTAGGATCAGTCACAAGCTAAGTATGAAGCACACTAAAGTCAATTTAAATCAAACATTGTCAAGTATCAAGTCTAAATCATTAGATTCATATATATAGCAAACGGACATAATTGCATAATCACATTAGGTTTGAGAACTACATGTGGATTTATTTTCCTTTTTGGAGTATTAGATACGTATGAAGTAGTCAATCATCAAACAAGGGTGATTGGGGTTAACTCATCCCATTACACTTCCTTTAATTTTATAAATATCTATCCCTCATAAGCACACCTAGGGTTTCAACATGAAGGAGGTTGATTTTTAGAGTTGGGCGCATCATCAATGTTAAACATTACACATACAAAGCTTAAAATGAAAGGTGAAGGTTATTGTATAATCACAGTCCCTCATTCCCACACAAGTCAGTATTAACTAACATATATCAATATTGATGGTGAATATTGACCCAAATCGATGGAACTGACCTTGCATATATAGAATTGCATTTCTTGAATTAGATCGATCACATGCATGCTTTAGTCTGATTTCCACTTCCAAAATATAGTCATAATTAGACAACCAACCAAAAAATCTAAGTACTCATCCATTTATTATACTTATTATATTCAACATATGTCAATTGTCAAATTATTGTTTCAGATGTTTTGAATGCCATATGTTAATATCTAAATTATTCAACTAGTTTATATCCTACTAGGGTTTATAAAACTAAATTAGGGTAAAATAATGAATATGTTCATATGAATCCTTCTATTTATATTCATAAATTAGTTTTTCATACTGATGTTAAACCAAGCAAGAAAAGGATCATAAAAATGTATCCTAAGGTTACTTTATTAGTCAATAATGAATTACAAAAGTTACTTGATGTTAGTTTCATGTGACCTATTGATTTTTCATATTGGATATTTAACATTGTCTTTGTGGCTAAACCTAATTTGGGCATTCAAATTCGTATTGACTTTAGAGATTTAAATAATGCAAATCCCCAAAAAAACTTTCCATTATTTAATATTGATGGTGGTTGATTCTATGATGGGATGTGAGATGTTTTCTTTTATGAATGGGTTATTGGTTAAAATCAAATCAACATTAGTCCCAATAATCAATACAAAATAACATTCACAAACCCTTGGATTTTATTTTACTATTGGATCATGCCTTCTGATCTTAAAAATATATGTGGAACTTATCAAAGGTATATGACACATATTCCATAATTATATGCATGATATTTTGGAGGATTATCGGTTAATGACATTTTTGGAAAATACAAGAGGCATGAAAACCATTCTATGGATTTGAGAAAGATATTTGAATGATTATGACAATATAAAGTTAAGTTAAATCTTAATAAATGTGCATATGGTATTACATTTGGAATGTTATTAGATTTTATTATTTATCCTATTAAAGTACAAGATATTGTTGAAATTCCAAGACATTAGATATTGTTGAAATGCCTCCTCATAAAGGTCTTAAACAACTAATAAGTTTACAAGAAATATTCCAAGACATTAGATAATTTTTTGCTCAATTAGCTAATAAAACTCAAACCATTTTCACAATTATTATGTAAAGACACAAAGTTTGAATAAGATAAATAATGTCAAAAGGTTTTTGATGAAATTAAATAATATTTATCTTACCCACTGTTATGATGCCACTAATTCCTGATTGACCTTTGTTACTATAAATATATTACATCAAGCAGGAGTTAAGAAACCTTCTTTCATAATATGATGAGGAGTATAAAGAACATGTATATTGATTTATTATCAAAATAATTAAAAATCAGTGGAAAAAATATGCTTGGTTATTGTGTTTGTCACACAAAAACATAGACACTAAATGCTTAATACTAAGACTTAGGTCATTTCTAATATTGAACCTTTAAAATATATGATGTATAGGCCTTATTTTTTGAAACAAATAGTTAAGTGGGTCATGTTACTCATGGAGTTTTATCTTAAATGTGTACCACAAAAATCAGTTAAAGGACATGTCATCTCTAACTAATTAGTCAAGTCTCCCTTAATAGACCATACTTCGATAGATGACACATTTTTAATGAATTCATTATGTGTACCAATGTATAAAAAACTTGGACCATGTATTTTTTGGGTCCAAATGTGCTTTAGGTGTTGGGGTTAAAATTGTATTTGTAACTTTCTAGGGGTAGACTATGCCATTAACATATAGATTGAGATTTTCATGTACCAATAATATAAAAAAATATGAAGTTTTGATTCTAGGTCTTCACGGCACATGTAATTTAAATATTATATCTATAAAAGTATATGGTGACTCTCAACTTGTCATAAATCAAGTGACAAGTGCTTATCAAACAAATGAATAGAAACTAATTCCTTATCTTGATCTAGTTCTTAGTTTGATTACCCACTTTGATGAGTTTGAGATTGGTATACTTTTTAGAATAAATATTCTCCTCATAGATGTTATGGCTAATATTTCTTCCCTTATTCATATTGATATTAAATATGAACATGCTATATTAACTATCAAATGATTACAATAACCAATTATAACATTACCATATATAAACATGTTGGATGTATTTTCCATAACATGTGGAAAAATAAACTTAATGTGGTATGCAGATATACATAATTTTTTATACAGTAAAATATTGTATTGTACACTTGGAAAGGTCAATATTAACCTATGTTTACCTTACATGACTTTTTCATACACATATGGATCTTACACACCCCTCTCTCAAATTCACATGTTTTCCATGGGTTTGACCTTCCCAATTTATTTATCAGTCACCTATAGGAATTCCTTAGTTTGTGGTTAAATTATTCATTATCATGCTTAGATTGTCTTAAAATCATCATATCAATATTCCTATCTTTTAGACAACTCTGATAGACTCATATGCCTGTGAAATTCTAAAAGGGTCCAACTTTGATGAACTTGTCCCCAAACCAAGAAACAATCATTTTTAAAATTTAAATCATATTTAGGGGTCAACCTACACATTTATCATACTGGTGATGTGAGAAAGTACCCAAAGAGTCCCACATAAATACATAATAGGTCTAATCCTATTACATCTTATAACACTTCTCAAGGATACATCTATACACTTATACACATTCAAAGAGATTGCCTTAAAATTTTCAATTTAGTAATCTATTACAAGGAGTAGGTCCTAACCAAAGTCTAAAGCACTCAATCCAAGCCAAAGTTTTTATTTTTCAAGTGTTAAAATATATATTAAAAGTAGCTTTTATTAAAGGAGCACAATTACAAACATACACCTAAAAAGGAGAACTACATGCAATTTGAATTCTCTCTTTAAAATATTAGATATGTAGGTAGAGTTCAACCTTTTATTGAGGAGTGGTTGAGGTAAAATAAACCCACCATTCTTCCCCTTTTGTAGGCCTAAATATAGTGTTGAAAGTGGACCTAGAGTTTTAAAGAGAATGAGACGGGTTTCTAAATTTACATGCACAAGGAGGACTTGATATCATACAAGTATACATATTTACTACAGGTGCAATGAATTGTAGCAAAATAGTGAGGCGCCACCTCATAAGATATAATCATAAATCTTAGAGCCTATGCTAGACGTTAGTGTCTAGAGACTAATGATTTCATTTAGGCACATCCATACACCCTGTTTATGATTTGAGTGACTCTTGGTCCAATTTTCATCCCTTAGTTTCCTGCATTCAATATTAGGCCTATATAGAATAGAATCACATTAGGTATCTAAATCACTTAGATCATTTATATTTATATCAAGTGTAATCATTTGATCACATTCAACCTTTTATATTCAGATTTGTGTATTATTGTTATATTTCACATAATTTGAATCCCTCATTATTTTTATTTTGTTTAGGTTCACATAATAAAAATAAGGTATAACACCCCTCACTTTTCAAGAAATGATAAAATAAAATTGCAAATAGATGCTATTAGGTATGTTATAATTTGGATGCCATTTGCAAAATGTCCTTTAATGAGAAATTGCTTATAAATGCCTTGGGCATGAAAAAGCTAAGTTAGCATTGCATGAAGTTTACGATAATGAGTCACACATGGACAATTTAGTATAAAATACATATCATACATTTTGTTAAGAATGAGTTTTATCGGACTAAAAATGGAATATGAGGGCTAAGAATATGCATAGATTATACCATCTCAATAATTACAACTTACTATTTTTCCTTGGGAATTTTTCATTTATGGATTTGATTTAACTAGAAAAATCAACCTTCCATCTTCAGAAGGTCACAATTTTATTATCATACAACTACTGGATATCTCATGAAATGGGTCAAGGCTATACCTTTAAAATATACTACGAGTAAAGATATCTTCAGATTTATAATGACTCATATAATTTCTCAGTTTGGCCTTTATATTCTTATAGATAATGGTTCATCTTTCAAAAATAACACAGTAAATAAGTTTTGTGCTAAACATAAGATTCAACATATATTTTCAACTCCTTATTACCCTCAATGGAATGGCTAAGCCAAGGTTATAGGTATGCCAATTACAAATATTTTGAGTAAAATAATAGCTAAACATGGTAAATATTTTAATCATTAAATCATATATGCTTTATGGGCATATTATATGAGTTTCAAGACAACTACAAGGGCTACCCACTATTCTCTTTTCTATGGTGTAGAAATAGTCTTGCCTTTATAATTCAAGATTCTTTCTCTTTATGTGTTGCTAAAGGTATTGTTGAGGAAAATAAATATGGAGAGAAAATATTACACCAGTTAGTGATGTTGGATGTAGAGAATATTCTTATTATTTAACACTTGAAAATTTATCAAAATCACTTTAAGAATGCATATAATAAAAGATATGATCATGGGAGTTCAATGTGGGTCATGTGGATTTTAAAAAATAAAAATAAATAGAATGTAGATAAATAAAATAAAGTTAAGTTCAAATCTAAATGGCTACATCCATTTGTTATCACTGAAAAACTTAGTTCAATAGAGTATCTCTTAGTTACATTATCAGAAAATTCAGTGAAGAATCTAATGAATATCATATAATTGTGTCAATTTTACATTTGAATATCTTTATTTATATATTTTTTAATTATTTGATTGGTTTTTTCATTACTTTCATGGTTATCACAGTGCCATTTTATGTTTATTTTGGTCATTTTTATTGTGCACTTGCACATATTTTTCATTTATCTCATCTTGGTTGTCTTGTCCAGTGGTGTTGACATGTGTCTTACAGTCATGTCTTTGTTGACCTTCATATATTATATCTTTTCCATCTTACGAAAAACCTTTTAATCCACTTATATCAATTATGGGCATGTTATTATTGTGGTTTATTACTTGTACATTGCTTGATGGGGGCATGATACACCTGTGTGTTTATAGATTCTACATTACTTATATATGGGGGTAGGCTCTTGCTATATGTCCTTTCATACATATTATTCAAATTCGAGCATACACTTGCTTATGTTTTCATTACTATATTTTGTCTATATTTGGGCATACTAGTACATTATAGAATATCACGTGCCCCTCCATTTTTTTTCCTTTTATTATATTGTTTCTAGTTAAACATATTTAAATTAGGTTACATATTATTGTTGAGCTCTTATGATGATGTTTTTTTATTATATAGAAAACTATATTGTAGATCCACTTTCATGATTATCACAACTCTTTCATTCATATATAATTTATATATGGGATACATGATCTTTTTATTTTAAGATGATTGATATGCATGAACATCCCTCACCTCAAAAGCGGGGCATATGGTCAAATCATTATAATATGGTTATAATATGTTTCAATGTTACAAAATGTTTTCTTCTTTAATTGGGAAGCACCTATTTTCCACTTGGTAGGGTTAGTAGGACCCATGATACAAATGTTTCACCCCATGGTAGAGTTAAAATGACCCACAATAAAAATGTTTCACCCCATGGCAGAGTTAAAAGGACCCATAATTATTTAAGGCCATTTAGAGATGGGAACATGGTTCAAATAAAACTAGGTGCATTCGTTCATACTATTTATTTATTTTTCCATTATTTCATCGATTAATTTATTATTGATTTGTGGAAACATTGATATACATGTAAATGTTTTATGTTCACATAGAAGTACACCATAGATTTGGGTGCAAGACATCATAACATTGATGAGTGTTCATGGATATTTAGTTGCAGTCAAGACATTCATGTAGATATTGAGGAGATAAGATTTTTTTTCCTATTTTGTAGGTTGCAGGATGTAGACCCTGTTATAAGTAAATCGCTGTCCTTATTTTTAATTTCAAATCACTTTCATTTTTACTATTAACTTAAAGCATAACTTATAATTTTTAGTTGCAACTTATTTATTGATCCCTCCTAAGTTCACTTGTTTATTCTACTTTAATGTATACACACACACACATTAAAGTGGGGAATTATGTAGACACTTAAATTTGGTACAAGCCTAGTAATTGGAATGGTATTATTGTACTCTCATGCACATGAATCATTGGTTTAGATTAAGATCTTATTATCACATTTTATTTTTTGAATTGGGCACTGTATAGCCTTTCCTTATCATCATTCATTCTTGAAATATCTTTAGATCTATCATTTATCTACATCTAGATACTCCTATATATTTCTATAATCCATTAGGTCTTTGTTTATTTGGGTTTTATCACTTTGACTGATATTAAAACAGTCTAATACTAATTTGGTCACTACTGGGTTGATCATATTGTGGTCATATCGATTATGGGTCAGTTAGATCCCTCCCCTTAGTTTCACCATGTTTGTTGTGCCTTGATTGTCAGCTTTTTGATTCCATAAGGTTCAATTTTGATTAATAAGGTTTTCATTTGAATCTGAGATGTATATACACAAGCACTATAATACATTTAACACATGGTATTCTCACGTAATTACAAGGATCACATCTAGATATTGCATCTAAGGATTTCCTACACTTTGTTTTTTATTATATGCTTATCTATTGAAGTGCTATTATTATATATTTTTATTAGATGCAATCAACTACTTGATTGCATCTAATACAAATGGATAAGGGTTGGGATATTCATATACACTAGACTTATTATTAACTTTCATGACTGTTGATTACCAAATTGTCATCAAATACACATTTGATTGAGGTAAGATCCTCATAACAACACCAGTTTTTGTGTCCTTACAAGTTATCTTGAAGTGAATTAAGGTTTGAGCATAGGAGAAGGAATTTTGATAGTTTCACACATCAATTCACTAATTTAGAAGATTTTTATATCGAGTAGGCATTGATCAAAGGATTCATAGAGTTTTAGATTGATCTGACATGTCTTGTTGTTATTAGATATAGACTGCCACTATTAAGATAAAAATAGTTATAAAAAAATTCTAAGATTGGTCTTCCTCTATCATAATAGTCCAATTTTGGTTGTTGCATCAAATCACAATCATATTTTTGGATCTCTTTAACACTTTCTTAGAACCTATTTCTTGGCATTTTCAATCACGGTTAGAATACATGTGAGTTGAAAATCGGGGATTTATCTATATACCCAATTTGTCAAGTTTTAAAAAATTACAAGTATATTCCTAATTTCATTATTAGACACAATTTATACTATTATTTAATATATTTACGCCATATTTGACTTGTGTCCCATGTTTTAGTGGTTTTGTGTAATGTGGTTGACCTAATCCTATTTCCATCAAATCAGGGATATACTCATAACATCATTCATTTTTTTATTATTTATTTTAGTAATAAAAAATGTACTCATAATTCCATCCATGAATTTACACGTGTGGAGGCACCAATCTAGTAAGGTGCCCAACTCTATGCCATTTTCGACTAGAATCTAGTCTATCATTTTTTAATGTTTTCTTATTTTAGTATATTATTATATTTGGCACTCACCCATGTGTGTGTAGAAAAAGAAATAATATTTTTTTAGATCATCGGTACATTAAATTTGGTTTTGGATTTTTGAGCACATAATTTTTTCTACATGTATTCCTTTATTTTGATATGTATACATATACACATCAAGTGAAGAAAAATATAGATAACTAAAAATGGCCCCTAGGCATTTATTAATCATTTCATTGCATGATTTTTAGATGTATATGTATGTGTCAATTATTGGTCCAAATTAGACATTATTGACATGTTTTGTCAACTTTTGATGGTCTCTAACCCCTCTCCCAATCACCTCTAGCTATCATATTCTCTCTCCTCTAAAAACCTACCATTTAGAGCTTTCTATCTAGAAGGCAATCTAATGTTCATGATAGTTTGGAATGTTAGTGCATAGTCTTGGGAACTTTGTGTGATTCCTTAAAATTATAGTACACTTGCTTTCATTATCCTAACCTTTTATCCTTGTGACATTTTGATGTCAATTTTCATGACAATAAGCTTCTAATATGAATTCAATTTGTCTAGAAATATATAAGCAATATAGTACATTAGAATATATAATTTTAATATATCTTTCACAAAAATATATTGAGCACTTGTAAGCATTATATATGAAATCAAACATTCATTGAAGCATACAAGTTTGCATTTAGACATACCACACAACATTAGTTTACATGTTATTGGAACTTATCCAATCATTGAGGTTTGTTATTTTTGATATTATTACTGTTTAAGGGCATAAAACATATCAAGATACTCCAACTATTATTTAGTTTAATGCAGGGCTCAAAATATATGTTTTTTTCCTTAAATTTTTATATCTCTTTGTCCAATTAGGGAAATAAGAATAATTATGTTTTGTAGGTGATCAAAGAGAAATATTAAGAAAACAAGTGAGAGGTTTTTGGAGGCAAGAACTAGGCAAACACAATAGCAAAATTATTTCAAGTTTGTTTGTATTTTTTTATATAGAATGATAGGATAATTTGGATTTTATAGAGTAAACTATATGGTATAGATGATTCAGAGGTCCCTTGACTTTAGTCTTACTCTTGACCTCTAGACCAAACACTCTAGGCTTATAACCCTTTCTTCCAGCCCTATTTTACTTATTTTGTTAATTTTATAGAAAAATTAAAATGATTATTAAGAAACCAATTATATTTTTGAGTACCCTATATTTAAATAAACCTATGGTCAAAATTTTAAGACTTCCTTTTGATCCACTTTCAAAGCATTAGTCTTTCCAAATTAGGCCTCCTCTAGCCTAAAAACAAGACAATCATCAAAAGACCATACTATTCCATCTGTACACTCCTAAAACATTGAAAATATGTTATATCACCTCAAATAGGATATGATTACAAAATTTTTGGAATTTTGGATGATTACAATTTAAGATAATGCTAAAACCCTAGTTTAGGGTTTTTAGGGGCCTGAGACAACCCGAGAGCACAAACAATTCCAATGTGGGCATTATAATGGGTTTAAAGAACCAAATTTGGTTTTTAAGATATATCCTAACCTTATCCATGTTATACAATCAACATTAAGGTTTGAAAATTCTATATTCCATGTTTTCCATCTCAAAACACATCTGACTGTACACAAGAAGACTTAACAAACATGTTTGTGTTCTATAGGAGTAAGTTAGCACTATACAATCTTATAATAATATATAAAGAAGTTAAAAGTTAATGTAAATTAATAAAATATATATTTTAGAGAAGATGTATTTAGATTTTATGAACTTTCCAAGCCTGTTATAGATTGGACAATTTGTGCCTTAAGTGTATACTACAAGAAAATAATAAAGCCTTTGTATTAGTTCATAAGAGACAAGAGTTTACCTATCATATATATGAATATAAATCCTTATATAATTTCAAATAAAATTTAGATTCATTTAGAATAATTTGTAGATTAATCCAATAATCTTTTCTTTCACAAGAGCTAGCATACACAATGAGTATTTAGGAAAGCAAAGGTCAGTTTGTGTATCCACCAGAACAATAAATGATTTACTATTGTTTTATGAAAATATAACATTAAAATAGGTTTAATAAAATTTAAAACAAAATATAACAATCAAATAATTCATTTTGATGATCAATCTCTAGTGACATAATCTGTAATTGAAACCATATATCTTATGCACAGGGTTTGTAGGTTATTCTTCAAGAACAGGGGCCTTCTTTCTTTCTTTATTATTTTTTAAAATATTGTAACTTATAAATATTCATAATTCATTAAAATTATAAATCCTTACCTTTTTTTTATGAAAGTAACTGAGTGTAACTACCTTGGAGGAGTCTTTCCAATGGTTACATGACAACTTGGAAAGGTGACAAAGCATCCATGTTGCGTTTCAAAGCATGTATCACTTTTTGGTCCTTTTTCATGATTAAAAGGATGTGGAAAGACATTTAAAACATGTTTATAAAAATTTTCAAGCCTTCCACACAACCTTGGTAGTCCTAAACACACAAGAAAATTTAATTTTTTGAACATACTAGTTTTGGTGAGAAAACCAAAGTTTGAAAATTTAAACTAACTAGATGCACTTTTAGATTACCAAATTGAAAAATAAGCATGATTGGATCCTTATAAGTCCATACAAGGAATTATTCAACCTAAATGAATGAAAAAAACCAAAAATTGACTAAATTTGTTCCCTAAGAGTGATGCTCCCACATCATACTCCCAAGGAAAGGGAAAATTTCTCATGGACTGTTGTCCATGAGTGATTCCAAAGTACTCCCTTGATTCTATATGTCATGCTCAGTCATCCACATGGCATATTCTATTGGATGTTCTTTTTATTTGAACAGATACTTGAAATACTTCTTGTCTCTAATCCTCTTAATGACCTGCTTGTCCAATATTCACTCCATCTCCTCTATCTTAGCCTTAAGCAACTACCTTGCCTAATCTGAGCCTACTATAGCTACATCATCTGTTATGTTTCCTCATCCATCTCCTTATTTATAAGGGTACAAGTCTAAAACATTAAAGATAAATGAAATTCCAACTCCACTAGGCAAATCCAATTTGTATGCATTGTTTGCAAACTTCTTAAGAATCTTGCAAGGACCTATCTTCTTCATCTTCAGCTTGTTGTTTTCACCCCTTAGGTACCTTTCCTTTCTAAGATGAGCTAGGACTATGTCCCCAACCTATAAATTCACTTCTCTTCTAATAAAATATGTTTGTTTCTTATACTTGCCAATACTAGACTCCAAATGCTTTCTCACTTGTGCATGTACCTATTTTATTTCCATTGTAAACTTATCATCTTCAGCACTTATCTTATCCATATGAATGATGTCTCTAACCTAAAATACACCTCTAGGCTACATGCCATAGATTCCCTAAAATGGACTCATACCAATGCTCCTGTTGGTAAAATCATTGTAAGCAAACTCTGCTTAAGGCAACACAAGATCCCACTGCTTGGGATGGTTCTACACACCTCCTTAATTTTTCTTGCATTCTAAGCTAATAATTGTGCCTAGTGAGAAACTCCAATGTCTTGTCAAGCCCAAAATGGCCTTTCATGCTTCCACTGTGCTTCTCTTGGATTAGATTTACTCTTATAGAGATTTTTAGTACACATAAATATACTCCTTTGAACAATAATCCATCTTGAAGTACATAATCCAACCATGGTTCCTTGTTGACTATACTTGGGTTATTGCATGCGTGGTATGCTTCCTTAAAGTCTTCATCATCCTCATACAAATCTTTGACTGCATCAATCCAAATGCTCTCTAGCTGAATTTCATGCACCAATAAGACTCTCCTACCCAATGCATGCACAACCTTATTTCTTTGTCCTTGCTTATGCTTGATGGTGAAAGTGAAATTTTGTTTGTACTTCACCCATTTCACATGTCTTTAGTTCAACTTACACTAATTAGATATGAACTGAAGTTCATGGTTATCTGTGTACATTATGAACTCCTTTGGCATAAGATAATGCCTCCATTTCTTCAATGCTTTCACCATTTCATAAAACTCCAAGTCATAAGATGAATAATTATTCATGAAATCATTCAAATTTTCAATAAAATAGGCTATAAATATGCCTTCTTGGATTAGGATAGCTCCTATGGCTACACCACTTATATCACACTCTATTTAGAACACCTTATTGAAATTTGGCAATGTTAGTATGGGCTACTCTGTGATTCTTTGCTTCAAGTATTGGAAATGCTTCTCTGCCTTCTCATTCCACACAAAGTTTTTATTATCTCCCTTGATAGTGTCAATGATGGGATCACATATTCCACTAAAATTCCTTATGAACTTCCTATAAAAACTTGCAAGACTGTGAAAAGTTCTTACCTCTCCTGTTATCCTAGGTATTGGCCACTCCATGATTGCCTTCACCTTATTCTTATCCATTTTTAGCATGCCTTCTGATATGACAAATCAGGTACAACATCTCTCTTTTCATGAAATCACACTTCTTGAGGTTAATCAATAACCTCTCTTCTTGCATCACTCTCATAACCAACTCCAAATGGTGAAGATGCTCCTCCTTGCTTTGGTTGTAGATTAGTAAATCATCCAAGTAAACCACTAAAAAGTTGCCTATGAAATCTTTTAGAACCTCATTCATTAATCTCATGAAAGTGATAGGTGCATTGGTCAAACCAAATGGCATGACGAGCCATTCATACAAACCTTCATTCATCTTGAAAGCAATCTTCCACTCATCACTTTGCTTGATTCTTATTTGGTAATATCCACTCTTGAGGTCAATCTTTGAAAAGTAGATTGCTCCACTCAAGAAATCTATCAAATCCTCCATCTTGGGAAGTGAAAATGTATACCTTATGGTGATCTTATTGATGGCCTTAGAATCAGTGCACATTCTCCACTCACCTTCCTTCTTTGGCACCAACACTGTGGACACTACACATGGACTTACGATCTCTTTGATTATCCCTTTTTCAAGCAACTCCATCACTTGTCTTTTGATCTCAACATTCTCTTGTGGGGTCATCTTGTATGCAGCCTTGTTTGGTAGACTTGCTCTAGGTATAAAGTCTATATGGTGTGTTATGCTCCTCATAGGTGGCAATATGTTGGGAAACTCATCAACAACTATGTCTGCATACTTCTCCAACATTTATTGAATCTCTAGGGGTTGTTCATTGATCTTAGTGGCTATTATAATAGTCCTAGGCTTGATTACCAAAGCAAAACCTATCTATTCTATATGCATGGCATTCAAAAACTCTTTTCCACTTGCCAACATCACATGTGAACCAACCTATTGATCACTCTCCTCATCCTTCAAGGGAAACAAAGTGTGACTAACTCCATCCTTCATCAAAGTTTACATATTCCTTCTTATATCATGAGTAGTTTGTCTATCATATTGCTACGACCTTCCAAGAAGCACAGAACACACATCTATTGGGATGACATCACAAAACACCTTATCCTTATATATTCCAATTTGAAACTCTACCCAACTTTGTTCACTAACCAAGACTTGTTGTCCCTTATTCAACCATGACACCTTGTATAGAGTGGGGTGAGGCAATTTATTTAGCCCAAGCTTGTTAACCATTTCTACTGAAACAAGATTATCCGTACTTCTTGAATCAATGACTATTTTAAAACACTTACCTTGGCATTTGTATGATGTTTTGAAGATATTTTTCCTTTTTGGTGGCTCCTTCTCCTTGGGTGGATTAATTAGCACCCTCCTCATGAGCAATGATTCTCCCAATTCAAGCTCTTCCATGTGTGATGGAGAGAAAACACACTCTTCCTCACCTCCTTGTTGATTATGATTTCTCCCTTTATTTCTTGGGCTTCTTGTTGGTTGGTCCTCTAGGCATTCCCATTGCTTATGACCAACAAACTTATTGCACTTAAAACACTTGAATTCAAATCCACTTATTACTCTACCCCTTGATGAATAACCACCTCTATTGAAAGGTCTCCTACCTCTAAATCCACCTCTTAAACTAGTGGAATGTTCTTGTGAATTGCTTGATTCACTTTGATGGTTTTTTTGTGAGAAATTTCTGCCCCCTTGTCCTCTACCTCTAAAATTTCTGCCCTTCCTCTATTTTGTTGATTATGTTTCCTATTCAACTTATCTTTAGCCTTGAGTGCAAATTGGTAACACTCCTCTAGTGTTTTTGGGCTAACAAGTGCTAATTCATCTTGTAGGTTGTACCTTAGGCCATTCAAGTACCTTGAAATCTTCTCTTTGTCTTCCTCAACATGTCTAGACTTGATAAACAACTTATAGAACTCTTCTATATAGGCCTTCACAGTCATATCCTTGTGCTTCAAATTTTACAATTGTCTAAACAAGTTTGTCTCATAGTCACTTGGCAAGAATTTGCCTTTGCGCTTGTCAACCATTATGTCTCAAGAAGTTATCTTGTTCTTCCCCTTATTTCTTCTCTCATCTTGTGTGAAGTCCCACCATAGTGAAGCATGCCCCTTCAGGTTGGTTCTTACAAACTTGACTTTCTTATCATCAGGTACCTCCTTATACTCAAAATATTTATCTAACTCGTTCACCCAATCCATGAGTTCATATCCATCAAGACCACCTACATAGGTGGGTAATTCCACCTTTGGTTTATATCCTTGATCCCACCTTCACAAGTCTCTCTATACCCTACTCTTCAGGTCCTTCAACTGTTTCTTCTCCCTTTACTTCTTTTTGGTCTTGTGGCTCATCTTCCCTATCACTTAAGTCCCCTGTTAAGACTTCTCTTCTTTGATTTCATTCTATAGCAGTTAATCTTTCCTCCAAGATAATTCTAAGGTCCCTCAAATCTACCAGCACAACATCTTGGTTCCCTTGATTCCTTGCTGCACCTCCTTTGTTTCTCCTAGGTGGCATTGTGATCCTTGTTGAGGTAATCTATCAAACAAGTACCTCTTGTTTGCTTCTCCAAAGAATCTTCTCTATCCTAGTTGTTCTCTGGTATCTATTATTGGCTTTAATACCAAAATGATGCAAAGGTCCCTTAACTTTATTCTTACTCTTCACCTTTAGACCAAACACTCTAGGCTTATAACCCTTTCTTTTAGCCCTATTTTTCTTGTTTTGTTGATTGTACAAAAAAAGTACAATGATTTTTAAGAAACCAATTATATTTATGAGTATCCTCTATTGAAAAAAACCTATGGTCCAAATTTCAAGACTTAATTCCCCCTTTTGATCCACTTTCGAAGCATTGGTCTTTCCAAATTAGGCCTCCTCAAGCCTAAAAACAAGACAGTCATCAAAAGACTATACTATTCTATCTGTAAACTCCTAAAACCTTAAAAATATCTTAGAGTGCCTCAAATAGGCTCTGATTACAAAATTTGGGGAATTTTGGATGGTTATAATTTAGTATATTTCTAAAACCCAAGTTTAGGGTTTTTAGGGGCATGAGACAACTAGAGAGCACAAACAATTCCACTGTGGGCATTATAATGGGTTTCAAAGAACCAAATTTGGTTTGTAAGCTCTACCCTAACCTTATTCATGTTCTCCAATCAAAAGTAAGCTTTAAACAATCTATATTCCACATTTTCCATCTCAAAACACATCTGACTGTGCATAGGAAGACTTAACAAACAAGTTTGTGTTCTATAGGAGTAGGTTAGCACTACACAACCTTATACTAAGATCTAAAAAAGTTCAAGACGTGTGCAAATGACTCACCTCTATATTTTAGATAAGATGTAATTAGATTTTATGAACCTTCTAAGCCTATTATAGATTGGACAATCTGTGCCTTAAGAGTATACTACATGAAAAGAATAGAGTGTTTGATTTAGTTCCCAAGAGACAAGAGTTTACTTGTCATATCCATAAATATACATCCTTAGAGAATGTCAAAGAAAATGTAGATTCATTTAGAATAGTTTTTAGATTAATCCAATGATCTTTTCTTTCACAAGAGCTAGCATATAGTCCAATTCACAATGAGTATTTAGGAAAGCAAAGGTCAGTTTGTGTATCCACCACAAGAACAAATGATTTACTATTGTTTTGTGCAAATATAACCTTACAATAGGTTCAATAACCTTTCAAACACAATAGAACAATCAAATACTTCCTTTTAATGATCAATCTCTAGTGACGTAGTCTATAACTGAAAGTAGATATCTTATGCACATGGTCTGTAGGTTATTCTTGAAGAACAAAGGCCTTCTTTCTTTCTCCTATTTTCAAAGCTTGTCACTTCCAAACATGCATCACTAGACAAGCTTTGACAAAATTTATTCCCTAAGAGTGATGCCCCTGCATCAGTAGACAAGCTTCTCTTATCATTGTTAAGTTTCTATGTTAACTTCTTGATACTTTTGAGTATACATTTCCATTGTCACCATTTGACGACTCCCATATAAGCCTAAACCTTGTTTGTTTGCTCTACTTCTAGATTTAGAATTAAATAATTAGGCTTGACTATTATTTTATGCACATTATTTAGTCTAATTCAAAAGTAATAAGATATTTGTCTTGTAATTTTGTGTAAATGTATTTAGCCATGCTACATAGGGTAAGATAAGAATAAGATAGGAGTTACAGGATATGTAAATAGAAGGATTTTAACACAGTGGAAGTAAAAAAAGAAGACCTATATTATCCAATTTACATTAAATTAATAAATTTAAATGAATATATTAAATCAATATTAATTAATGCTGAACAAATATCACTCGACCATTACTAAACCATATTATCTAATTTAAACTAAATTAAATGTTTCAGTGAATTTCTACTTATTATTCAAAAAGGAAGAAGAAAAACTAAGTATGGGTATGGTTAAAAACCCTGTTTGATTATGCACGCATTGAATCAAACGACTGTGGAGAACTCCATTTTGGTTTGGGAGGATGACCTGTAGATAAGATAACATTAAAGCAAATTTATTTGTTAGATAGGTAGTTGGGTGGATTGCTTAGTGCTAGCTAGATTCCAAAAGCAAGAGCTTCCTTAGGCGCTGTCAATCCACGTGTTTTTAAATAATTAAGTTTATAAATAGAATCAAAAGTACTTGCATCAATAATAAAAAAGGTACTGAAATCGAACACAAATGACTAAATAAACAAACTAATATTAGTGCTAGGTGATTGGGGTCAGCTTTAGAAAACTAGAAAGGGGTCTGTGGACAAGTAGGGACACAGAAAATTAGATTTGGTTGGGGGTGGGTAGGTGAAAATAGCTTGCTAGAATTTGTTGCCACAGTAACCATTAGCGGTTGGGCTGACTATAGATGGTCAAGGTGACTGTCAGTGGTTGGACAGACCATCGATGGTTGAGATAATTGTCGACAGTTACTGTGTGTAGATCTGCATTGGCAAATCACTAGTTGATGGGATCACAAAGTGAGATTCTGGGAGATGGGTTGTCGTTGGGAGGAATGTGAAAAACAAATAAAGTAATTGAATGCTAAAAACCAAGTACTTATCTTGCAGAAAGCTGATTGGGTGATTGATTGAGGCAGTTGACTCATTGTTGGAGTTTGATGTGATTTTGATAGAGTAACGATACTTGGCACTTTGGCAGAGCTGTGGTGGCAAGTTGGCTTTCTGACGTGGTAGCTGGTTTGCTGGATTGTTGATGATGATTGCCCTGCAAAAAGAGAAATCTGGATGCACAAGCTCTTGATAACAATTGCAGATCCCTTTTCACCTCCCTCCTCCTCTCTTCTTATAGACAAGGCAAGAGAGTTGTAACAAGACGTGAATTGGGCTTCCTAATTTTAATTCACACACGCAATGGTTCGCAACTGGATTTAGATGAGTTATTTTTAGAAAAGCAAGGCGGATGGGCTTGCATGTTGGTGGGTAGAAGGGTGCACCCTGACTGTCGACAATTGAGAGTTAAGGGTAAAAGTAGGTAAAAGGTTAGGTTAAGCCAGTTTGATCAAACTGACTACGGTTAAGCTTGATTAGAGGTCAAAGGGTCAAATTGGTCCCAAGAAGGTCCTACAACAATCTAGGGATTTTTCGACACTCGAAACCGTGATGTGTGAATTTCTAATGTCTACATTAACAAACTTAAATAAATATATTAAATCATTTTAAATTAACAATGAATAAATATCACTCGACCATTATTAACTCCCTACAACCTTCTATATATTTTTAAATAGTATTTTATATTTAATTCATATTATATATATATAAAATCTTGAATCTATTAATTAAAGAAATAAAATAATAATTAAAAAAATTATAATAAAAAAGTGCCCAGTTGACGTGCATGGCCCAAGAATCCGAAGACACCAAAACAATGGCAAATTCCAAATTAACTTCAATTTGAATAATGTTTTTGTTATATTTTAAGGTGCATGGGCTTCTTTGCATACGAAGCATATTCTATCGTATTATATATATTTATGAGACTTTTGAGGAAGGCATTTTTCCTTTAAGCGATGCCACGAAAAGGATATGGTTCAAAATTAAAATCGTTACGCAAAGGTTATTGTGCATGTTTCCTATGGTTAAATAACCATAAATTATAAAATATATTGGAATACGTGAATATTGAAAAGAGAAAAAGTTGGTTAACTTGTAGAAAGGGAAGTAATTGATGCTCTTTCACATCAACTATTGAGTACTTAGAGAAGACAATGTGTTATTGTTTTTAAATTAAAGTTATAATCGAATGTTTTTTTTTAAAATTATTGATAAATATTTTTTCGAAATTTGGAGTTATGAATTGGAAGATTTTTTTATTAGAGTTATGGATTAGTCCGAGACATAAATAAGATGTTTAAATCTTTCTTACAATTATCCTAATAGTTACGAATGGTCCTATAAATATCACCATGGCTACGACAGGTCTCACGGATATTATCACGGTCATGACGGGTCTCACAGATATCACCATGGCCACGATGGGTCTTACAAACACCTCCATCAGTCACAATCAACCTAGTATTTGATCGAGATTTGAATCTGGGTAGGGCTAGACACAACCAAGCAACTTTAACAAATTCACCCACATCTCATTTGCAGTGGTAACTGAATGTTAAGAGAGACGTGGAATTAAATTTGTTTTAAAATTAATTTTGGTCTTGGGTTCGACTCTTGACTTACTTTGTACTGTGGGGTGAGGACCCATGTCACATCGTCCAGAGGTTATAGGGGGACTCACCCTATATTAGAGCAATCAACTCTAGGTGTTGGGTTAGAGGTTTCATTTGCCCTCCAGTAAAAAAATAAAAAAATTAAATTGTTTATAAATATGAGATAGGGGTCAATATTTTAGTTGTCATATGGATGACATATGCAAGAGGATCGTTCTCATATTTAAATAGCCTCAGTACTTTGTTGTTATTTTGTGTCATTTTATGTTTTGGTTATCGCGGGGACTTGGCATCTTGTTGTACTCCAAATCTAATTCATAGTTCCGGTCAAAAGTGTTTACCCAATTAAATTAAAAAAGAGGATTGTTCTCATTGTAAATATATTTTTGATGTAATTATTCACATATAATTTTAGATTTCAATTACCAAAATTGATGTTTTTCATTGAATGTTTCTTATAACTTTTTTCTTCTTGTTTATTTTTTGGAGATGCATTTGATAGTCCCTTTATTTATCATTATTGTGTATTATCTTCTTTATTCACATTGACCATTTTTGACCTCTAGTAAATATTAATATCTAAATTAAATTAAATTAAAATAAACTAGTATAAGTATTTTAAATATATTTATTTGAAATATGTTTAGATATATCCATCTGAAGGTTCTTATTTTAGATTTTTCACATACCACATTAATTAATTATGTTATTACCTTCTCTACCAATTTTTCATCGATTTTGACAAATGACATCAATCTAGCTATACTACTGTGTTAGGGTACAAAAACTCTTTTTGACAAAAATGGGCTTCAAACTCCATTGTATGGCCAAGATATTACAATTTTTGATTGACTTCTATGAGCAAAAGAAAAAAAATAAAATGACAGTCAAATGGATGTCAATTTTAAAGTTAAAATGATCTTTTAATAACCAAATGAACATGAAATTTAAGATTGAACATAAATATGAACAACTCGCTCCATTATACTTCCTTACTGTCATTGAAGAATGCCTATTGATATAATTACAACAATTGAAAAAAATTAATAGTAATAAATTTCATAAGGAGTAACCCATTAATACCTTCCCTAAAACAAAATATATAATAAAATAATTTAAAATAAATAAACTACAAATAAAATAAGATGTGGTTTTTGAAAAGTACTCCTTATAAGTCAACTAAAATTATACTAAAAAAATGAACCTTTATCATCTTTGAGCACCACATTTTCAATCAAAACTTTAAAAAGAAACTAAAGTGACGTTCCAAAACTTAACTGAATGAAAGACATCATTTTTTTTTTTTTGAAAAAAAAGAAAATAGAAATATCAAATATAAATATAAAATTAAAAAAATTAAAAGAACCTCTATAAATCTATTAAAGGAAGAAGTAAAGAACCAATTTCTCTTTCATTAAAATTGTCTATCGCCTTCTCAATATCATATATCCAATTCTAATAATTATAGACATCAAGACACTGAAAACAAATATACAAACCATCATAATAAACCCATCTATGCTCTCCATCTTTCCCTCTACCCTAAATGTAGAAGGTACCTAAAAGGAAGGGAAGTATTAAGAGTATATAGAGGGGTTAAAAAAAGAGTTTTTTTGAAAGGGGTTTGAGCCTTAAATTACAATTATCAATAGGTTTGGCTAATAATACCATAAAATATAATAAAATCTTTTGAAATAAAGAAAAATATAGAAATAATTATTAAACAACTTTATCACTTCAGAATATATTTTTAATCAAACTTTTATAAAGAAACTAAAGTCACAATCTAAAATTTAACTAGGTAAAAGAAACATCGATTTTTAAAAAAAAATAGAAAAGAGAAAAATATCAAATATGCATATAATTTTTTTTTATAAAAGAACCTCTACAAATCTATCAAAAAAGAAGTAAAGAGCCCAATTTCTCTTTCACTAAAACTGCTAATCACCTTCTCAATACCATACATCTAATTCTAATAACTGATAGACATTGAGACTATGAAAATAAATATACAAAACATCATAATAAACTCATCAATGCCTTCCACCTCCACCTTTCCCTCTGCCTTAAAGTATGAAAGTATTTGAAAGGAGGGGAAGTAATATATATATATAATTGGTAAAATGGAATTTTTTGAAAGGGATCCAATCCTTTTACAACTATCAATAGGGTTGACCAATAATATCAAAAAATATAATAAAGTCTTTTGAAACAAAAAAAACACATACATAAATAACTATTAAACAACTTTATCTTAAAAAATAGTTAATAACCAATCAATAAATAACAATGATCGTAGCCATTCTTTTTCCTCTTGAAAAAAGATCGTCCAATATCCATTACATACTACTCTTAACAACGCCGCCTCATACCTACAACTTTAAAAAAAAAAGAAAAAACTTTCATATTAACAATTTTTTCGGAAAACAAAGATCTAAAAAGAAAGGAAGCCTCAAACCTGCACCACAAATCAACAACATTTCTTTTTAAAATGTCAAATATAATAATTTAATTAAATTTAAATATTAATGTCCACTAAAAGCCAATGGGACTAATGTTCGGCTTGTAGCTTTTAGATTTGTTTTTCTTGATTGTAACGTATCGATGCTCTGTTTTTCCCAAATATTTAACTACTAACGCTTTTTTTAATCTTAAACAAGTGTCCGACAGCCATGGTCCATCGATGACTTCAAAGGATACATATGACATTGTGTAATTCACCATTGTTTGTTCTCACTTATTTATTTATTTTTGATAAAAAGATGACCTAAACAATATATTCCTTAATTTTTTTTAAATTTTATTTTACCTTACATAGGTTGATTTTATATGTATCTTTTAAATCAATGAGTAGTGGTGGTTTGCTTTTTTCTCTTTTGTACTTGCTGCTTCAGAATCTGGGATATTTTCATCATTGAAGAAATTAATGGCGGATGTGGTAGAGAAAGGCTTTAATTATGTTCTCTGACAATAGCAATTTTATGTGCCTAGTCTAATCGAGCCCATGAAACCCTAAACATACATAACCTTTTTTAAAATTTAGATGTTCAAGAATTGCTCTTTGTAATAAATCACCTTGCTAACTGTTGCATGTGTTCTCTACCCCCTTTGATCTTTCACCACCAGAATAATTCATATAATTCATAATTCATTCGTATCAATCCCTTCAAGAATTCTTGTTTTTTCCATAATCTTCACCCCCACTACCGTCTAAATACCTCCCCTTATTTATGTTATTTTTTCAAGCCTACAAGTCCTGAGATCGAATCCCATAGCGAGAGTGATCAATTTCGAAAGATTGAGAGGAAGAGTAAAGCTGTCCTATGAGTGTGCTCCTTCAGATTTGCAGATGCAAACGACCCTCTCCATTCTCAGGAATAGATTTAATTTTTTAAAAATCTACCATGGCAGTTTCTTATTCACATAAGAATACCCATATCCCTCCTAATGTATCTACATTCTAGAAATAGAGGGGTTTTATGAGTTTTTCATTAAACTATGTACAGAGGTTATACAGAGTTTAGCTGAGCTTTCCATATACCTGCTGAGTATGTGAGTGTTTTTATTAGTCTAACTATTTGTCATGGTTATGTTTATACTCTGGGAATTCCCATAGCATCATTTTTTTGCAACTAGTAATGACCACTCAAAAAAAAATGGGCCATATCAATGGTCCATATATTCTCCATGGTTATCTAAATGGACTTGGGTGACTTTCTTCTGTAGAATTTGGGCATTCACTATTGTATGCACTAAAATCCTCTCATTCCGTTAATTCTACTAATTTAGTTAATTTAACATTTCTTAACTAATTTAACTAATGTCCCATTATCCACATCCTATTTTTTATATCCTACAAACCTTACCCCATCCCATAACCAATTGATCCCTTCATTAATCCCCTAACAAGAGCTATTTACACACTAACCTACTCCCTAAGCCACTTGGCAATTTAAAAATACGAAATAATCTACCTAACCAACTACCACCCTATTCTAGCCACTCTTAAACCTCTAAACCCTAATAGGAGATTTCTAGAATTTGAGGATTCTAGAAATCTCTTCCAATTTAACCCCTTCTTCTCCAGAATTTTTTATTCTAAAGATCTCCGTGGAATTAAAAATTTCATGGAAAATCCCTAGCCATTGATCTCAATGGCTCAAATTTGAATTTGAGCCATTGATTTTTCCCTCCATTCCTATATAACCAAGCTCACTCCCTCCTTCAAACTAATTGGGAAAATTATCAACTTAATCCCATTATCTTGCATTCACATAACCTTCTTGCATCCATCCATAGCCACTATCAAGCTCAAATTGTCCATTAGAAGCCATTATCAAACACCAAGTAAGCAATCCAACAATCATCAATTTTGCATATAACATCCATTTGGCAATCTTGGAGAGGAGCTGTAAAGAGGTGAAGTAATGGTAAGAGTCTTCTTATTGAGCTGGTTATCTCTTTTATCCCCTCCTATTTGTGTGTTTAGATTTTAAGTTTTTATTACTAAAATTAGTAATATGAGTTGAATCTAAAATTTAGGCTACATTTTGGTGACCACAGTGGGAGATTACTCCCTTAACTAATCTTAAAAGTGTGATGGAAGTGATTTGGATTTTTGTAGGACAAACTAGATGTGAATTGAAGATCATATTTTGAAATTTTATCACACACAAGAGAATTGCAATTTTGTTCTAGTATAAGTGATATTGTAGGAAGAATAGTGATATTGTCTAACCACTAAACTTAACCACTAACAGTTTTTGGATTTTGTAGGTTTTTACCTTTGTATAAAATCATAATTTCACAAGTTACAATTTTGCTCTTGTAGTAACGGTTTTATAGGATATAATCATGGTTTTGTCGAATCTAGTATTTAAGGTCATATTACTGTAATTCTACATTTTGCCAACCCCTCTGCAAGATAATTTGTCTTCTGTCTATTTCTTGGAAGTATTTTATCCCCTATGTGCAAGACAAAGGAGGATAATCTAGTATTTGGAGTATTTGTGCCCTGAAGACAATATCACATCTTTAGAAATTATAAATTTTACCTGGTAATAACGATCTTGCACTAGGAGTCATGATTTTATCAAACTTGGGTTTACTCTATATTCCTATCTACATATCTGTCACCAATCCTTCTTTAAGTTATTGTTTTGTTGTGTTGCCTTGTGGGGTCTTTTGGTCTCTTGTATGTAGGAAAGGAGGATTAATCAAACTTTGGATCATTTGGGCATAACCTACAAATCATGACTTCTCAATATGTGACTTTGCCCTGGTAACTATGATATTGCCATCGAGAGTCACAGTTTTGTCCTCCTTGAACAAAATGGTAAAGTCTTCACCTAACACATTCTGTTTTCAGATAAGGGTCCCTTAGTTTTTGTTAAATAATTATAAGATCTTCCACAAGCCAATGTTATCTCTAAATTACCCAAACCATTTTGGAATATAGTTATTTTGGCCTAACTACTTGTAGGGGTGTTCTAATTTTTTTTTTATCTATGTGTGCAAGAAGAAACATGTATAAGAGGTAGAATAAAGAAAATAACAAACACCTCACCATTGACCTATTTTAATCCCTATTACAAAACCACAAGTCTCAAACTTGTAATTTTGTTCTATGATTAGTGATTTGCAGATTACAATTGCGGTATTGTATTTAGATAGGAAATAGAATAGTTTAGGTCATCCGTCCAACTAGCATTAGACTCAATAGTTTTATCCTTATATGTAGATAATAGCATTATCATTCTATATATTGGCATAAATCATTTTGTTCATCAAAAGGTCCTAATAATATAGTTAACTGTTATAAGTAGCTAAAAAACATATTTTAATAATTTATCTATTTTATAATTTTATGAAAAACTAGTTATCTCGCTAATATCCATCTACATTAGACATATTTTTATAATTTCCCTGATTTCCACAAAATTGTAAATTATGATATTGCTCTGTGTCATTATATTTTTGTTTAATTGCCATGGTTTTGTAGGTTGACCATCGTGGTTAATTAACTTCTACAAGATTACAACTTGTAATATGCAATTTTGTTTTGTAGTTGTGATTTTGTACTTTCTGGTTGTGATATTACATGATGCATTTGTGGTTTTGTAGGAAGTCACAATTTTGTAAAAATCAAACTACTAACCCCTTTTGTTATAGGACCCCTCAAAACAAAGGCACCCCATTTTGATTTATGACCCTTTTAATTGCAAGAGGGGTGAAAAAACATTTATATTTTAATTTTGTTATACTTGCTTGTTTTATGTGACTTTGCTTGTACATATTTTCTTGATTATATATACTTGTGTCTTCCTCACATGGAATAATTAATCAGTAAATTAATCATGTTGTGCTTGTCTATTTGTTATCCCCCTAAGTCTAGGATAACACATGACATGGAATTCATTCCCATGTAAGGACTTAGAAACTATGGGTCGATGATGTGGATTTCATCACCACACACTAAACCAAACTTTGTATTCTGACAAAGTCTAAAAATCAAGAGAGTTGTCATTCAACACCTAAGTGAAATTCCCCACAAAATGTTTTGTGAAGTGAGGGGCAATTAAGATCTAATACGTAGGGTGGTTAGATAACATCCTATATGGGTCTGGGCCCCACTGTACCTTCACATATATAAGAGATGCACCTAGAAACCCTTGTGTAAACTTAGATTAGGAGATTTCAATTGTAACAGGTGTATCACTGTCAGAGTCAATATCAACTCCTAAGTATCCATCATGTGCAAATGGGGTCAAGAGGGTTTGATAGATTCTATAATGGGTCACCGGCCTACAACCTCACCCATGAAGTCATTTGATGGTATGGGCATCTATTTATACACATTTATCAGTTGACTAATTTAGTATTTATATTTGTGTGTTGCTTGAATGTTTTGATAGACCCATATTTTTTGCAAACCAAGTCGACCATACCCTATTTTATTTGTGACACCTTAGATACACCTAGGTAACTACCCATTCTTATCTTATCATTTTAAACCACACCCATCCTACATCTTACATTTATCTCACCCTAATCTTTCATCTTCCACCTACCTTAAACCTATCCATCTTATGGTCTCTATTTCTCCCACTATATCTTAATTTAAGTCCATCCTATATCTACCCATCTTATATTGATCACCAATTCCATATTTTTTACTTCCTATATTAGACATCATTTAATACCTAGCCTATATATTCTCCCATCTCATATTCATCTTACATCTTCCACACCCTTCATACCCAAAAATATCCATTATACATCCCTATCCTAAGTAAATTTATATAAATCCTTCTTATCCATCCTATATCCCCCTTTAACTTATCCCACATAGCATCCCATATTTACCCTATATCCACATAATACCATCTTATAGCTTCTAGTCATCTCATAACCTCCTATCCTATATCTTCTATCTTTCCTACCCCATCCATCCCATATCCCTCCATCACTTTTGGATGCTATATTTAGTATGGGAATTAAATTCTAGTGGTCACCCATCCCCTTTGTCCTCATTATCATCCCTAGACTAGGTATTATCAATATACAGTCTTATTAAGATTCTAATCTAGCACCCATCATTCATCCCTATCAAGTGCCTTCTCCATCTAACACATCAAATTATACCTTTTCTAGTGGACAAGGTATTTTATCCCTTCACTCCCTTTCATCCTTGCCAGATTGGATTCTTATAAGGCTTTGTCTTTTAGTAATTCATAGTCTTCGTCATCCCATCCTTTTCTAAAGATCATCACATAACTCTCTTTGACCACTAGTAGATTTGGTCTCTAGACGGAGTTAGTATTCAAACACTTCCACATAATTTATCACACCTCATCACATCTCTCTTTAAAAATGGTTATCCAAACCATGCCCAATTCATAATTGGACAAGCTTCTAACCAAAACAATGACCCATTGGGGAATCTAGTTGATCTAACTCGATATCATGATGATACCCATAGTGACATGCATACCCCTAGAGATGAGGATGAACAGTTTAATCCCCTCCATAATGATGAGGTTAGGAACTTAATTGACTGATACCTTTCTGAAAACCATGATCATGTCTTATCCCATGCCATTGAAATAGGGGGCACACTACCGTCAACTTTTGACTGAAGGCTCCTACAACATACAGTCCATCCTCCCACTCGTCCAAATACACCATGTCAAAATGTACATACCAGTAAAATATATAAATAAGAGGAAGGTGTGGACTACAAATTTATAAAAGAAGAATGTCTTGTACCCCTATGAAATAATCATATTGAGATTAATAGGAGACAAGCTATCTTAGAGGATCGACTAAACCAGCTAACACAATAAATAAACCTTACTCCAAGCCCAAAATCAACATCCTTCATCCCCCTTCCAAAACATCCATAATACCCTAAACACCCATAACAATCAAAACACCAATATCCCCCAAAATAGTCAAAATCAAACCACTAATCCTCTTGGGGACCCCACATTCGCACAAGAGTGGAAAGTGATGAAGGAGACCCTCCAAAAAATAGACCCACACTCACAAGCTCTCAAATACAAATATGAATATTTTTTATCTTAACCCTTGGACATGAGCATCTTAAAAATACCTTTCCCTCTGCACTTTAAAGTACCTAAATTCAAAAAATATTAAGAGAAAGGTGATCCTCAAGATCATGTACAAGAGTTCTACATGGCTTGCCATGAAGTAACATACAAATATGCCTATTTATTAAGACTCTTCCTAAAATGTCTTACTGTACCCAATTTAGAATGGTTAATGCACCTACCCAAGGGGTCTATATCTAGCTTCAGGGAATTAACAAAACAATTTGTTAGACACTTTTCATTCAATATTGAACATGACATCTCTATAATAGACCTCTATAATACCAAACAAAGAAGTGGTGAAAGCTTGACATACTTCTTAAAAAGATGGAGAAGCTTAGCAAGCCGCCTACGATGTATAGTACCTAAAAATGAGTTAGACAAGATATTTGTGGATAACCTTAATGCTTAGTTCAAATATCAGTTAAAACTCTAGTGTGCTAAAACCTTTGATGAAATAATTGAGAAAGGGATGCAAATTGAAAAAGACCTTATTGAAAAAGGGAAAATTAAATTATACTCTTGAAGTGATCACAATCAAAATCAAGACAACTCCTTTTCAGGAGAGTAAAAAATATTCAACAAAAAGAAGAATGTCATGGGAGATGGGGTTACTGATTCCAAACATCATATCCAAATAGTACAAAAGAAGAACCACACAGAACAAAAAAATGTCTCTTCTATTAGAGTTTCACGAGGTAAGGCAAAGCCTCAGACTAGAAAAAGACCACTCACTAGTTTGGGAGTACCATTGAAATGGTCCTTGATTAGTTAATTGTTACCAATATGATTGCCCTTCGTAAAATTAGACCCATGGATAATCATCAACCTAAACCAGATTGGTACCATGAAGATGAATTTTGCAAATACCATGGGGTCAAAGGAAATGATATAAAAAGATGTATGCAATTAAAACAATATATGCATGATCTAATTGAAAGAGGGGACATTGAAATAGAATAGTAAAGTCCTTCAAATCAATCTAAAAATGGGCAACTAGGTATTTATAAGGACCCATTACCCAAGCATGATCAAAGAAACATGAAGCCACCAAGAGACCAGGGTTAGGCCTCCTCCTCCAACCACACTGACTACCCCACCATGCCATATCATTATGTCAACACCATTAAAATACGTAGCCCCCAAGAGTCCACTCCACCTCCATCCACTATTTAAAAAATCAATTGGGCCACTACTGATTGTGTGGTTACCACCAAACACAATAAAATTATAGTTCCTATGACACCACCAAAGGACCTGTCTACTTCTTATGCTAATCAAAAGGGGAATATTTACAAGAAAGTTTCAAATTCTTCTGATAAGTCTTATGATATTATCCAACAGCTTGAAAAAATTCTAACACAAATTTCATTAAAGGATTTTTTTAAAACATCCCCTTTACTTAATGAAGTTTTGAATGACCTTAAAGTCCCTAGTGATCTGCATACCAATCAATTCTATGCATTAGTGGGAAATTTATCCCTTTCTCAATAGATTACTTTTGGTGCCCAGGATATGCCTCCAATTAGCCCCCACCATAATTATCCATTATTCATTGAAGTTTGCATATCCCACCATCATATTTCTTGGGTACTCATAGATAGAGGATCAACATTGAATTTATGAAATCTAGACTTATTTTAGAAATTAGGGTATTCAAAAGCATCTTTAGGGCCTACTTTAATTATGATAGAGGCATGTGATGATAATGAAAGGCTATCCATATGAACTATTTACCTTTCCATTGCCATGGGGCCTGTGGTACACCAAACTCAACTTCATGTTGTGGACATTGATTTACCTTATAACATGTTGTTAGGTCATCCATGGATCCATGAGATGCAAGCTATCCCACCAACCCTTTATCGATGTCTAAAATTCCCACTCTAGTATGGAAGTCACCATCCCTAGAGAAATTGATCATTTTTGCAACTATAAAATGGATCAATCCTCATCATCATATCACTGTCCAAGCACATTTAATTATATCATAAGTCCAATAGCTACCAAGTATATATCCCCCAAACAACTTGTGCCTACATCAAATCCACTACCTGAGGTCACCCACTTAAAAATCACATCCATAGGTTATGATGAGTACAAATATAAAACTTTTTGTGTAGGTGACTTACCACTCTCCCCACACAGTTATGGGTCCTTGACAATGTGAAAGGTCAATCTTATCAAGTATCAATTTGGGTCAATGAAATTCTCTAGTACAGGTTTATTATTTGAAGAGTACATTGATGATTCAGATGAGTCATGGCTCATTCTAGAAGAAGATGCCTTAATATCTCCTAGAAAGTGGTATCCTTATGTCTAAAAAATGATGGAAAAAATGCATTATCATGGGAAAGGACTAGGAAGATACAAACAAGGCAGGCTTGAACCTATATTGGTTCAAGAACATCCAAAATATTTGGGTCTAGGGTATAAACTATTTGATGATGACCTAAACAATATTATTATGTAATCTACTTTGATCCCTGAGTAGTCTCTCTTTGATGAAGAAGTAAAGATATGTTCCATCTATAATCTTTTCAAGGAGCTTGCTGCCACCAACTTGTTACCTGACACCACCATTTAGACCATCAATGTGTCCCCGGATCAAAATTAGGAGCCATCATTTGATATACTTCAAAGTGATGAGGCCATTCTAGAATTTTTGGGAGCCCAAGATTTTATGTCTTTCAGAGACCATAAAAAGGGCTTTTCTGTTAATCTCTAAAAATTAGCTTATTTTTGGGAACATCAACATCCCCTTGGCCAAAGTGATGAAGATCAATCTGAAGAGGAAGAGTCTCATCAAAATCTAGAAGAATTTTCCCATATCTCATCACAATCAGAAGAATATATGGAGATAGACATAGAACTCCCAGATGGGTTCACTTCAAATATCCTAAATCAGTCATTACCCCTTACCTCCAAGACCAATCACCCTCTCTCATTGAGGAGGTGATTGAAGTAAACATTGGGATTGAAGAAAATACTAAAAATATTAAACTAGGGGCAACTTTAACATTTGAAGACAAACAAATTCTTATTGACCTTCTTAAGGAGTTTATAGATGTTTTTGCATGGTGTTACTCTAACATGACATGATTGAACCCCTTCTTTATAGTACATAATTTGGTGGTGCACCCTAATGCCAAACCAATCAAACAAAAATTATGAAAAATTCACCCTAAAGCATTTATTGACAATTTTTCCCCATAGGTCAGATTGTCACCCCTACCATTCGAAACTTTGCATATCATGCCAATTCGTCTTATGAGTTAGTTATTGGTCTTAAAAATCCCTTGAAATAATCCATGATTAATAGGTCTTTTTGAGGCATTCACTTCAATTTTTAGAGGGTTTTTTTATGAGAAAAGCATTATGGAGGCTTATTTGGGTCCAAAAAAAGGGGTCCATCTTCAAAAGAGGTCCAATGATCCATTTCAAGAAATCCCAAAGGAATTGGTCTTTTGAGAAAAAATTCTCGAAGGAATTCCTTCGAGATTAAATTAGGAGGAAATGGGCACTTTTAAAAGAGCCAACGGGCCAATCTTTTTAAAATCTAATAGTTCATTTTCAAATTTCGAAGGGTTCTTTGTAGGAAATATGAAAGGCACTTCTTGGCATAAAGGGTCACATTCTTTTAGAAAAGAACCATTTCAAAAGTTCTGAAGATTGAAACAACTTTTTTGAAGGGTCACTTCTCTTTGGAATAGGTCACTTTCAATTTTTTTGAAGGTCATTTCAAAAATCCCAAAGGCCTTTTCAAATTTTTAAAAAGGTCACCTTACACTTTCCAGAAGGGTATTTTCCAAGGAAAAGGTACTTTTCAAGGTTCCCGAAGGGCTCTTTCCTTTCAGAAAATTCCTTTTCATTTTTTTCGAAGGGTTATTTTCAAAAATTTTGAAGGACACTTTCCCTTCAAAAAGAATTATTTGGGATTTTTTTTTGAAGAGAAAAGTCTTAGACAAATTGTCCATAGAAATTGAAGAAAGCAAAAAATCTGAAGGATATCTTTCTGAAGGAATTATTTCAGACATTTTGTCTAAAACAATTTTTCTAAAGGACACTTACAACTTTTCTGAAGGGCACTTTTTTGGTAAAGGACCATTTCAACTTTTTTGAAGGGTACTTTTTTTTGACAAAGGACCATTTCATATTTTCCAAAGGGAACTTTTCTCGACAGAGGATCATTTTAACTTTTTTGAAGGATACTTACAACTTTTTTGAAGGACACTTACAAGTTTTTTGAAGGATCACTTTTTGAGAAAAAGGTACTTTTCAAGGTTCTCAAAGGGTTCTTTTCTTTCAAAAAAGTCCATTTCAAAAAAGCCAAAGGGAATTTTCCTTTTGGGAAGGTTTATTTTAAGAAATCCTAAGGGTATCTTTGAAAAAGGTCTTTTTTAAAGTTGCGAGTGGACCAAACATTTTTTTGAAGGGTAATAAACAAAAGTCTGAAGTGAACATTCCAATAATTCGAGGGACCATTTTAAAAATCCTAAAGTTATGGATTCCTGAAGTGATAATCAAAAAGCTTTAGATAAATTATCCATGAGAAATGGACCAAGAAAATTATCCGAAGAAACAATTTTAGGAAAGTGAATGAAGACAAGGGTTCAGGAGGAAAGCCCAAAGGAAATGAATGAAGAAATATTGTCCATGGGAATAGATGGAAATAACTCTAAAAGGAATATAAATAGAAACAAAGATCCCAAATAAATGCTGAAGGAATATATGCAGAGCATGCAAAGTGGCCCAAGCTCGATTAGATGCATCAAGGACAAGCACAAACATGTAAAAAACCAATAAAGATATTATTTTTCCATCTATAAGAAGCTATATAGTCTGAGACTATAGTAAATAGCACACCAAATAATAAATGTAATAATAAAATCATTCACACATGGAAAAGACATGTATCGACCTTTAAGCACGTCTCTCTCAATTCTAAAAAGGAGACTCAAATGCAAAAAGGGCTCGAGGAGTTTAGCGTTGGATGGCAGTTCAAGGAGCTAACATGGAATTTCAATGTTACATACCTAATCTTAATATGTTATCTTGGCATAGCTAAAGTTAGACTTGGGGTGATGTGGGAGTTGATTTCTTCTTCTATTTTTAGGTCCAATCTCTTGGATTTTGTATGATTTTTCTATATAAATTGGCTTTTTTAGCCTTGAATGAGATCCCTCTTTTGGCAAGACCAGACTCTACCAAAATTTGAGTTTTGTAACATTTTTTAGATAAATAGAAGGACTACTTTTAGATTCCAGGGTGTTGGTATAGTGTATTTATGTCATTGATTTGCATATGTGATAGAATTTTATTCTTTGTTAAGTCCTGATTCTTACTTAGCAGTATAGTTGATCAGATTATGCATGTCATGTTTTGTGTTTGGTGTCTTTTGGCTAAGTTCACACTGGATATAAGTGTTTGGTTAGTACCTTGAATTAGGCCTATACCATCATTTTCCTCAAGCTTTGATCTTTAGATAATTTTTTTTTGATGAAATACTGATGCATATGAGTCAATTAGAGTTTAAAGTTCAATCTTTTTCTTATCTAATCGGTGTTTTTAGAAGCTCAAATTGAGTGGATAAACCAAAATACAAGTGTATCACCATCATTAGATATGATTTTCTTTAAATTTTCTTTCTTACATTTTTCTCAACAATTTGTAGAGTAGAGTAGAGATCCTAATTGATACACCAAAGGGAGCTAGCCCTTAGAATTTAGAGATTCAGTTCGTCGATTAGGCCACCCAAAACCTAGGATTATTTCCATGTTTCAGTAGATTATGAAGGCTTGAAACAACCTTCACAAGGGTGTGAGTCTGATTGACAATAATAACTTTATTGGTTAAGGAATAATTACAAAAATTATTTGAAGCCTACTTCATCTGATCTATTGATTATTCTAGTTAGATCTCTAATATTGTTCCTGTGGCTAAACCCCATGAAGGAATTCAAAATTGCACAGAATTTCAAGACATAAATAAGGCATGTCCAAAGTATGACTTCCCTCTTCCAAACATTAAAATGATCATGGATTCCATAGAAGGATATGAAATGTTATCTCTCATGGATGGCTTCTTAGGTTACAATCAAATTAAAATCACACTTGAAGATCAACATAAAATAACTTTCATCACTCCATGGGAGAATTTTTGCTATCAGGTCATGCCCTTTGGCCTTAAAAATGCTGGTGTAACTTATCAATGAGCTATGATAGTCATTTTCCATGACATGATGCATGTTATAGTTAAATATTATATGGATGATATCTTGGGGAAGTCTCGACTTCGATTAGAACATCTTGTAGTATTAAGAAGAAATTTTGAGTGGCTAAAAGAATAAAAAGTCAAGCTAAATCCCAATAAGTGTGTATTTGACATTACCTCAAGAAAGTTATTAGAATTTATAATTTTTAGGAGGGGTATTAAAATAGACCCAACCAAAATAATATCAATTATGGAAATGCCTCTTCCTTGTAATTTGAGGTAGCCTTAAAGTCTTCAAGGAAAGTTACAAGCCATTGAACAATTTATCTCTCAGCTTATAGACAAATGTCACCCCTTTACCCATGTTCTAAATAAGGGGAACACTTTTAACTGGAACTCTAAGTATCAACAGGCTTTTAATAATCTAAAATAGTATTTGGAAAACCGACCTATGCTATGACCTCCTATCTTAGGAAGGCCCTTGCTATTGTATATTTGAGTAACTCCCTACATAATAGGTTCCCTCCTAACACAACACAATTATTAGGTCAAGGAACAAGAAATATATTATCTCAGTCTCACTCTAATTTATTATGAGCTAAATTACACTCCAATTGAGAAGGCATGTTTAGCCATGGTCTTTGCTTTGCAAAATCTTTGACATTACATTCTTAATAATCAATTCCAACTCATTGCCAAGGTTGATCCTCTTAAGTATTTACCATCAAAATCAACCCTTATAGGAAGAATGGCCAAATAGATTATGTTACTTAGCAAATTTGATATTGAATATGTTAACCAAAAGGTCATTAAAGGAAAATTCATAGCGTATCAACTAGATGAAGCACCTCTTGAAGTGACTGAGCCTCTTAAACAACCTTTTTAGATAAATCTAAAATGAATGCTTCAAAATCTAGTAGCTGGAAGTTATACTTTGATGGCTCATTTACTATGCATGGATTGAGGGTAGGCATCCTCCTCATCACCCATAAGGTGACCTTATTCCCAAAGCTTTCCACCTTGCCTTCGCATGCACCAATAATATCTTAGAGTATGAGGCTTTGATGGCTAGCCTTCACCTAGCCATCTAATGGAATATCTAGCATTTACAAGTCTTTGGGGATTCACAAATTATAATCAAGAAGGTTAATGATGAGTTCTAGACCAAGGAAGAGAAATTACTCCCTTATAAATAGCTGGTAGATCAATTAAAGCAAAAATTTGAAACCATCACATTTGAGTAAGTGCCTTAAGGGAATAATAAAGCCACTGATTCAATGGACACCATTGGATCTCTTATTGATTTCCCTGAAGACATCTTAGAATGGAACTTTCTAACAGAACATCTAATTCTCCTAGCACATTAATCCATATATCCTTTAAAAATTTATGGAATCAATGATCCCTATCTTTCCTAGTACCATGATATCTATAGGTACCTTTATGATAACATCCTACCACTTAACCTTAATCGCCAAAAATGTAAGGCTTTCATGCATTACACTTCTGTTACACAATCCTTGATAGCATGCTCTAGAGGCTATGATGAGACTTTGTTAAGATTCCTAACCTTAAAGAGGCCTCTTACACAGTCAAGGAGGTTCATGATAGTATTTTTGGTAGTCACATTAGTAGAATGGCCTTGGCCAGGAAATTACTCTGGACTGAATATTATTAGCCTACCATGGAACATGACTCCTGCCAATACGTGTGAAAGTGTGTCACTTGCCAAAAACATGGGAATATTATTCATGCACCCATGCAAGAATTAAAGACCATAATGAGTATATGGATATTCTCTATATGGGGCCTTGATTTGATCAGTAAGATAAATCTTACATCTTCTGATGGTTATAGGTTTATTATCACAACAAAGTATTTCACTAAATGGGTCAAGGCAATGCTACTTACCTCTACTACATGCCTCCAAATTTATAAATTAATTATCAATTAGATCATTTAATGCTTTGGCATTCCTGCCAACATCATCTTTTATAATGACAAGTCATTTAAAAATTAGGAAGTTGAGGCCTTATGTTTGAGGTATCACATCAAGTAATATCTATCTTCTCTTTACTACTCCTAGGGGAATGGACAAGCTGAAGCAACAAACAAGACCCTTATCAAAATTCTCAAGAAGATTGTTAATCAAACAGGTAGGAATTGGCACCTATAATTATATATATCTCTTTGGTCTTATTGCACAAGCATCTAAATGCCTACTGGGACCACTTCATATGCCTTGGTATATGGGATAGAAGTAATCTTGCATGTGGAAGTAAAACTCCCTTCCTTGCAAATCTCATTAAGGGGCATCATCACTGATCATAATCTTAGGCAAGAAAGACTATAAGAACTAGAGATTCTTTATGAAAAACATCAGAAGGCCCTGAATCACTTATAATCATATCAAAATAGACTCAAAGGTTAATACCATAAGAAAATTAAGTTCAGAGAATTTGAGGTTAGTGATTTAGTCCTAAAAGAAAGTTAGAAAAATACTAATGCTCATGAGGATAAGAAGGGAAAATTTGAAGCTAATTGGCTAGGGCCATATATCATCATCACCATGTTTAGATCAGTAGCCTATAAATTACCCACATGGGATGGTGAATAACTTGATGATCCAATTAATATCATGTATCTGAAGCATTTTTACATGTGACAGGCTCCACCTCACCTCCATCTATGAGTCCCCACTCTTGGGGGCATATCTTTTTACACTTCATCACATCTTCCCAAAAGTCCAATAAAAAAATCTATCTAATGGTGAAAATTAGTATTCTAACACCTCGGTCAAGTACCAGGATGAAAACTAGTTTCTAGCATTATGGTAAAATATCCTAACCCTGGTCTTAATAGTGGGAATTCATTACAGGTTTTTATAAAATAAAAGGAGACAAGTATTTTGAAATAAGAAATCATTGCTTGTTGAGCAATGGGTGTTTGTTGGGTAAGTCCTATGGAGTATCTTGTCCATATCTATTGTCAATATGTCCCCAAGATCCTATTACATCTTTATGATCATCCTCACCCCATCACATCCTCTTTGACAAGCATGTCTCCTTTTTTAGCCTCAAAGTGAATCCTGTCGCCATCTTGTCTTTTGTTATCCCATAACCATGGTTCACACCTTCCCATTAATGTCATCATTAAGGAAGGGTGAAAAATAGGCTTTCTATTCTAGGGTTTTATATACATTATGATACCGAATCTTAGAGGGTCATCCTAACCCCGATACACAATCACTTTTTGAAATTGGCTAGAATCTTGTTCCAAAAATAATAATTTTGGGCCCTACATACCCCATGTACATATACCTAATCATCACTAGACATATTTTCTATCAACACTTTCTAATCACATCATTATCCATTTATCTTTCCTTGTTAGTGTCTTTAATTTTAGTCTATGTTATCTTATGATTGTCTTGTGTGATTATGTGTTTATTTTGAATGAGTGTGGTTGTTTAGTTCATCATGTACATATTAATTACATTATCTTGTTTAGTTAATAGTTTTGTATATATTTTATTTTTGTTAAATTTTTGGGAACAAGGATGGTCTAAGTGGACCCCAAGCTCATTTTGGGTAAGACCACTTTTCAATAGAGTTCCCTTATGCACTGAATACTTAAAGTGCCTATTACTATCCTCATGTGATATGACACACATATACTAGTTCAAAATTAAAAAGGATTTCAAATATTATTAATGGCTTCCAAAAAACCACCACCCATCCCATTTCCCCAATCTTATTCCATACCCTATCATCACTATCCCTATCCTGTCTAAAACCAAAACACATCCCCTCCCATCATTATCCAACCTTCATGGTGCAGGAGGATTCCTACCCAAAATTTATATTGTGAGACATCATAAAATACAAATGGGGATTAAAATTTTCATTGGCACACTGATTTACTTTAATTTTACCATCCCATTACATAATATAACCTAATATTCACATAAGTCATCACATCATACACATGAATCACACATATGAATCACTCAACATTGCATACATATAACATCCATATAAAATATAATGTATGTATATCTAAAGTCATAATCATTTGTCATCATTTGAATCATAGCCATCATGAATAAATCCAATGTAATTATACATACATCCATCATTAATATCACAAAGCCCATAAACATGTAAATTTATCACCTCATCTCATATAACATCATATGAAATAAAATCCATCACATCACATCTAACACCATACATCTAATCACTATGCATATCATCACATCATAAATAAAACCATCATGTAAATGCTAAATCATGTATCCATCATAACAATGATCAATATGACACATCACATCATGAATCTCATCTAATCTAATCACATCATATAATAAAATAACATGCCTATCACATAAATATAATCACATCATCATAAATAATACACATCACATCATCTAAACATCTCATCACATATATATAAATAATATCCATAGTCCACATGGAGTCCATGTAAAAAAATAGATATAATACGTGGGCCCATGGGGCAAGAATGAGATATAATACAAAAAATCACTTATACATCAATATATCATGGCTGCAACCCTGGTGACCTTGATGGCCCTAGTGGTCCCTTAGCTAGCTGATGCATGGAATGTGAAAAACTAGCCTAAAATTAAGCAACATGCCCCTTGACTAGCATCACTGCCTCATATAATGTCCTATAGTACTACACCTTGCTTGTCAATCACATAATGTTCTTCTTCACCTCTACCATCCTGTGCTCCCTCATTGATGAATTTACCTCCTCCTTGGTCTTATTGACCACCTCTATCTCTCTTGTCAATGCATAAATTTGTGCTTACATCTATACAATATGGCCTTGAAAACCTATAATTTGTGCATCATGTCTATGGATCCTAATCTACAAGGTTGCTATATGTGCCTATGATACTATGACCTATGCTTGTAAACCTATAACCTATGTCTAGGCTTTGGTCAACTTCACATCTCACTATGCTATCTAAACTTGTAATGTTATGACCTATCCCTTTATCCTAATCACCTATGCATGTACCTAGGCCAATTTCCCATCCCTCTATTCTATAATGACTTGTAACTGTGCCTATAACCTATCTTGCTCTTGCATAATCCAAACAATCTGAGAAAGCTAAGCCTAAATATTTGTCTATAATCATGTTAGTAGGGACCTCTCACTTTCTAACAAAGGCTATTGTGAGGGCCCTACACCATCCCCACCACCACTACCTTTTGCCTATGTACTAGCTATTACCTATGTGTGTACTTGAGGGACCACCTATGACTATGACATAATCTAAGGCCCAATCTATGATTCTACTATTGCATGACCCCTATCACCTCCATCCACATCCATAGCATCCACATCCCCCTACTCATCTTGACCATCTTATGAAGGTGCCTATCTCATCTATCTCTAAAACCTGGTCCATGCCTACAACACTCTCCTAACCACCCCTCATTAAACAAAAACCCTAAGATAGGTCAATATCACTAGAATATAAGGTCTCTATCATACTGTGTATGCTGCAATAACACTCAAATTAGGGATAGGTGTCTGAATTTCCAAGGGCACTAGGGTAATACCCTCATAATCTATGTGAGACTCAACCCTATCTATTGGCCTAACCCAATGTGGTCGCTCCCATTGACTCCAATAAAACATGGGCTCCTCTTTAGGCATGTCCTATATAAAATTGAATTACCTCTAAACATGATCAGACCTGTATCACTCTATCACCAGATCTCATCGACTTATTAAATAACACTCCATAAGCATATACTTGGTCATAGTCACCTCATCATCCCATGAAAACTATAAGCCCATGTAGGGAATCTAGGTGATGTGCTCTAGATGTAGGCTATCAAATGCATCTTAGTAAAATCTAATATCACTAGCATGCCCCTGCTTCACTCTTAATATAATGTACCAACCAAATACCATAGGCTGGTGAGGTTGCCTCATTGTGAGAGTTCCTAATGGATGATGTATCATGATGTACTCCCAACTTCAAACCTATAAAAACATGGGTAGTTCTAATTTAGATGCTCCCCTATAAACTCTTAGACGTAGCTCTTGATATAAATGTGCTAATACTATAGGTCCCCAAGTAAAAACTCTAAAATCTTAGATCATATTAGTGACAACATGACTTAGGCCTAGATAAAACCATTGACTACTCTTGTTTGGTAGGAGAATGCCGATGACAAGAGACATAACCACTAGTGTTAGTATATCAATAGTACCCTCATGTATATACTTATCAATGTCCACATGCTTATCATGCATACCCACTTGTAATCCCCTGATCAGTCTCTGTAGTGTCACAGCCAGTGTATGGGACATCCAATAAATCCCATCTCCTCACATCAGTAAATGGAATATCTTGTACATGTCCTCTAATGTCACAGTCATCTTGCCTATCATAAAATGGAATGTGTTGGTCTGAAAATGCTACCACTCCACTAGTGCAGTGTTTAATGCATAGTTAATATATATCACTGGCATGGTCATAACATCATGTAGCCAATCAACTCAAGCACTATGTACTCTACCTTTGTTATCAAGTGCATCTCATGGAGCACCATAGGATGCTATGATTAGGACACCATCACTCCTAAGTCCTGCACTCACTATCATTAACCTGTCACTATGTTTCTCATAAATCACCTCTCCCCTTTATCATAAAACCCTTAAAATACCCTCATCCCCCTCAAACCCAATCTATCCTCTTTGAATTATTAAGACCTTACCCTAACCTACCTTGACACATCCTTAATCCTATTGACATCTTATACACCCCCATCAATCTTACTATCCATAACTGATCACACCCCCTACCTAATCACCCTAATATTTGATTAATCCTATCATCCCTATATATAACTACAATATCCATTAATTACACTACCCTAATCACCTCTAAATATGCCCTAAACCACCCTTAAAACCATCTAATCACCCCTACCTAACTAACAAACAATCCCCATCTAACTAACCAGTCCCTTATCCCATCAATTACCCCCTCCCCAATCACACTAACAATTAATTCATATCTAACCTTAACCACCAATATCTAGATGTTCCTAACACCTACTCACATTCATCTGACAACACTATCTAATTCATCCAACTTAACCTTTTTTTTTTCATACCACAATAAAATTGCTAATCAAGATTATGCCCACAATAGCATTTTTGACAAATTCACCAATCACGACTTATAATTTTGATTGACCTTATGGTCAAACAAAACCATGATTTCATAAATCATGACATTGTAAACTCATGAATATACAGTCATGGTATTGCAATACCACAGCTCTAGACTCACGGTATTGCAATATCATTTGTTACCTTATAATGCCATAAGTTGCAATGATAATGTCATGATTGAGGGAATTGATGTCAATCATGGTATTGTCCTGGTGAATTGAATGACATCTTGTTCTATAAAAATCCACAAAATCTATCTAAAAATTGACAAAAATTAATGAAATCATAGAGCTAGGGGTCATGTACTCATTGATGGTCCAACTTATGACACTCTTTGCACTAGTAGAATTTGGCAAATAAATGACTACATGACTAAAAAGTTTAGTCACAAAACCTAAAAATGTCTAAATTCTACTAATTTTTTTCAACTCAGCTATAAATGAGTAAATAAATGACTAATTTGGTCATCGACTAAAAAAATATTTAACCATACAAATAAAAATGACTAAATAGTTACACAAATACAAATTAGATGAAACTTAAAAAAATATTTATCATGGGAGTGTATTCATTGAATATTTCCTCATTTTGTTAGTTGGTAATTAGCTTGGCACTGAGGCATTTTGGGTTATAGCAGTGACTTACATGGGTGATAAAGCTTGTTTGGAGAGGACCTAGAGATTTCTGAAAAGGTGGGAAAGGAATTTGGAGTTTGTTGTAAAGAATTTGAAGTTAGTGAGGCCCTCTGTAGTGAATTCAGATTTGGGGATGCCCTCTATTGTGAATTTAGATGTAATTCAAAACCCTCATTACATTAAACACAAAATCTATAGCTTTCTAATTGACAACTTATAGTAGTTACATAGGCAACTGAGTACCAGAACCATACAGGTAGTTTAGGGTTCAAGGGATTTTTTTTTTCATTAGTATTGATTCAAAAAATTATTAAAGTTGGGGAGTTTATATTCATTCCATTTTGTTACAAAAATTCTTAGTATTGATTAAAAAGTCATTCTGTTACAAAAAAACTCTACAGGTTTTATATTTGTTCCAAAAATTTCTCCCTAGGGAAGCTACAAATTTGCAGAGAGCTTTCCCAAGGTCTTGGTTTCCTTATTATAGGCGTGAAGGAAGCTACAAGCTTCAGACCTTTCACATTCCAAAAAATGACTTTTCATAAACCCACCCCTTAATATGACCTATTATAACATATAATTTTAAACAAGTCTTAAAAAGACCATGAAATATATTTTGAATACATATTAGAAAGCATAACAATAAGAAAAAAATAGATAGGAGGATTTCCAAGATTTGTTGGTGCCATGTTGATTGCAACTTGATGTTCATTGCTCCTCTACATACTTGGCCTACTTATTCTTCAGTTTTTAAATATTGATTCTCCCATTGGTACATTTTGAAATCCCTAGGCCACTTATATTCTTGGATCTAGAGCAGGTTGGCTTAGTGATCTTTCCATCTTTGGTCTAGCAGCACTTTAATATCAATGATGAACTTTGTATATCCATCATCCAGAGCAATTAATCTATCCAAAATGACATTGAGATTGAGAATATTTATGTTTTGATCTTTTTTCAAGAAATCAATGACTTAATAAACTGTTTGACCATATTCACTTTTCCATGCATCAAAACGTTTTATCTTTTTATCCTCTATCAAAATGAAAGGAACAAATTGGTGTTTGAAGGTAGAAAAAGAATTAATCTTTGCCTAAATTTTATGCCTCTCACCATTCACATACTGAAATTCATCCAAGATCATTTTCACTATCTTCTTTGTTGGCTTGAGTGAGGTCAGAGCACTTGGATCTCTTTGTATAACTTTGCACAAGGTTAGCAATGTATGGTGTGCATGTTTCCATTTCTTTTATATTGGATCCAAAATAGAAAGATTGACCTCCAGCTGATCAATGGCCTGAGATAAGAAAGAATAGAATTCATGCACATCTCCCAACTTGTCAATAACCAATTTTACTCTGTATTCCAAAATATTCTCAAACACCTCAAGGATTTTCAATTTGGCCTCATCTTTTATCTTCTCATTTTTCTTGTTTAAATCTTTAATTTCTTTCTCCAATTTTAACTTCAATGTATTCAACTGATCAACTGGGACTTGACTATCACTGGTTATTTATGGTACAGGGTCTTGGTATGGAAAAATTGCTTAGCTTTGAGACTCACCACCCTTCCACTTCTGCTTTAGTTTGACATTTTCCAAATATATCCTATTCACTTCATCATTTATCTCAATTTGAGTTTTTTCATAGTCAAGAAATATTTTCTCCATTTTATTGACATCAGTGTGTGTGAACAGTGTAGAGTGCACAGTAAAAGTGGTAGCTTCAAGCACTGATGTATCCTAAAATATTTTCACCACAACTATTCCTCTCAACTCCTAGACTACATCAAGCAATCTTGGATTGTTGGTGTTCTTTTATCTGGGCCATATTGCTAGAGTCTCTATCTTTGGGTTAAACCCAAAACCATTGACACCATCCTCATAATCAAACTCAAAAACCATCATGGGGTCATCTTGATTTCTCACTCGGTCCAACAAAAACATTTTCTTCAATTCAAGGCTAGGGATGATCAACATATTACTCTTCAAAACCATTTTTATAGCCTCATTAGGGCTGATATTTATTTCATCAATTTTTAAATCCTTAAAAGTTTATGTCACAATTTGATCATGCTGAGCTTCATCAACACCCATTTTATTTATTTCCACATTTTTTTCAAATTATTTTATCTTCATTTTGAGCCAAAATCTTTAAATTCTGGGGTATTGATGAAATCATCATCCTTCATGAACCTCATAGAAGCCACGACCCTTTCATCTTCTTGCAGTTTAGGCTCACCTTGTGCCTGTTCATCCGTTCTTGCTTTTAGTTTGTGTGCTTCTATTTCTTGACCAACAAGGGGTTAATCAACTTCCTTTTCCTCTCCCATATGCCTCAAAATATTGGCCACCTCCTTAGAGTCACCAACTCCTTCAGTCATTTCATATGGAACTAGTGGAGAAACATCATTAGTCTTTTGCCTTTTGTTAGGTAGTGAACCAGTAACAACTGGATCTTGCATTGACATTGCATCTGGACCAGGTTCTTGAATCACAACTCCTATTGTATTTTTGATATGGAGGCTGGTAGATTTTATAGGCCACTTCTTAGACTTGCCATATATTTTTTCAAAATTATCAATTATCAAATCTATTCTTTTCAAAGGGTCCTCTTCAACAAAAAATCCTAAAAAAATGAGGTTTTTTTCTTTTATCATCCTCAATCTTCTTCAAAATTTCCCTTTTTATTTTCCTATTATATACCTCTTAAAAAGTGACACAATTTATGATCACATCCTCATCCACATTTATTTGATGGGATATCCCCATCCTGATAAGGATGAATTGTCTAATAAAGTTCATGTGACCCTCTAGATCACAAACCCTTTCTGTCCCTAATTTCAAACAATATTTAGCCTTCAAATAGGCTTGTAACTCCTCCAAAGTATCTACACCAATGTACCATTCACCAAACATAGTGCAATCTAGAAGAAATGTCCCCGTATTGTTTTTTCATCACATCTTTCTCCATCCAGAGCATTTTCCACATGCATTTAAGAAAAACAATTTCGTTTGACACAAATTTTGGCAACAGATGGGGTGGTTGAGTACACCCATATACTCTGATTATAGTATATTCAAACAAGAAATACCAATTAGTAAAGTTATGTTTGTGACCCTATTTTGGCCTATGAGTAAGAGGCCTCAACATTTCTCTGAGCTCTTTAGTCAATCTAGGAAAAAGGCTACCAAGGGAATTCATTATTATGACTGAGAAACCATCATTGAACACAACATAGTTACTATTATAATAATGAGTGTCCCATTTATAACACCAACCCTATGTAGGCAAACTCTATCCCTTTTGATCAATCATGCTCAAGTCCATCCTTCTGGGCCATTTCCTTCTGTTCTGATACAAAATTAAATGACACAACAAAGAATGATATTTAAACTCCATAAGTGTCATATTTTCCCTTATTTAAAAAAATTTGTCATGCAATTTTATCTCAATAAATGATGTAAAATCATACTCAACATTAACCTTTGGGTTCTGTATTCTCATGGACATCATCATCATGCCAATTGGCATTATATCTTTTGCATAAATTCCTAGCACTTAACACAAAGCAAAATATGTCATTTTGAAATACACAACAAAGTCATCAATTGGAAAAGGCTCAACTGAAGTGGTTGGGATTGAAATCCTTTAATTATTGGCCCCTTTCCTCATGTACATGGGAAAATCATCACTCTTATGTGTATTTATCAGACTAGTATATTCTTATTCATTCTTCTTCAAGTCAACTTTTGTGAGGGATTGCTTGTTGAGCATGAAGGAATCAATGATTGCATTTCTATCCACAACCACTAATGGTGACCCATTTGGAAACCTGACAATTTTGGTGGGTGGATGATAGTGCTATGCAAATAACCTAACTAAATTGACATCAATGAATACATTTGGCACCACAAGCTTAGCCAAATTTAAATTTCATGGGTTTTTAACTAGTCCCTATCCATCTTGCTTTTCATAAAAGTACCAAAAAAGGTTCTATCCTGAGATATGGACTCTATCATCTTGACACCCCTATGCTATATCCTTGAATATTTTTTAATACCCTTTTTCAACTAAATTTGGTAAATTTTCCAACAGTGACTGTTGAAGGGGCCGATTCTTGGGAATAGGGGGTTTAGTGCTCTTACTTGTAGACTCAGATTTCTTAGGTGCCATAGTTTAAACTAGGGTTTTGATATTCACTTTGCCAAACTAGTTGAAAACAAAACACAAACTAAATACCAAATTTTATAAAGAGAGTGATGAGGCAGACTTGGTTGGAAGATGGCTGAAGTGCACACACAAAGCTTGAATTTGCCATCTACAATCACCACTAAATTTACTTAAATGATGAAATACAAAAAAGTTCCAAATTTTATTCTGCTACAAAGTTGATCATTTCACCATTACTCTAGTTCATGCCATAAAATCAACAAATCTCAGATTTTAATTCTTTCAAACATAGACCATTGATTTGGTCCAATCCAATGGTTAGGTGGGTACTTCAATCATGGACATCAATGATAACCACTGCGGGGTGGTGATATAGTCATTTCAACATTTAATACTTTAGCACATCACTACAAGACCTCTTTACATCTATCACATGACTACAAGATTAACTGAATGGTTATACTTCATATTTCACCGCTTATCACCACCTCTCAAGCCTTGATACATGTCATCATGGGATGGCAGAATACATGTTACCCCTTATACCTCATACTGTGTTACCACTAACCTTTGATCTGACCATTGTGGGACCGAAGGATCCTTTGGCATCCCTTCACTTTTTACCATATCATCGCAAGCATTAGATTTAACTATGACATGAGCGTGGGATATCCTTTGCATAACATAAGAGATTACAATATATAGTAGCCAAGAAAGGCTTGGTGATTTGTTTCATGGAACGACCCATGTTGCATTCAATACCTTGAATGCATTTTTAGTTTTATCAAGGGGCCATGCTAGAACAGGGCATCTACCTTAACTGTGGCATGTCGATTCATCTCAAATGTCTTCTCCTAGGCCTGAGTCATCTGGTTTGTCACCAAATATGTACACAACTATCCCCTCACTTTTATTCCAAGGGAGAAAAATAGGTTGTGCCTTTAATGTTTACAAGCTCAAATATCTACTTGGTGGACTATTCCACCTACTGGAATAACTCTTGCATAGATATTTCTGGTCTTTTCCTCTTTCTTATTGCAATTTGAGCTCTCAAGCTATCTTTTCCCCCTTCTGCTAGCCTTTCTAGCTCCATCTTCAGTTGGTCACTGAGTTTATTTTCAGGTTCAGTGCCATATTTGAAAATCAATAGATATTTCATCACCCTAAATTTGATGTCCATGGGGATGTCATTTGTTCACTATTTCAATGGTTTAGGTTGCCTCCTCAGTTCCTTGGTTCCGTCGCTTCTTTGGTTCAATCGCTTGAACCATCTCTTTGGACTTGTCTTTGGAATCTTCCACTTCTTTCCTTTGCTCAGAGCTTTCTTTATACCATTGAACCTATTGAACCTTCAAACCAATTTGGTTTAAGGTTCAATGGTTCATCCTCTTTCTTAGTAGCCTTTGTTTTCTCTAAGTCTTTCGAGTCTGTAGAAATAGACCTATAGGGTCCATAGAATCGAGTCTGCAGAGTCCATAGAAATAGGCCTGTAGAGTCCATAAAAACTAGTTCATAGAACCAAGACTATATATTCTATAGAAACTAACCTATGGAGTCCATATAAATTAGTCTGCAGAGTCCATAGAAACCAACCCACAGATTCTGTAGAAACAAGCCTGTAGAAACGGGTCTGCAGAGTTCATAGAAACCGCCTTTGATCATTCCTTTATATTTATATCTTTAGAACCTCCTAAAGGGAAGGTGTCCCTTCAGGCCTTGAGAAGGTCCATTTCCTAGTCACTAAGAGCCCCATCGCAAAGGTACCTACCCTTCGGGGTCCTTCGGGCAGTCTTCTTCTTTAATTCCTTCAGACAAAATGTCTGAAGGAATTCTTTCAGAGATTTTGTTTGAAGGAAATCTTCCCTTGCCTTAGCCACTTTCCATCAGGCTTTTGATCATTCCTTTAGACAAAATGTCTGAAGGAATTCCTTTGGACATTTTGTTTGAAGGATTTCCTTTGTAAGATTTGGCCATGAAAAATCTTTCTGAAAGATATCTCTTTGTCTACTTTTGCTCACTACCCTCCACAAAGGCACTTCACCTTTAGTTCACTACCCTCTGCAAGGGCACTTTGTATTTGGTTCACTGCCCTCCATAAGGGCACTTGGCCTTTGGGATTTGGGGGACTCCTTTGAACCTTCTGATTGAACCAACCAATGGTTCAACGGTTCAATCTTGTGTTTCGCTCATTCAATTGACCACTTGAACCAACCGTGATGAACCAACTGCTTTGAACCAACTGTGTTAAACCTTTTAACCTTTTTTGGTTCAAGTTTCAATGGTTCAATGGTTCAATTTTCCTTCTTTTCACTAAGTTTTTTGAAGCCGTTGAACTTGCCAAAGCGGTTGAACTTTGAACTTTTGCCAAAGCATTTAACTCTTTAAGCTTGCTGATGTCATTGAACTTTTGAACCTATTGAACTTTTTGGTTGAACCTTGATGTTGAACTTGTCTTGAAATTGCCTGAGTGTTGGGAAATTGTTTCTTTTAGAGAGCTCAGCTATTGAAGTCGTTGACCTTGTTAAACCTGCTAGTCCCTTAGCTAGAAAAAGCTTGACTAATGAAGAATTTGAATGCTCAGAATAATTTTTTAAGAAGGGAAGATAGAATTTTGGCCTGCAGGCTCAAAATAGTTTATATGTTGTCCCAAAAATGAGTGACAGATTTTGGGAACAAGCGCTGGCTCCAGTTAGGGAACTTCCTTCAGTTGAAATTTTGAAATAGCCAAGGGGAGTAGAAACTAGAATCTCCAGTGCCTTTAAGTATGCCATTGGGCTAGGGAGTCATGCTACCCAAAAAAAAAAGGCACCAAAAATGAAAATGAAAAGCACAAAATAGAACTAAAGACTATACAAATATACATATGATCTTATTTGATACTTCAAGAATTGAAGTGCTTTAGATGCTGCCCATTGTGAAGCAGAGAAAAGGGTGTGACATCTTGATACTTCAACAAAAAACTATTTTCACCATTGAGCTAATAGATAGTAAATGGGTCTCTTCATAGGGAATCAGATTTCCCATGCATTCCCTTTAGTTCTCTTCTCTTGTCCCATAACAGAACTTGATCTCCAATCTGAAAATCATGAGTTTTTACTTTTTGGTCGAAGAGTTTCTTTACCAGACTTTGATGCATAGAAATTTGGTCCACCACCATAGTTCACTACTCATCCAACTCAATTAAGTACATGATCCTCTTATTGATGTAGCTTTCATATGTCTGATCTTCGACTACCTTTGCCAATTTTAGTGTTGGAAATTCTAAGGTGATTGGTATCTCTACATTGAGACCATACAAAAGTTGGAATGGTGACATACCTATCACCCTCTTAGGTGTAATTCTATCTATCCATAAAGCATCAACCAATGCTTTATGCCAAGTTCATTGGTTGTCATCCACCAGCTTCTTGATGATGGTCACCAGGTTTTTGTTTCTTGATTCTGCCTGGCCATTCCCTTGTAGAAAATAGTCAAAGGAGTGGGACAGGGTAATCCCATTATGAAAATAGAACTGAGTGATCTCACAAGAAGAGAAATAGGCTACATTATCTGTGATAATCTTAGTTGGGACCCCAAACCTAGAAATGATGTTTTTCTTGAGAAAATTGCGTACCACTTCTGAAGTAACATGCTTGGTTGGAATTGCTTCCACCCATTTGGTGAAGTAATCTATGACTGTGAGGACATAATCATGTCTAGTGCTTGAAGATGGGTTTACAACACCAATGAAATTGATTCCCCATTGCTGAAATGGCTCTTCTATTACCACTAGCTTGAGAGACAGAGTAACTAACTTAGGTCTTCTAACAAACTATTGGCATAGTTCACATCTTCGTACCCATTTGTATGCATCCTGAAATAGAGTAGGCTAGTAATACCTAGCTCACAGAATCTTATGGGCAGTTATAGGTGTAGAAAAATGTCTACAATCTAGATTATGGAAGGATTTCAAAAGTTGGCTTTGCTACTCTTTATCCACATAGTGAAGGAACACTCCATCAAGGCTCCTCTTATACAGGCCGTTGTCCCATAGGACAAAATTGGTAGCTTTCAATTTAATAGTCCTCTTTTTTATGAAAGAAGTGAGTAGGACACTCACCATAAGTAAGGAAATGAGCAATACTTGAATACCACTCATTCATGGTGGAGACAAAGAGGACTGTTGGCGTGTCTTTTACTTCTATTTCTTCATGCCCTGCTTCTTCGGGTCTATTGTCAGCAATCAATTGGTAGAGGCCCCTTCCTTGTACAATCTTCATTGGTTTGATAATGAGATAAAACTCCTAGAGTTTAGAAATCTAATTGCCCCTTTTGGTTCCAAAATATGGATTTAACTATGGTATCAGGAACCAGGGCAGTAACGTGTGAATTGAGGATGTTAAAATGGAAGTGCTTTACTACCTTTACCACTGCATAAGAATGCTTCTCCATGTTTGAATACTTTATCTCATAAGCTTTGAGAGGACAACTCATGAAGGATATGAGAGATTCCATACCTTCTTTATTCTATTGAACTAGAATTGCTAAAAGTGTGTGCTCAGAAGCATAACTATATATAGTCAAATCCTTGGTATAATCTAGACAAACTAGAATTGGGGCATGGGCAATAACTATCTTGATGTCTTAAAATATCAATTTGCCTTCTTTAGTCTAGTTGAAAGTGGCCTTTCCCTTCATCATGTTCACAATGTGGTGAGTCTTCTCAACAAACTCAAAGATGAACCTTTGTAAAAAATTCACCTTTCTGAAGAAAGAGTGAACTACAGTCTTACTTGTGGGTAGGGTAAGTTCCTAGATGGATTTGACTCTATCTGAGTTAATCTTTATGCTTTATCAAGATACAATGTGTCTAAAAATTTTCCCTTCTATTACTCCAAAAATAGACTTCTTAGGATTTAGAGAATTGCCATTTTGGCGGTAGCATTCTAGCACTTGTTGCAAATGGCACACATAATCAGGGTGATGCTTGGAAAAGATGGTCAAGTCATCAAGGTATACCACAATGAACTTACCTATTTCATCTTTGAAAGTAAGGTCCATTGCTCTCTAGAAAGTGGTTCCATCATTTATCAGGCCAAATGGCATTCTTCGATATGCAAAGGTGCCCCAAGGCGTGGTGAAGGTAGTCTTATGTTGGTCTACTTCACCAACTTCTACTTGATTGTATCCAAAAAAGTCATCTAACATTGATAACATCTCTGAAGTGATCACTGTCTGAAGAACTTGGTCCATGATGGGCAGAGGGTAGTTATCCTTTAAGGATGACTGATTCCAATTTTTGAAATCCACGCAGAGGTGAATTTTGCCATTCTTTTTCCTTATAGGGACTATGTTTGCAATCCATGTGGAATGATGGATTGAGAAAATTATCCTAGCATTCAACATTTTATGTATTTTAGACCAAATACTACCTGATATCTTCAGATTATACGACCTAGATTTTTGCTTGTAAGGCACTAAATCACTCTTGAAAGGAATTTCATGGAAAATTTCTTCAAGCTTAAGTGACTTTAGATCATCATAGGAGTACGCCAAAACATCTATGTACTAGCGGAGTAGAGCAGTGAACTCAAACTTTTCTTCTTGAGTGCAACACTTCCCAATGTTCACTATCTTGGGATTTTCCTTGGTATCTAAATTTATCTGATCAAACTCTTGAAAAGAGCTTGAATCCATTTGTTGTTGTTTGATGAACCTGTCGTGCTTGTCAAACAACTTCTCAAGGGAAACCAATCCTTTGGGAATTTTATTCCCTTTAGGTTGCAAGAATTCTTCACTTGTGTTTGAACTTTGTTTCAGGGGCTGGTTCACTACCTTCAAAGTGGAGCTGTTCGAAGCTATCTTTTTATTCCAAGAAGGCAATGATTTGGTTGTCACCATTAAATACTTGCCAATGATTGGCATTGTCAGGCACACTCGGTCAAAATATTAGTTTGATAGTGTACCTATTTCCCTTAAAATCTAGATGAAAAAATAGAAGAGTTGCTGAAATAGCCAATGCATCCACTCTATCATTGAATTCCCTGGGCACTACAGAGATACTGAAAGCATCAAAGCTTTCAATTTGATCCCAAACCAGATTGCGGTAGTGGTGAAATCTCTCATTTTTGGTTTGGTACAGGTTTCTCACATGACAAACCACTAGCTCAACATCTCCTTTGGCATGAAGGAGTTTGATGCCTCTATCTTGAGCAACCTTCAATCTAAGCAGTAGAGATTCATACGCAACAATATTGTTAGTATTGCTGAATTGTAACTTGTATGAAGAAGTAAAAATATCTCCTTGAAGAGTTATCAACACAATCCCAGCTTCTGAATCGGTAGAGAAACAACTGCCATCAAATTCTAGTATCCATACGTTATTAGAAGCTGACCTTACCTTAGATTTTTCTTCATTTAGAGGGGAGGATTCCTTTGGGCTTGCACTATGCTCTTTTATGTCTTCTACTATTTTATCTGAACCAATTTTTAGATTGTCATTTTTAGAAGTTTCATCAACTAAGATAGGAGTATCCTCAGTAGTCAGGAAGTAATTACCCATGCCTGAAGACTCAAATAAAATTTGAGCTTCAGGCACTGATGTTTGAGTGACCACATATTTTGCTTCCTTCTCAGGGAGCAATCTCTACATAACACCTTTGACTGGGATCCTTACCTTAGATAGGTCCATACTTAATTCACCACTAACATCCTTTCAAAAATTTCACTTAAGAAGGATGCCGTATGAGGTTGGGACGTTGACCACCAGGATTGTCATCTTAATTCTCTTATCTGGTAATGCTGTAAATGCAAATTGGACATCCTTGATTTGTCCCAATAGTGGCACTTATTTTTTCTCCATGGAGAAACATCTCCCAAATGTCTTGATTAGTGTGAGTCCAAGAGAATGTACCACTTTGGTAGGCATGACATTATCAGATGCACTTGAGTCTATGATGCAATTGTTTAGCTGGTGTCCATTTATCAGTAGGGAGACATAAAATGGTTCAGTCCTTTTAGGAGTAGTAGAAGGAATAATGACAAGATTGTTTTGGGTGGACATGTTCCTTAGGGGATCACGAGTTACCTTTCTAACCTCTTATCCTATAGGGATAGTTTGGTTCTTGACATATTGAACCAACTTATCCAACTGATCGAGGTTGGACTGTAGAAATTCAAATTTAGACATTTGAATTTTAGTTTTCTTGACATGATCGACTATGTCAAACATCTGAAATGAATTAGGAACAAGGAAAGGTAGTTCATCCTTTTAGTTTTTAGGGGGGAGAGGACTGATCTGTGAAATTGAAGTGGAAGGTGGAGGCATACTTGAGGTACTTACTTTTTTATTATGCACTGGGTCTTTTGGCTGGAAAGGCAGAGGAGTTCCTTGTTTGGCAATTGAAATTGTAGACTAAGTCGCTCTTCTGATTTTTCTTTATTAGCTTGCTGGGCTTACTAACTTTTGGACTACGTGAACACAATGTATGAACCCTCAACTACTTTACCATCACTTCTAGGTTCATCTTGGTAATTCAAGAAACTAATGTTAGAGTCACCAGCTAATTCTTCTTCTCCCTCTATGAAGAGATTAGCGTCATCTTCTAGGTTCAACTCAGGCTAGAAGGAGAAATCTGATTCTACTTCAAGATATCAAACTGCTGAATTGGTTGGAGGTGCTTTAATGGCCAATTTCCCCTAAGGGGGAGGATGACGATTTGGTTGCCCTTGATTCTTGTCAGCATTGCCTTGGTATGACTGATTGGGGAATGTCCTCCTTGGTATATCTATATACGAAGGGGTAGATGACATCCCTTGTGCCATTTGTTTTCTAAGAGTAAGCAACTCATTTGCCAGCTTCTACACCATTGGATCAGTGGTGCATGTAGATGAATTCTCAAAAGATAAAGAAGATTTGCCTCTATTAGGATCTCTTTTTATCTTTCCTACCAAGATAAGGTCATCTTCCACCTCAGTGGCCAAATCTTGAGCAGCAACAAGGTCTATGTGGCCAACACATCTCATTAGAAAACTCACTTCAGGTAGCTATGAGTTGATGAAGAAATATTTAAGGTTCTCAGGTGTTTGCTAAGCAATTATAGGAATTCAGTTCCTTAGCTTGTCAAACTTAGCAATGAAATTCCTCATAGGTTCATGAGGTTCTTTATTCATCTGTGTGAGTTGGGCTAGTAGGGCATATGCATCTTCTGTAGGCTTGAAGCTAGCTTCAAAATTGGCTTTAAGAGTGTTCCAATCAGTCACAGTCTGGGCCTATAGATGATAGAACTAGTCTGCAACAACACCTTGCAATGTTTCCATAAATAGCCTGACTGCTACTCCCTCATACTCTACGCCTATCACACCACAGGATATGCTAAAATTTGTAATGTATTCATTAGGATGAACTCTCCCATCACTAAAGAATTTAGGGAAATTCTTCCTTGAACTGTGGTAGCTCATGTAGAGGTGGAGTTAAATTGAGTGGGCCAAAAGAGTTACCCCATGGGCCTTGAACTGCCATGATTTGACTATGGAAAGTGGGGATAATAAATCTATGTGGAGTATGTATAGGCAAAGCTCTGCTAACAATAGAAAAAGAAGCTCTACCTTGTATTGGTGACCTGGTATTGGTAGGAAGAAGACTCCTAGTTCATTGAACTTGAAGTTGTGGAGGAAAAAAATCAAAATTTCTTTGCTGCACCAACTCAAAAATAGGGTCAAAAACACCTTGGGCTCTCGAGCTTCTTGTATAGCATGGATTTTCTAGATTGTAGAATAAAAATGGAAAATAATTGGCCCTAGGTCAGCTTGAAGCTTGAGGCTTCAAACTATGCGCTCTTCCCTAGCAGAGTCACCGAAAAACTATTGGATGAATATTTTGTCACCAGCTAACTGATAAGTAAAATAGGCAATTTCAACCACAGCATATGGAGATTAGTCAACCAAATGTGTAGGTTTACCACATCATAAGGGGACAAATCTCTCCTCTCATCAAGGGGAGGTTCCTTATAAAATATGAGGAGCTATATACTATATATATATGCAGAAAATAACACTCAGGGGTAGGACAACACCATCCATCTCTCTTTTTTCAGAGATGATGTTGACAAACAAAAGAGAAATCTAGGTGAAAACACTGAAGGCACTTCTCTTCTTTCAAAAGTGGTCTTATAGCAAACAACATGAGTTCCTTTTGATAAGTAACAAGTAATTGGTAATAGGGGGCATAATAACCAGCAAAAAAAGGTGTAGCACAAAGTCTCCACCTCAACTTCCCAAGAGTGAAATACGAAGGACAATGAGTGCACACAGTCATCCCAAGGTCCTTTACATAGAAATAGAAAATAGACAAACACACTAAAGGCAATTGTGGCAGCATAAAGTCTTCCCACAATTGGCTTCAGGACACCTTCTTGATTACTTCCACTAGTTCTGCTTATTTCATGAAAATGGATAAGAATGCATTCAAGAAACAGACATAATAGTAATCTCCTAAATGACACAAGATATTACAATACAAAGTCTAGAAGTAACCTACTTTCTCATTCATATAAAAAAATATGATTAACAATCTGAGCTCAAAGTCTCAGTAATCGCCTTTCAATTTTGGTAGAGTTTTGCTTCTATGACCAAAAAGATCTCCTTTGCATAAAATAGGAGATTACAATATATAGTAGCCAAAAAAGGCTTGGTGATTTGTTTCATGGAATGACCCATATTTCATTCAATACTTTGAATGCATTTTTAGTTTTGTCAAGGGGCCATGCTGGAATAGGGTGTCTGCCTTAACTATGGCATGTCGATTCATCTCAAATGTCTTCTCCTAGGCTTTGGTCATCTGGTCTGTCACCAAATATGTACATGGCTGTCACCTTACTTTTATTCCAAGAGAGAAAAATAGGCCACACCTTTAGTGTTTGCAAGCTCAAATATATACTTGGTGGACTGTTTCACCTACTAGAATAAGTCTCGCATAGATATTTTTGGTCTTTTCCTCTTTTTTGTTGTAATTTGAGCTCTCAGGCTATCTTTTCCCCCTTTTTTTGGGCTTTTCGGCTCCTTCTTCAGCTGATCACTGAGTCTGTTTTCAAGTTTAGTGCCATATTTGAAAATCAACAAATATTTTATTACCCTAAATTTGACATACACAGGGACGTCATTGGTTCACTGTTTCAATGGTTCAGGTGGCCTCCTTAGTTCTTTGGTTTCGTCACTTCTTTGGTTCAATCACTTGAACCATCTCTTTGGACTTGTCTCTAGAATCTTTCACTTCTTTCCTTTGCTTCGAGCTTTCTTTGTACCATTGAACCCGTTGAACCTTCAAACCAATTTGGTTCAAGGTTCAATGGTTCATCCTCTTTCTTAATAGCCTTTGTTTTCTCTAAGTCTTTCGAGTCTGTAGAAATAGTCCTGTACGGTCCATAGAATTCAACATGTGGAGCCTATAGAAATAGGCTTGCAGATTCCATGGAAACTAGCCCATAGAACCAAGACTACAGAGTCCTTAGAAACCAACCTATGGAGTCCATATAAATTAGTCTGCAGAGTCCATAGAAACTAGCCTACAGAGTCTATAGAAACAAGCCTGTAGAAATGGGTCTGTAGAGTCTGTAGAAACCTACTTGCAGGCCTTTGATCATTCCTTCAGCTTTATATCTTTAGAACCTCCTGAAGGGAAGGTGTCCCTTTGGACCTTGAAAAGGTCCATTTCCTAGTCACTAAGAGCCCCCTCGCAAGGTTACCTGCCCTTCGAGGTCTTTCGAGGTCCTTTGGGCGGTCTTCAGGCGGTCTTCTTCTTCAATTCCTTCAGACAAAATGTCCGAAGGAATTCCTTTAGACATTTTATCTGAAGGAAATTTTCCCTTGCCTGAGCCACTTTTCATCGAGATTTTGATCATTCCTTCAGACATTTTGTTCGAAGGATTTCCTTTGTAAGATTTGGTTGCAGAAAATCTTTTTGAAAGATATCTCTTTGTCCACTATTTCTCACTGCCCTCCACAAGGGCACTTCACCTTTGGTTCACTTCACTATGCAAGGGAAATTTGGCTTTAGTTCACTACCCTCCACAAGGGAACTTGGCCTTTGGGCTTTGGGGGACTCCTTTGAACCTTCTGATTGAACCGTCTGATTGAACTGACCAACGGTTCAATCCTATGTTCTGCTCATTCAATTGACCACTTGAACCAGCTGCATTAAACCAACCACGTTAAACCTTTGAACCTTTTTTGGTTCAAGGTTCAACGGTTCAATCTTCCTTTTTTTCACTAGGTCTTTTGAAGCCATTGAACTTGCTGAAGCGGTTGAACTTTGAACTTTTGCCGAAGCGTTTAACTCTTTAAGCTTACCGATGTCATTGAAATTTTGAACCCGTTGAACTTTTTGGTTGAACCTCGGCATTGAATCTGTCTTGAAATTTCCTAAGTGTTGGGAACTTATTTCTTTGAGAGAGCTCACCTGTTGAAGTCATTGAACTTGCTAGTCCCTTAGCTAAAAAAAGCTTGAATATTGAAGAATTTGAATGCTCAAAACAATTTTTTAAGAAGGGAAGAGAGAATTTTGGCCTGTAGGCCAAAAATAGTTCATATGTTGTCCCAAAAATCAGTGACAAATTTTGGTAACAACATTGTGGACATTGGAGTTACCTTGAAATGGACCATCTATATCATCAACAAAAAATACGTTTGAATGGTCAAGAAGAGAATCGTGAAGCACCATTAATAATAATGGGTGATTACATTATTGAGAATGGACAAAAAATAATGTCATTTATTTAAAATGATGGGATTGATGGTAGTAGAGATGATCCATGTAATTTACAATGGCGTAAAATGGTTGTGCATATTCTATAAGTTGCCATACTTTAAGGATATAGCCATTAGGTATATTTTTGACTTTATGCATAATGAGAAAAATATAGCCTATACTATTATAGAATTTTTTTTTGTGCTTTTGATATTATTTCATCATGTAGAGAATTTTGACAACTAAAGATTCATCAAAATCTTTGGGTTGAAAAATGTGATGATGAAAAATATAGAAAACCTAGTACTCCTTATGTTTGAACAAAGGAATAATGTGCAAAATTCTTACAGTTGATGTCTCAGACTCACTTTCTCACTGGATATGTAAGTATTAATATTAGAATTCAAACTAACATTAATGGCTTAAGAGGCCTCAAGACCCATGACTATCATGTCATGATCGAGATTATTTTACCTATTGTGGTAAATATATCAAGTTTGGCAAAGGGGCCAAGATTGGCAATTATAAGATTGGGCCTAATATTAAAGAGAATGAGTTTACATGTATTAGATCCTTTGAACTTTGATATTTTGAGGGAGGAGGTTGTTGAAGTCCTTTGTCTATTGAAACCGGAATTTCCGCCAATAATCTTTAACATTTTAATGCATCTTTTGATACATCTACAATATAAACTAGAGCATTATGGCCCAATAAGAACAGGATGGATGTATCCTATAGAATGATCTATGAAGGTTTTGAAAAACTTTGTTCGTACTAAGGCAAAACTAGAAGGAAACATGTCTAAGGGATATTCAATGCAAGAGGGCATGGGATTTTTCACATAATATATGAAGGATTTTAAAAAAGTCAATCAACATGTATGGGATGATGATGAAGATGAGAGAGTTGTAGGTGAAGTATTAGAAGGAAATGGATGTCACTTCAAGTTATCACATCAAGAAAGAAGTGTGATATATGCCTATAATCTTCAAAACACATGTTCATTTGATAAGTGGCATAGGTAAAAAAAATTTACACAATAATTTATTTAATCAATTGCATTTACACATTTATAGTATTAATCTTACTATTTTTAGGTTAATATTATATGTAGAAAATATGATGAAGAAAATCAAGCTTGGATGCAACATTGACCTCAAAAGCACAGACGTCATGATTTGATTAGAGGTGATTCTTTTCCAAAATTTGAAGAATGGATTGCTAATGCAATCCGTGATGCAAAAGAAGAAGGTCAAGATATAAAAATAGAGGAAAGTGAGCTTTCAAAATATCCACATTTATGGGCTATGCATTTTAGTGGAATGTGGGTCTATGGTAGTCATTTAAGAGTAGAAGAAAAAGACAAAGGAAAGACAAATTGTGATTTTGTTGTTAGTGCTGAATTTCTTCATGAAATTGAGAAGAAATTTTACGTTGGATTCATCCAAGAAATTATTTAAGTGGATTTTGTTGAAAATAGTCCTATATTATTAAAATGTAAGTGGATATGACCATCCATAGTAAAATTTGATGAGTATGGATTTGTACACATAAATACAAGACAATTTTTATCAAAGATGGATGACCCGTATGTTTCCCCTCTTCAAATAAACCAATAATTTATAATTGATGATGTAAGAAGCCTAGGGTGGTTGAATGTCATTTAAATATAGTCTTATTCCAAATGAAAATTCATGGAAGTTATCGATATAATGCCTGATGGGCAATATGTTAATTTACAAGAAACATTCGAAGAAGTGGATGAAGATGATGATGGAGTGTTTGAAGAAGATATTTTGATTACCAATGAAGATATTGGAAAAGAAAATGTATTTAATGTCATAGATGAGGATGAGGAAGATAATCGAGCATATGTAGACATGAGTGATCAAGATTCATAAGTGTCAATATCTAATTGAAACAAGGGATAGTCATATTGATAATTTGATACCTATAATTGTAAACATCTTATCTATTTTTGACTGGAAATTATTTTTAGTCTATAGAATAAATTCTTTTTTAAATTTCCATTTGAAATTATCAATGGATTGGAAAGTCAACAGTTATCAGCTTATGAATTGAATAAAGTTTTACTGATTCAAGTTACTTATTTATACATTATTGTTTATTTGGACTTCAAGAAATGAGGAAAAGGATTTTAAGGCACAAATTAGTTGATGATGGTGATCATAATGCTGAAATTTCATTGAAATGTTATGAGTGTTTTCATAGAGAAAAAGTGGCCAAGAATAATGAATATTTATCGTGTCTTGGTTTGACAAACAAGCAAGTTGTAAATCCACTAAGTAGTATATTATTTTTTTAAAAATGTTTACTGAAATTTTATAGGCAAGAGATTTATGTATATAAGACATAATATGATATTTTTTTGTTTTATAAGAAAGAAAAAGAGTGCAAAAAAATATAGAGAAAAAACAAAAGGATAGAAAAGATACAGTGCCTCCATCTCATAGAAGCCAACACATTTGTGATTCAACAAATGTAGTTGGTGAAAATAATAGTTGTGATGATGTGCAACTTGATATAGCATATGGTGATGTACAACCTAATATAACACATGGTGATGTGTAGAATAATATAACACATGATGATGTGTAACCTGATAGAGCACATGGTGGTGTGCAACATCATGATGATCTCTTAGCATAAAGTCTAAGAGAGATTATTGAAAAAAATTAGAGCAAAGGAAGAATAGGTCTGCAAATGATTTATTCAACATTGAAGGATGTGTTTGAAGTGAAATATATGGAGATTGGTACGAGTATACCTAATCATGCCACACTTGATGTGGCCAAGGAGTATGAAGTTCTAGTTAATGAAAGTCATGAAGAGAGATCGCTTGTATTGGCTGTGCCTTAGAGTGCACCTATTGCATCTAGAAATTTTGATAGAATTAGTGGATCAACCAGAAATAATGGTAGTGGTTTAATAGAAGATGAATCTACATTTGTGAAAAGATAAATATTGAGTTAAGATTTGTATAGATCTATAGAGATGAATGCAAAAGAAATAAAATTATAAGGCAAGAAGCCATTCTTGGTTGAGGTATCAAGAGATGGTGAGCCCATTGGGCCAAATGATATAAAGTGGGCCTCTGAGTTGGGTGTAAGATGTAGGGCCCATTTGGATATTTTCAAATCAAGTTTTGTAGATAAATATCCATGAATTGTGGAAAATATTATACAAAAAATGAAAAATGCTTTTGAGACTATTGGTAGACAAATCTCTAGAAAATATTATAAGCAAAAGATGAGAATTTTGATGAACAATTTTAGATACAATTATAGAAAAATAATCATGGAGGGAAAAGAGAGGTTAGACTCCACTCTATCTCCCAAATAGTGGGAGGTAATGAAAGAAAGTATGCATTCTAAAAAATATTTGCAAAGAGTAATAGAGGCAAGATAACCGTAGCTAATGTGAGGGCTGGATATACATTTGGTCGAGGTGGGTTACAGGCCAAAATGGACAAATTTGCAGTAAGTATATCACTTTTTGGTTTAATTTAAATTATGTTATTTATTTTTATTTTTTATTAAACTAATTACATCTTGAAATTGACATTGTATTTTGGGTGGAAAATAGTAATAGAGAAACAAGTGCAAAAGATATTGTCAATTGTACGAGGACACTACATCGACCTAGTAAATCTAAGAGTGGGATGAAGTGGAAATCTAGTTCATCAACAGAGATTTCAAAACCATATATTAAATGCCTAGTAGGAGCCTCTCCAGATCATGTCAGCTAAGATGAAAGGTACCAAAAAGTAATGAGTTGCATATTCGGTCTCACTTAGCAAGTTTCGTAGTTGGTCACCTCCGTTAACCCTATAATTTCTGCATGGAATGTGCATAAATCCATAGATTCAGCTAAGGTAAGAGTCTCTATTGATCTCATTTCTTCTTGTTTGGAAATTATATATATAAATGCCTCTTAATATGTAGATTATTGAAATCTGAGCGTAGGAGAATCTAACCTAGTTCATTTATTATTGGAGTGATCTAGAAAATGTTCTTTTGGACAAATTTATAGCTTGCATTCTTTACTTGGCTATTGAATGCTTTGTATATTTTTTTACATGATGGTTAAACCACATACAAATCAATTTTATCAAAATAATAGGAAAGAAAAATGTCTTCATGATGCCAACAAAGCTACCAATATTGATAGTGATCATGATGAACTAGACAAGAATGTGTAGCACTATCATCATAGTTGTGGTGAATTAATTGAGGTAATATAATAGTTTTCAGTTATCTGTCCCAATGTTTTATCATTATTCATGCTTAAAATGTTTTATATCCCAATATAATATGCAGTTTTTTGTTTTTCTAGACATTTATTGATAAACTCCATAAAGGGGATAAAGTCCAGGTGTTGGATCCATTTGATGGTACTGCTATTGGCATTCAACAGATTCACTCACTCCCTATTGTACATAGAGTCAAATTGAAAGGAACAAGAGATGAAAATGTAAATATTTTAAATGTCACAAGTAACATACCCCTTACTTGTGAAGACAAAATAGATGACACTATTTGTCTGAAAGGGAAAGAAGGGACCTTCACACGGTGGCCACTTAAATATTTGAAAAAAATGACATAGTTGATGTTTATCATGTACTAGCTATTAGAAAGCTTAATCCACTACTTTATGCAATAGTTTGAATGTGTTCATGTTTAGGGATATTATTAGTGTTTTTTTTTTAAAAATTTTGGAGTTGTATAAGGAAAAAGAAGCATTGTAACTTAGTTTTCTTAGTCATAGCACTGAGAAACACACTTTGTATTAACACATTTTCCAAAGAAAAGACATATTTCTGTCTTGTATCTGCTATAAGAACACCTTTTCTCAATAAAATTTTAGTATTTTTCCTTCTTAATAGCTATTTCATTATGTGCAAATGAATGATTGATTATGTTTTTCTATGTTTTATGTCATATGTTTTGTGGTACCTGTATCTAATACCCAAACATTTATTAATTCATCCTAAGTTTCAAATTAGAGTAAGCTATATTCCCTAATGCTGTAAATGTTGATTCATGATAAATATTCATGGATTCATCATAGTCATGCTCTAAATCTTGAGCAAAATAATATTTATGCATTTTATGTGGTATGTGAATAAAATTAAGGATCACTGCCATACAACATGGGCCATTTAAAAGTCTCATGGCCACATGAATCTAGAAATGTTGTTGGTGTTGTAATTAGAGGTGACATAATTAGTTTCTAGCATAATTGGAGCTACTTTTCTTGTGCCTTATATTAAGGTACCCTTATTACTTAATTGGAGGTGACTTAATCAATCTACAACCTAATTGGAATTACCTTTCTTGTACTTAATATTTTGACTTAAATTTTTTCATACTCTTGTCAGCTATAAATTAATGAAGAAGTTAATAGAGTCTTAATCAGTATGGTATGTGACAAATCTAAAATAAGAGTCTTAAATTTGACATCTCTCTGTATTTTTTAGATAGATATATTTAAAATATTTTACTACTACTACTACTTATGCATCCATTAGAATCCAAAAAGATACCCCCAACTACAAAATGTAACAAGTAAAATAGTGTAATGGGTGTTTGTAATCATTATTTATAATACATATTGAAATTTTTCTAAATTATTATTTCAAGAAGTGAGCATTTATAATTACATCAATTATATATTTTTGATATTCTAAGTATGCCAAGAGGGTGTAGAGCCCAAGTAAAAAAGCCCAAGGGGTAGCAAATAGGCTAAAGGCCACTAACAACCAAAAAATAATGGATAGACAAAAGCAAAATAGGAAACAACAAACAAACTAGGGATTAACCATAACAAAAACACTACTTTTTGATAAAATATTTCCAATCTTCTTTGATGAACTTGAGAAGGTCCTCCATGCTAGCAATTTTTCCTTCTATATCTTTATCTTCTTTCTAGAGGTCTTGCATAATCATCGGGGAAGAAGCCACATGGTGGATAAATTTCAAGAAAACAATGGTTAGCACCTTCATTTTATTTTAAAGGGAGTGTAAAATCTTCTTCACTTCATTCAACTCCCTTTCAATCTAGCTCTCCTTTTCATTCGTATCCATGAAATCCTCCTTGTCAGAATCATAAGGGGATTTGTTCAGCTCTTCAAAATAATTGATTTTTTCCTTCTCCAATTGTTGATCAAGGTTGGGTTTATCTTTTAATTTAGTTGCTTCCCCCCCTGATCTGAGGTAGAGGGATCATCCATAGTCTTTACCAATGATTTTTTTTGTCTTGCTAGTCTCTTGGATCTCTTGATATTCATTGACTTTATTTCTATACAACTCTAAAATTTAAAACCAGACCCTTCCTCCACAACCTCCTCACCTTACACCTGGGCCTCTATGTGCTCTTTATCACTGGCCAAATTTTGAGGCTCCACCCTACCACTTTATTTTTCTTACTCTTTCCCTAATTTATCTTCTTAGAATTGATTCAAATAATCAATTTCCTCTTTTTATTGCCAAAAAAGAAGGGTTATTTTTTAGCTCGCATAACCCTTCGACAACTAGAGAGTTAGAAGTGTCAGGTGATCTGGAAGTCATAGCTATCAAGGAGGGACAACTAGAGTCCAACCCAAGAGGCTGGGAAAATATTTCAAACTTAGGAGATAGGTTTGAAGAGTGGGGAACAAGGTTCTTAGAAAAGGGTAGGGAACCAAGGTGACCCATGGAACCAAATCTAACACTTAGGGGAATGTGATCATCAGGGTCATTATAATGGGAACTATCTAGCACCTATGCTTTTAAGGGCTTAGAGGGACACAAATCAAGGTGGAGGTGATAAATCTTGAAGAGAAGACCTTGGTGGAGAGGAATGGCAGAGGCAATTGGGTTTTTTTCTAGGGAATTTTTGACAAACTTAATAGACATCTCCAGGGATGGTATGAGAAGGGGAAGTTAGCTAATATCTTGTGATGAAAGTGATTCAAAAGAGTGAAATGGTAATGATAAAATCACTTAAAATTACCTTCAAGGGTAAATATTTCATGATGGTGAGGCATACCTTATCTCAAGGGTTCAACAAGCTCTCTCTACCAATGCCTCCCTACAACTTCACTGGCACTTCTCCTACAACGAAGAATTTTTTCAACCCTTTTGGGTCTTGAACTTTGGCAAGTATTTTCAATATTATACCCTCACAGTGTAAACTCATGGCCTTAAAAATTTACTGTTCACTAAAAACAAACTCTATACCTCCAACCTAAACTTTGTGGTTACCATTCTAGCTCAAAGCAAATTAAATGGAGATGTTCTCATCATATCCATTCAGATATTCAAGAAAATTAGAAATTTCACCTTCATAACATATACTCTAAAGCATAGAATTTGCTTTAGTTTCATCACATGATAACAACTCAGTTCTAACTCTTTCTCCTCCCATGACTGTTAAAGTTTCATCGAATTGTTGCATGGATAAAAAGAGACCTAGACCAAAGTGAATTACCACCACCAAGGATTAACATTAAAAATTGAATCAAAAAATATATAAGCTTTCAAAGCCCACACCTAATCTTTAGTAAAATTTAGGATGATTAATGATTACACATGTTAAAGAGCTTGGCAGGATTTACTATGTGAGAACGTGCCTTAAAGGATTGAGGCTGCCTCATGTATTATTGATTTTCTTTGAATCAAAATACTCAGAACAAATGATAAGGAGTATAACACAATGATGATCAATGAAATCAATATGAATAAAAATGACTAAATATACTACCAAATTGATCAAAATGATGATTAAAATTAATGACTAAATAAAGTACCAATAGATAGAAATAAGTGAATAAAAATGACTAAATAAGTGACTAGTTAACAATAATCAATGACTAAATTAATGACTAAATATATCAGTGAATAAAAATGACTAAATAAGTGACTAGATTATAAAAATCAATGACTAAACATACTACCAAATTGATCAATCAAAACAACCAATAAATGATTAAAAATGGTTTAGTCATCAATTTGGTCACATTATAAATGACTAGAAATAAACTACCAATGATCACATGATCATGTTTGGTCATTTATATGTAGTTTTTAAATCATATATTGCTCTTTTTTTACTAGTGTTGGAACTCTTGCACTCATTCACCATGATGGGAAGTTCAAGGAATTCGGTTCATTGTTTTAGCCTAGAGCTCAGTTTCACTAAAGACAAAATACTCAAATGACCCTAGTGTGACTCTTTTGTCTTATTTGACCCCCCTTCCCCACTGTCCACTCTAAAAATCCTTTTCTTACAAATCTTACATCCAACCCTATTCTATTTTTCCATCATTCTAATTAAGACATCTATTATCATATCTAACATCATTTGGGTTATGGATTTTCCATTCCCCAGTATCCAACTTGATTCCACATCAAGAACTACATTAGCCTGAGGTATTTTAGGAATATGTAGGTAGTGCTTGGTCTCATATTTGTGCCCATTCATTCCTCATCACCATCCCATCCCTAGATTAGTCACTTAATAATCACACATCAATTTTAAGCTATAAATATTATGAAAAATAGCTCTCTATCACCACTAAAAAATTCTTATCACTACTATCCATTTTCAAGCCTTCCCTAACATGTGTCCTTTCTATGGGACTTATCATCGGATTGAACCTATCTCATTTAAATCAATTTCATCATATCAAACAAATAACTTTCTAGACATTGGTCATTTGTTTGGAACCCATCACACTTGAGCTACTTTATCCCCTTGATTCTTGGGGCATCTCAACCATAACTACATCACTACTTGGGGCATCCCAAATGCCATTTTATCATCTTCATCTTATCCCACCCTCAATAATTCTTTTCGAGTGACCATCTAGGTCAGTTCTCCATACATACTCCTTTGAGGGGGCATCATCCCTACTAACTCATGATTGACATAGTTTTACATTATGGTTCTTATTTGAAAGACCATTACTCCTTCCACTTCGATCTACTCATAATTACCTTTTAAAGAGGGGAAAAATGTATGCACTATAATTCACTCACCCCTCTAATTCTACTAATTCCACTAATTTTGCTGATTTAATATTTCCTAGATAATTTAACTAATGTCCCATTATCCACATCCGATTTCCTACATCCTACAAACCTTACCCCATCCAATAACTAATTAATCCATTCATTAATCCCCTAAAAAGACCTATTTACCCACAAACCTACTCCCAAGGCCACTTACCAATTTAGAAATACAAAATAATCTACCTACCCAACTACCACCCTATTCTAGCCAATCCTAAACCCCTAAACCCTAATAAGAGATTTTTAGAATTAGAGGATTCTATAAATCTCTTCTAATTTAGCCCCTTATTCTCTAGAATTTTCTATTCTATATATCTCCATGGAATTAAAAATTCCATGGAAAATCCCTAGCCACTAATCTAAATGGATCAAATTTAAATTTGGGCCATTAATTTCTCTCTCCATTCCTATATAAGCAAGTTTACTCCCTCCCTCAAACTAACTTGGAAACTTATCAACTTACTACCATTATTTTTCATTCAGATAGCCTTCTTGCATCCATCCATAGTAGCTATCAAGCTCAAATTGTCCATTGGAAGCCATTATTAAACACCAAACAAGTAATCCAACAATAATCAATTTTGTATATAACATCTATTTGGCAATCTTGGAGAGGAGGTGTAAAGAGGTAAAGTGATGGTAAGAGTCTTCTTATTGAGTTAATTATCTCTTTTATCCCCTCCTATTTTTGTGTTTAGATTTTAAGTTTTTATTACTAAAATTAGTAATAGGAATTGAATCTAAAATTTAGGCTACAACTATTCATCTTATGTTTTTGCTTCTGAATTTTTTTGTTATTCTTTTCCAGAATCAATGTTTTCAGTCTATCTTCAAATTTGATCACTACAATGGCTTTATTTCTAGTGTTACTAGTTGAGTTTGAACTTGAGGTCCCCAGGAGAGTTCCCAAAGCTAGGCTAGGTTACTTCTTCTTATCCTCTTTATTTATTGTGCTTAAAATTTTTACCACTCAAATTTTAAATTTTTGTTCAAACATTTGGTCCTTCTTTGGTTAAATTTTAGATAAAAGATTTTTCGTACATTTCCTACAAGCATCTTGTTTCTGATTTTTGCTAATAAATTGGATAAAATATTTTACATGCATTTACTATAGGTAGTTTATTTTTTGTTTTTGCTAAGATTTTGGAAAAAATATTTTACCTGTATTTATTGTAGGTAGTTTTTTGGATAGTTTTTTATTTTTTTATATAATTTATATTATAAAATTTTAAAATATATTGCACGAGATAATTTATTTGATATTTTTTTAATAGATTATGTAGAGATAATTTATTTGATAGTTTTATAACTTTTTATTAGTTTTTTTGAGTTATTTGTATGTATTTTTACCCAAGGTTCCATGCAAGGGAATACCTCTCATATTTTAATGGTGCAGGAGACCCTCTAAAAATATTAAAATTACTATAGTTATAATATTTGGAATTTTCTCTTGGAAAGTTGAAGTGACTAATTTCTAAGGAGGATTTTTAATTATTACCAGTGAGTAGGGTGCAAGAATTTTGCTAGTTGATATTTTTAGGACATTTTGTTTTTGGAAAATGGTAGTCTAATTATGGTCAAACTCTACTAATAATATATTTTAGGGGTATTTTTCACATGATTTGGTATTAAAAATTCAAAAATTTGTAGGAAACCTGAATATTTAATACTCCATGATACCATATAAGTGCAAAATGTTTTGATTCTCCATGACACCTTATTTTCGTGTATGATTTTTTTTTATGTATAGTTACCCTATTTTTAGTAGTCTACATTTCACTTGCACATATTTGCTTAAACATGTAAACCATTTTTTAAATCAATGATTTACTCTGCAATCCATGTTTTCACATCTTTGGTATATTATTATTAATGTTCAAAATATATTATTGGAGATAATTCCTTATTTATAGTTTAAACATTATTTGCATGTTAGTTACAAAAAAATTCCCTTAGAGTCTAGGACTGAGACTGTATGCTTCCTTATTGCCACATGCTGAGGTGTCATTGTACCATGGCATTATTATTTTTTCAATACTTATCCATATCTCAATTATCCATAACCTCCATGATATGTTCTCATTCACACAAATATTTCAACCTATATCACTCTCATATCATTGTACATGATTTATATTCTCATGTTAAATTTATTGAACATGGATATTTATGCATAGAACTACATGTTTATAGATATCACCCTACAAGGACTTGGTACTTCATGCCCTTGTTTATTTAAGATTTTGAAGTGATAAGGTATAAGCCAAATTTTATTTAGGGAAAAAAAAGAAAGAAGACTAGAGATGCTCTCAAATCACTAAATAATTGATTAGAACTAAAATTAAGAATATAAACATAGTTAGCTTTTCCTTGTGAGAGACCATATATTGGAAAGATTCAAATTTTAATTCAAGTAAGGTTAAAAAAATATAATATAAATGATTAACACTTAGATACAAATACCTACTTGATCACCTTGAGAGCTTTGGTCACTTGTATAGCTCTGTACAATGTCACATATAGTCCTTTGTATTATATATCTCATACATAGCTACAAAGAACATGTCATAGAGCTGTGTAACACACATTATGTTTCTAATCAATCTTAATTTTTATCATCGACATATCACGCAACACACTATTATACATAAAACCTAACACACTTATAATATTTATATGACATTTGCCAGAATGTGCCATGTGTAGAATTAATAAATGTACATGTACTACCAAAACTGATAATTTTCATGCAACCCTCTAACACTTGTAAATCCATTACATGACATAATACCTGAAACCACATTAAACATCTAAAATTCAAAGATATAATTTTTAAAATATTAGTGATCACATGTGGAAGGTCAAATGGTTCAACTTCCATTATAGATTCTCATCCTTCATGATATGTAATATATAGTAACACACACACACATAGTATATACCTAAATATGGTCATAGGTACTTGACAATGTTAATTCTTGACATATCTTATGCTACTTAACTTGTGACCAAATACACAATTATTAATTGTCATACATCTAATCCATTTATCTATATATAGGTTTGACACCTCAATATTCCATCACTACTACATAGAATTTCCACGTTAATTCTCACACCATCTCATATAATCTCTTAGACTATTCTAACTTTAGGATAATTTTTCTTGATTTTATGGGACATGCTTGCATTAGGTAGGTAGGTCCATTATCATGAAATTTTCCACTTAGTGTGGACTGATCCCATACCATTTAATGATTAGTTTCCAAATTTTAAAATATTCATGCCAGTATTCCCACATATTTTGTAAGGTTGGCTAAAGGAAATTGTAAAAAAGTTTCAATATAAATACAAATCAAAGGTCATTCATTATTCCTAGCTTGAAACTATCTATTGAACACTTATACAATATTTTACATTGGTTGAAAAAAACCTATTTTCCCAAAATTCAAGATAATTCACTAAGAGTAGTCACAATCCAAGCTAGAATCATTTCAAATCAAGTAAAGTGCTATCATTGTTAAGTATCAAAGCCAATGTTTTAGTTGCATAACTATAGTCAAGGAACACAATTGCACAATCAATCTAGGTGGGAGAAGTACATATGGCTTGATTCCCTCCTTGGAGTATCTAGATACGTAGGCAATGATCAATCATCAAGGGGGCTGATTGGGGTTAGCTCATCCCATTACATTTCCCCTCTATTTTTGGTAGGTTTATAGCTCTCATAAGACCCTTAATGTTTCCAAAGAAAAGAGAAGGAAAAAATAATTTTTACATGATATAAAAAAAATAAAAACATCTTATCCTACTATACAAACATGTGAAGAAGGTGGAATAATCATTGTTTCATCATATTCAATACAAATAAATTCATAGTCAAAGGACATGGCTAGCTTGGGTTGCTATCTAGGGAGTTCTGGCATGTCCAAAAACATCTTCACACCTTGTCTCTGATCTTAAGTTGTCACAATATATTTATATGCTAATTTTATTGTCAGATAATAGGAATAACCAATCAGTAATCTAGATCTAAGGCAAGTTATTTTATTTTCATTGTTTTCTAAAAATAACATGTTTCAAAATTTAGCAAGTTACAATCATAATTATGGGTAAATTATATATCTTTAACATTTTGATCTTTCAAAAATTTATACCTAAATAAACATTTAATTATTAAATTAAAAATAGGGTAAACCACACACACCCACCCACACATAAACACACGTATTTTTAACATTATAAATTAGATAGATAGTAAAAAAATTAGGCAACCATTTATATTTCTCAAGAGTATGCCATGTATAGTACACATAAATAATACATTGATTGTTATAGTTCTATTATTTTATCTATTATCATATTATAAATATTAATTACATACATACAGCTTCATTTAGATCCTCATCTAGAGTGTTGTCCTTTGGACCACTTGGGATCCAGATCATTAGCACCAAAGTGGTTGATCATCTTATGTGTCCCATTAAATGTAGTTAGAGTATATGAGTATTAACATAAAATAAGATATCCTTTAGGCTACCTATCATGTCATATCAACAAAGTTTAGATGGTAATAGATATCTCAATATAAGATGTTGTCCATGTGATGATCAAGCATGAGATTAAAAAGGATCTTCTGTAGGTTTGAATCTGTGAGATTAAAAAGGATCTTCTGTAGGTTTGAATCTGGTTTCAAACTTAGCTTTGAGAGTATTCCAGTCAGTCACTGATCGAGCCTGTAGATGAGAGAAAACTAATCTTTAGTAGCACCTTGTAATGTTTCTACAAAAATCCTGACTACTACATCTTTAAATTCTACTCTGATTACTCCATAAGCTATGCTGAAAGCTGCAATGTGCTCATCAGGGTGAACTTTCCCATCACCATAGAATTTGGGGAAGTTCTTTCTTGAACTGCATGGAAGCTCATGTAGAGGTGGAGTAAGATTGAGAGGACCAAAAGCATTACCCCAGGGGCCTTTAACTACCATTATAGGATTATGAAAAGGAGGGATAACAAATCTCAGAGGGGTAATTATTAGTAAAGCTCTATCAACAACAGAAGTATATACTTCGTTTGGTAATGGAGATCTAACTTTAGTAGGAGAAAAGCTCTTGGTTCGTTAGAGACGTGATGGTGAAGGAAACAGATCAAAATCACTTTGCTGTACCAACTCAAATATAGGGTCAATGATACCTTTATCCCTTTGGCTTCGTGTATACCTTGAATCTGCTAGATTGTGAAACAAAAATGGAAAAGAATTGACCTTACTTCAGTTAAATCTTGAGGCTTTGAACTGTGCATTCTTTCTTGGTTAGTGTGGAGGTGAATGGATATATTATAAATGGATAATGGATTTTATATCCCCAGCGTAGTCGCCAAAAACTATTGGTTGAATATTTTGTCGATTAGCGTACTAATAAACAAAATAGGTCTGATCAGCAAAATTAGGAAGATTAGTCATCCAAATGTGTAGGTTTACCACATCAGAAGAACACTGATCTCTCCTCTCATCAAGGGAAGGTTCCATGTAGGTATGCTACATATATATATATATATATATATATATATATATATATATATATATAAATAGAAAATAATACTCAAGGGTAGGACAAACCATCCATCTCTCTTTCTTTAGAGATGATGCATACAAATCAAATGAAAAACTCAATGGAAATAATATACAACACTCCTCTTCTTTCAGAAGTACTATTTAGCAAACCACAAGAATACTCCTGGTAGTAAATGCAAAATGTAGTAACCAAAAAATTGAGATGCAGCACAAGTCTCCACCTGAATTGCTCAAGAGTAGGATATGAAGGACAATGAGGGTACAAAGTCTTCCCAAAGTCCTTTACATAGAAATGAAAAGAAAACACACTGAAAGGCAATTATGGGGGCACAAAGTCTCTCCACAGTTGACTCTTCAAGACACCTTCGTGACTAATTTCACTAATCCTGCTTGTTGAATTAAAGGAACAGAAAATATATCAAGGAAAAAGACATAAGAATAATTTCCCCAACAACAAAGATATTATATCACAAAGTCTGAAAAACCACTTGCTTTCTTATTCCAATAACAAAATATGATAAACAAACTAAGCTCAAAGTCTTAGAAGTGTCTTTCAATTTGGGTAGAGTTTCATTTTGATTGTAAAAAAAAAGATATTTTACAATAACAAGAGAGTCCCTTATATGGCCTCTTCAAGAAGAAATCAGGAATAATAACACATCATGTTGCATTGAAATCTGTTAAGAAGATAGGCTAGAACTTAGGGGCATTTACCCATTTGATTTTATTAATGCAAAGAAACAAGTCACGCTTTTGAAAGTTTGTAACTTTTAATGTCCACCTGGTGATCTGATCTTATTTTCATCGTTCCTTCTTTTTTGGTTAATTGAATCGGGTCATAGATTCAATTTATTGTTCTGTTCCTTCATCACTTTTTGCTGGCCTTGGCCTTAAATCCTGTGAATGCATTCAGGTCTATAGATTCAAAGGATCAATGGTTAGTTCGCTGTCTTGAATTTAACGTCTTCGAGCACATCACCCCTTGGTCCTTCTTTGGATTTTCTATTTGGCACTTTCCTAAATTGAACTTACCCTTTCAGGCCTTAAGAAATGACCTAATTTAGGTTAGGAAGAGCCCCCCTCAAGGGTGTCTACCCTTTGGGCAGTCTTTGAATGGCCTTCAAGCTTCTTTGGGTGACCCTTCAGCTTTGGGGAAGTATTCTTCAAATTGGCAGCCGAGAGTCCCTCGCAAGGGCACCTACCCTTCTGGGTTCTTCAGTGGCCTTTCAAAAATTCCCATGGACAATTCTTGTGTGTATTCTCCCTAGGATTTTCCTTGAGCAAATTCCCACAGATAATTCCTACAGACAAATTATCTGCAGAAATGTCTTGTGGACAAAGAGTCTGCAGAAATTGTTTTGTTTGCCATATACGTGAATTCCTTCAAGATTTACTCCCACAAATTCTCATAATTCTTTCAAACTTTTTTCTAAAGGAATTCCTTCAGAGAAAAAGTCCGAAGGAATTGTGCCTTAGACTTGCCTTAGTCTTTTTGAAAATGACCCTTTCGAAGGGTATTTTCATTGACCAAGTGCCCTCTACAAGGCCACTTATCCTTCGAGAGGCTCTTTGAAATTTTACATTAGATCGCTCCTTTGAAACAAGTTATTGAACCACTCTGTTAAACCAAGGTGTTGAACTAAAATGGTTCAAGCCGATGGTTCAATTGAATGAACCAAGTCGATGAACCACTCCATTGAACTACAAGACGTTGAACCTCTTCATTGAACCAAGGCTTTGAACCTCTTCGTTGAACCAAGGCTTTAAACCAAAATGGTTCAAGCCAATGGTTCATTTGATTAAACTGAAGTGATGAACTAACCATTGAACTAAAAGATGATGAACCAACCGTTGAACCAAGTTTTGGTTCAACGGTTCAAACAAAGCCTTGAATCGGCTGACGAACCATTTGACGTTGAACCAACCGTTGAACCAAATGCATTAAACCTGATTCTGATGCTTGCTTATGGATATTTTTGTTTGAACCAAGGCACTAAACCAATCCCAAAAATGACCAAGTGTTAGAAACTGATTCTTTTGATTGAACCTGCCTGTAGATGCCGTGAAGCCCATTGAACTTGTAGAAATGAACCTGCTTGTAGAGTTCATAAAAATCAAGTCTGTATAAATCAACCTATAAATCCCATTGAACTTGGTCTACAAAGTCCATAGATTTTCTCTTCTTGTTGAGTTCGTAGATTTTCTCTTCCTGTAGAGTCCGTAGATTCAAGCCTGCAGAGTCCGTAGAATTCTAAGAAGCTTGAAAAATGAGGAATTTGAATGCCCAAGACAAATTTTGAAAAGGGAAGAGACAATTTTGGTCTGTAGGACCAAAATAGTTCAAATGTTGTCCCAAAAATGAGTGATATTTTTGGGGGACAATAAAATACAATCACTGTATAAACATAAACTGACTAATTAATACACTACACTATGCACACTGTATAATTATAATGACTTAAATATAAGCTCTATATATATAGTTGATAGGTATATGCCTTTCATTCTACTTATGTAATTAGTTTCCTCAAATTATGTGATATGGTTTGGATCAGGGTTCTATATTACACTATCAAATTCTTTCATGGACCAACTAACAATAGTCTCAACTCTTTCTTACACCTATCATTATTTTTATTTTAGCACTCAATATGTATAAGTATTGCTATTTTAGATGTTCTCATGCATTTATACTTTGTTTTCCATATTCATATAGTCTGTTATTCATCAAATTTAAATTGCTATGCATTGTGTATGACTTGTTATATGTTATTTTAACATATTTCAAACAATTTTCTATTTTAAATAGTATAACAGACAGATCACCTTATTTACACAGGTAACCATATATACTTATCCTTATTTACACAATTCACCATATTGATATATATTTTACTATGTCATACACATCTATAAACATTAGTCTATACAATATACACTTCATTATGTATACATAGATCATTATTTTCCTAAGTGTAATATATATATATATATATATATATATATATATATATATATATATATATATATATATATACCAAAATAATTGTTCAATAATAATAGTTTAAAATGGTAGATCACTATATTTTTGAGCATTTTAATATAATCAATGAAAGTTTAAATTGGTGGTATAGGTTCTAGATAATCAAAAAAGCTAAATATGTTCACTAGTCACCATTCTTGATGATATTCTAACACAAAATTTTATAGATTTCACAAGTTTAAACCAATAACTCCTACCTCTCAAAATCTTCCTCTGAAATATGAGAATCTCCTCCCCTTTTGCTCTGCTCCTTCCTTTTTCTCTAAACCATGATGCCTTCTCTTCTCCTTTCTCTTCTTCTCCCTTCTATTATGTGCTCCTTACCTTCCTTTTTAGGAAGATATTCTTTTTTTGCTAAATCCCTCTCCTTTACTTTTTTTTAATGATTTTTTCCCCTTATGAGCATTGCACCTACTTTAAAGCTAACTTCTTTTCTAATTTTCCTTAAAGCAAGATTAAAAATATATTATTCTATTTTATTCATTTAAAATACTTGCCTTATTTTATTCTATTTAAAACACCATACCCTTATTTTATTATTATTAGTTTTATTTATTTTTATTTCCTATTTTTACATTTTTCAAATAACTTAATAATAAATAATTATTTAGTACAAATAATTAATCATAATGCTACTAATGTAAATAATTAACATTCTCTTAATTTGAAATGGTAAATCAAATAATGTTGTATCATATTACAATGACATAACCACATAGTAGCATTTTAAACTAGATCCATGTTTAATATCCATAACTCAATCACACGAGGTTATTTCCACATAAGTAATAAATTAAGATAACACACAACTAAATATGCATAAACAATTATCTAAATGCAAACAATCATTAAAACGTACTAATGCTAATAATTCAACTATGCATATAATATGTATTAACTAATGTGGAGTGTGCAGGGTTCTAACCATTCCTCTATCATCCCCCAACATATCCATCTACATCACCCTCTTTGATTATTCTCTCCTTCCATCATTCTTTGAGGGATAAATCTCTCTTACATATAACTCATGACAAGTAGGTAATTAGTCCATAACATCATGACATGTATATCATAAAATACTACTGAAATAATATATCAACATGATCACAATGTTAAGAATATACACTACAGTTAACTCATAACATTATAATCATGCAAACAAAGTAATATTCAATTGTCCCGTAACAACATATAACTCATATCTTAGTTAATAATAACCAAATCAAATTTCCAACTATAAATATCCATGGATAATCAAGTAAGTTTGTTTAGCGAGGAATTAGGATGTAACAAAATTTAATTAAATTTATAAGAGAGTGGGTTTTTTGGTAAGGAATTTGTGGATTTATTGGGAATAAAGTTGACATATGTTTTCCTTTCATTGATTAAGGATTTAGGAGAGTTTTATTATTTATATTTCAACATTTAAATTATGCATTTGGTGTTGGCATATTTTTTCTTAAGAGAAGAAACTTTTGAAGGAACCTAGAAGAAGAATTCAAAGGGGGTATTCCACAAGGTGGAGAGTAATATTTTCATTTAATTTTTTCAATTTTTTATATTTTATTTCAAACATGTTTTAGATTTACTCCCCAACCTTCGATTTTGTTTTTGTTGAAATAACATGGTTATAATTATTTTAGGAACAAAAAAATCTAGTTCTAATGAGGGTTTTGTGTGGGTCTTAGGTTAATATTATACCTATTTTTTATTTGATTTCATAATCTTTGTAGAAATCCATCTTTCATGATCTCCATTTTTTTCGCTAATTTTTTTGGTGATTTTTAAGCATCATTGTGGATCATATTTGGGGTTAGGTATAAGGACTTACAAAGGGTAAATGAGGGAGGCATATAACACTCACTCATGGCTTGTAGAAAAACCCTATATTTTGAGTGGATTTTAATGGGAAGAGCATAATTCTTAACTCCATTCCTTATATGTTTTCTTGACATATTTATTTGTTATTGATAAGTGAAACCTTGAAAAAGATTGAAAATATAATTTTTTAATTCATTAAATGGGAGGTCTATAAAGGTTTATATGCTTGGAAAATATCAATTTTTTATGGATTTCAAATCCCTCTTTGATACATAGATTACTCTATTAAGAGTAAATGTTCCCCTCTCCTCTGAAAATAATCTAAAGTTAGTAACATAATATTAATCTAAAAGGAATGGATCAAGCATGAGATGAAAGTCATGATTAACTATAAAAAGTAAATGTTCCCCTCTATTTTGAAATTAAACTAAAATTATTAACATAATATTAATCTAAATGGGATAGATCACACACAAGATTGATCATAAACGTTAAACCTATCTTTTTAATGCATGACACAACTATGGTTTTGATTTTGAATAGTTCCACAGACTTTGTAATGGTAAATTTAGGAGATCCAAAGGGAAAATTAGCTTAAAATAAGCAAAATAATAGTATTACAAGATTTCATATTGTAGAGGATCTTGTAACCCAAGTCACGATAAGAGGACACGTGCTAATGTATAAGATAAAGCAAAAAGGAAGAGAAAGGGGAACCAAGACAAGTGCCAAGGGATTATATTTGGGGTTAGGCATAAGGAATTATTAATGGTAAATGAGGGAGTTATATAACACTTTCTCAAGTCTTGTAGAAAAATCATATATTTTTAGTGGATTTTTATGGGAATACCATAATTCTTGACTCCAATCCTCATATTTTCTTAACATATTTATTTATTATTGATAAGTGGAATCTTGAAAAAGATTAAAAATATACATTTTTAATTCACTAAATGGGAGGTCTATGGAGGTTTATATGCTTGGAAAATATCAAATTTATATGGATTGTAAATCCCTCTTTGATACATAATTTAATTGAGTAAGTGTAAATGTTCCCCTCTCATCTGAAAATAGTCTAAAGTTAATAACATAATATTGATCTAAAAGGTATAGATCAAACATGAGATGCAACTCATGATTAACTATAAAAATTAAATGTTCCCTTTTATTATGAAATTAAACTAAATTTATTAACATAATATTAATATAAATGGGATAGATCACACAAAAGTTGGATCATAAACTTTAACCCTACATTTCAAATGCATGACACAACTATGGTTTTGATTATGAATACTCCCATGGACTTGGAAATAGTAAATTTAGGAGATCTAAAGGGAAAATTAGCTTATGATAAGAAAAATAATATGATTACAATATTTAATATGGTAGAGTATCTTATAACCCAAGTCATAATTGGAGGACATAGGATGATGGATAAGATAAAGTAAAAAAGGAAGATAAAAAAGGAACAAAGGTGATGCCTAGGGCTTATATAGTCCTAATTAAAATAGGGGAGGTTAGGGATATTCCTGGTCGGTCAGGATGAATAAAGGAAACCATAAATATCAAGAACTTATTAATGGGGATTTTGATCTAACATTTACCCTAAATATTGATGCACAAAGAGGAATATTCAAGGGGAGAGTCTAAATCTGATTATCATAGATCATATGTTTCTGGTGTTGATAGGGATGATAGATAGAATAAAGATATACATCCATCATATATTTATGTCATATCAATAAAATGGTAGGTGAAAATTTCATCCCTTGATAATGTTTTCCCAACAATTAATTTTGAATATTAGTCACTTGAGGTGATATTGGAAAAGGAATAGTGGTTATCCATCAATGGAATGATTTATAGATTAAATTTATTCTATCTTAGTCTCCCAAACCTTTAAGGTTGGATATCCATCAACTATAAATATTTATTATAAGTTAAGATAAAAATCCAACCTTGTACTATAGGCATTTTTATTGTATTTTTTTATTTTGCTAGAGATAAAGACACTATTTTTGATGAATATTCCTAGGCATGGGATAACCACACATTGTTGTATAAACTTTACCATCATAATTTTAAATACCATAATTAAAATTTAAAAACCAAACCAATTTGGTTATGGTTTCCACACCTACCTCTTTAGTTTTGGGATAATTTTGTTTTTAAAGCCAAAAACAATGTAGTGGGTGATTTTGGCATGAGGATCCTACTATATAAGAAACGGGGAATTCCACCTATTCTCAAATTATGGTAAATATTGATGTTACTAAGGATCTCCCAGCTCAGTTGGAACTGATTATGAGGGATCAAACTTGAATACAACCTATTGATTATGAAGGCTTACCTTTTAAATATTGTATATGTTACCTTACATGACATTTGGTCAATTATTGCCAAAGCATCAAGCATAAAAAATGAAATACATAGTGTAAACATGTGGGTCTAGATCATATAAAAATAAATTTTGTTAATGAGAGTGGGGATGAAAGTTAAATACCAAATTTGGTACTAGAAACACATGTGGAAAATGTGGGTTCTATTCAGGGGAATATTGATCCATATAGGTAGTCCACAAACAATGGTACAAATAAATAAAATGAGGGGTTGTTAGATAGAAATCCATTAAAGGGCATTGAATAAGATAATGTAGAAAATAAAATTATGTCATCCATAGTTTCATTGTTGAATCACAAATTAGGTGATGCTCTTAAACTCTCCATTCTCATTTTTCTTGCTTCAAGGGATGGAGGTGATTGGATGATGGTAAGTAACAAAAGGTAAGGAAAATGAAATAAATAGATTGATCCATTCAATATGACTCTTAGATATTGTAAAAAAAATATTCGGTGAGTTAATTATTTTTTCTTAGTTCTAGAGAATGAGTGTAGCATGTTAGTTGAATTTATATATCATGTTTATTTCCATTAGTAGAGGGGATTCTTTGATATTTTATCATTTCATGATTCTTTAATTTTTAAAAGGTAGGGTACTTATTTTAAATACACACTTTAACATTAATAAAATTAATTATAACACCTAAAAAAAATAATTAGATTGCACAACCCAAAAAAACCACTTTGGTCTAAAGGATACCAAAAGACATATGCAGTAGTCAACAATCACTTCTTGTAACTAAAATAGTGTAACTTTAAAATTGTAACCTATACTAATAAACCAATGTCAAAATGTCCACTATAATCCCTATAGTATAATAACTTATGCATTATGTCTATTTCAATCCATATAATCTCCTAACAATACTTGACATGATGATGAGATTCATCATGGTAATACTTATTCGTATGATTATTTGCACCTATATTATAGTATAAACATTATCTTGGGTATACTTAACTACATTTATCCTCTCTCAGTGACAATTTGGTAGTTCCTTATGTATCAAAAAATTTCCACTGATGTCCTAAAAATTTTAACCACTTTTCAAACATTATTGATGTTTACAACCCTTGTTAGTTTGTATAATCAACTCAGAGACTAATATAAACACTCTTCCCACATCAAAAAAGAGGTGATAAATATATGTAATCCTAGCTCATCAAAGTTATCCATATCAACAAAAAGACAAAAAAAAGCTGAGAAAATATACTAACAAAAAAATAAATCAAACATGAAAGTAAATAACCACTAAGTCAAAACCCATCATCAAAGCTAGAAACAAATGTAGGATGGGTAGTCTTAGGCTTTGTTAGTCTGATTTGTCTTGAGTGACCTATAAACCCTTCAATGTAATTTGGTTTTCTTAAAAAAATTGATATTAGATAACATTATTACATTCATGGTGTTTAATTAAAAAATCCCATTGTTAAACTTAGGGCTATCTTACAGTGTTGAATTACATCAAAAATGCAACAATTCTACATTTAATATGATTTATACACTTTTAATACATTTTATTTATAAAATATAAGGAAATATCTCTAAAACAAAAATGTTTCTTATAGTCTTATAATGTGCCAAAAAATATAAACCAAGTTTTCACATGCCTAATTTATCTGTAGAAAGTAAAAAATTCCAAAAATCTCATGTGTATAGGTTATAACACTAGAATATATTGAAAATTTAATAAATGGCTTTTCACCTAGTGAGAATGGATCATTTGACCTCCTATTCTCACAATATCTTACAAATAATCTCTTAGATTACTCCTCTTAATAGATACTTGAAACATAAAATGAAAGAGTTTGTATAAGGCCCACATGAACATTAGTTATTTACACTAAAATTATAAAATTAGTTAGGAAGACTTGATTCTATGACCCCTAGTTTTTAAAAGCTTTTACTAGATGCCTCTTACCAACTTTTCTATGTGAAAAGTCTAAACATAATTTAACCAAAGTGATATATAACCTTTGATCTATTATCTAACAAATAAAATTTAAAAATGTATCGATAAAAAAATCTAAATGCTTTCTAACAATATTCACACACACTTTTTAGCTAGAGATAATATTTTGGAATAGAAAATATAAAGGACCTATGCCTCTTTTAGCCCATAAATGAAAAGCAAAACTTTTTAAAAAATAGATTAAATTGATAATGCACTTGGTAGTATATCCAACACCATACATCACACTATGACCAACATTAGATTTTGAACACCATATAAAAATTTTAGGAAAATTTTGAAAATTGTAATATTAGGTTTCTAAAATTGTAGGAAAAATTTGAACACCAAAAATAAATTTAAGGTGCTTCTAGTAGTAAATAACTTTCCCCAATAATAAATAGCTTTCCCCACTAGTAAATAAGATGCCTAAGAAAAGGTTTCAACATCCATGGTTTTTAAATGGTGCCCTTGATGAATTATTTAGTAGTTTTAAATATGTTTTTAGCTTATTCAGACACATTTATACTATTTCTCACATTCTAGGTAGAGGTAATATGTTAAATAAAAAATATCAAATCACACTTCTGGAAACAACTTCAACCATTTTTTTCTTAAAACTTTAAGCTACAAATCTGTATTCAGGCAAAAAATTGTAGGTATAATAAAAAAATTAAAAAACATCCCCAATATTTCTTCATGCAACTTTTTCATGTCTCTTTCATGGATTCAACTTTAACAAGGATTCATTTTATACAATTAGTTTTGATATCAATGTTAATATTTCAACCACATGATAAATAACATAAAAAATTACATGACTATTTTATTTAAAAAAGTTTTCAATATATTAAATAGATTGTGTTACACATACGATTAATATAATATGGTATTAAAAAAAACACCACCAATTACAAGATTAAATACCTGAGCTAAGTTATTCACACTCTATTATAATTTATGACTAACATTATTCTAATTTTTATAAAATAACATTAATCAAAAGGGGGTGTTTCATACATGAAATTCCTACCTTGATTAATTATATAATATTATTTGGATCACACCACTTAAATATTTTAATAGAGATTGAAAGTGAAGAGTAATGTTCCTATATTTTAACTTTATTCATTCCTTGTATGTGTTTTTTTTTCATAGGCTAAAGTTTCATTGAACTATGAGGAAAAATTGATATTTTGGGCATCCATTAATTTGGACCCCCATGCCTAACTACATCAATTGATATTAGACCAGGTTATGTGAAATGTTTGGGAAAAGAGTGGGTTAAAGATATGAGGTTGTGTGAGAGTTTGTAAGATTGAAAGTTGTGTGATTGTGTGTATGTTTGTGAGAAGGAAATTTTGTTTACCATAAGTCAGTGTGGGTAGAAAATAGAGATGAGTATGAATGAAATGAATGTATTAATCTTCATGTTGAAGGGAATAGTTTTTTATAATGCGTTATATTTTTTTTGTTCTCCACTTTTGGAGAAATATCTAGAGAGAAAATAATGAGAGTGTTATCCATCCAGGATAAGTGGGTAGAGTATAGTATGTTGAGATAAAGTGTAAAGTTGAGTCCAAGAAGTGTGTTTAAGTCTGTGTCATTTTTACAGTTGTTTTTTTTATATTTTTGAATACAAAATTTATACAATAATAATAATAATAGTGGTTGGTATACAAATGGATTAACTTATTGATATAGATGACAAAATAGGTCAAATATTGGATGTAGGGAATGTTATTCAAACAATAATTACTACATATGAAGTTTTTAGACGAAGGGTATATGAACTTGTTGGTGATAAGAGTGATGATGAATAAGAATAATGATCTGAACCTAGAATAAATGGACTATCAAATGAAGACACAAGTGTATAACTTATATTGTTAAGACATATCTAAAGTTTAGGCAAAGGATTGAATATGAAAGTGTCAACTTTTACTAGTAAAATGATTTCAAAAGAGATGATTAACTAGCTAACTAAAGTAAAAGAATATGTTCACTATGATGATATTGAACATCCAATGAGATTTAATATATATCATATAAATATAAGATGTCATTAATTGTTTCAAAGGAGATAAGTGTAGATGGGAAGAAGCATAAGAGGAAAATTTTGAAATCAGCAAATGGAATAAAAGGTAGCCAATCTTAAGGGCAAGTTTTTCCCTCTAGATTATGAGTAAAATTGTTGAAAAAATTAAAAAACATTTAGGTAAAGGAAATTGACTGTGAAATAATTCACTAAGTATATTTATACACTGACCACAAGGTCTACACATGTTGAGTGGAATAAATATAAAATAGCTAGTAATGTGAATGGGTTGAAGCTAAGCATACAAGATGAGAAATGCATGACCTAAAGTTTCAAAATATTGAGGATGGATATAAAATTTCATTAAAGGCTAAATATAATATTGAGAGGAAGCATGATAAATACATGTAAGGAAATAATATCCTGCAAGTGGAAGGGGAAGATAGTTCACCTTATGATCTAGCTAAAGATGAAGAAGAGTATGAGTATCTAAACACCTCATGGGAAAATTAATGTAATGAATTATGTGGAAAGTAAAGTTATCTATGATTTACCTTTGAATGTAATGATTTTATTTATGGTTTATATGAACATAAATCATTTGAGTGCCCTTAGTGAAGGACAAGCACAAGCTATAGACTAAAAGGCTGAGTAGCAAAGCATTCATATTACCAATCAGTCATAAAAAAAAAGGCAAGGATATGAGAGATATTTTAGAAATATCATGTATAACCAAGAGACTAAGAATCAACCTAGTGAAACATAGGAATAGTTTGAAAATAGAAAAGAAGAAAGAGGAACCATGGGAAAGAAGGAAAAATTTTAAGAAAAATTTTAAGTTTAAAGGTATGTAATAAAAGTTTACCATGGGTGGTGGTATTACACATATTCTAGTGTCTAGATAAGTGATTAATAAGATATATTTGAAATGCAAGGCAAACCCACAAATGTATAAAGTGTCTTGGTTGGTTAAATGCCATGAAAAACTACTTGAGAAAAATGTGAGAGAAATGAAAATAAGAAGTTTTAGATGCTAAATATGGATTTATATGATAAAATGGTCTTATAAACTTGAAAAATATCACTCATTTCTCAACCCTTCGATTCAAGGCCTTCCCATTACTAAAATGGGTTTACCATCTCAATATGACTAAATGATTATCATAGAGTCTAACAATGATATTATTATTACCCAAATCACATGTAGCTCAAAATATTAATTAAACCTAATTTATGACCTCCTCTAAAACTTAAATATCTTCAGTAACTTTTTTATTTCCATGGAAACTATTAGAATGGTAGCGTTGACGCTAGTGTCCCAACCTTAAAAATGGTCAATTTTCAAATCTTTCAAAATTTATGGGTTGACCTATTTGTTTTAATTAACTCTCCCATGAGAATATTTCAAAGGGTGTGGTATAAATATAAAATAAATGGTCATTCAATATCATTTATTAATCACCAAGAAAACACCTATCAAGCTTTCATTAAATCATTTTAGTAATTGAGTTCTACTACCCTATTCTTACTTATTTATGAATAAATCATAGGATAAGACTTATTATAGTTATAAATAACTCAAATAAAATCCCATGATAAATATTTTTCAATTTACAATCTATGTCCTTGAGTGTACTTGAATATATTATTACATAAATGTTCACACACATGCCCACATAATAGGGAAAACCACATCAGTCTATGGCCCCCTTTAGAATATATGGCTATGTATGAAACACTCATTTACAGAAGGGTATTTAAGTTAAATTCAAATTAATTTTTTCCCATTAACCCTTATTTTTCAAGGTGATATTCCTAAGTTGGATGATTTAGGGTTTTGAGTGAAAGACTAATATCATGAACCTTTATGCATGATTTGAATAAAGAATATAAAAGGTGACATCGAATACTAATAGGCACAATTGGAATTTATAAAAAAAGACTTGTAATTTATTATAGGTAGAAGCATTGAAATTAGGACATAAACATCAACACTAGTTTCCACAATCTAATGGTAGTGTCTAGGTTGACAAAGATTTAATTTATAGATTCTGAAGAATCATCACAAAACATCATCCTACCTTCTTGTGCACCTACCTTACCCAAATTTTCATTCCCATAAATATACAAGATAATTATGATTTATTCTTTGTTTTTAAGTATTCAAATTATTATTTAACATTTTATTTTTTATATTTAACATATTTTCATAATTCAACACTGTATGAGAATATTGTGAATCTGAATTATTTAATTCACCTGATTTCAAAATAGAATAGTGAAATTTGACTAGGATACTATCCCTCATAATTATTTTAAAAAAGGTTTAAATTATTGGTGAACTTGACCTCTAAGCCTTCTTATGTAATTCCTATATTTTTTAAAGGTTTATAGGGTCCTAGGGTTTTAAATTATTATAGCTTTATTTTTAGATATGTATTTTTCCATTATCATTGGATTTTTTTTTTAATTTATAGTAAATGGAAAATGTTAATAATAAGGATAATTTTTAAATAGAAGATAAAGAAGAATTATTTAATCATCTAAATACTAATCAAGGGTTAATTCACGCATTTTTTAGGTCACAAGAGATGAAATTAGTAAGAATGCTAAGTTAATACATATGCATCTAGTGATGGTGAAACTTTAGATGGTACTAATACATATTCAATCCCATTATCCATTCATTTGAGCACATAATTTATTATTACATGTAATGGGGATACAAGATATGTTTTTAAGCCATTATTCACTAAGGACCAAACACATATTGCTACATCTTCCATGGGAACAATCACTACTTCAACTCAATTACCGATTTTAATGCCTACATCAACACAAGAAATTTTTACATCACCTTTGTTGAATTATCCATCATATAATCTTAATCCCACTAAGTCTATTATGTAATATATTCTCCAAGTTATTTTAAATTTGGAAGATAAGGTTAAAATATTGATCAAAATGATTTAAAATCAAATCCTGATATTGATTCACAAGATGTATTATATAATCCTCTTGCACATGAGATATGTTTTCACCCTTTGCCAAACAATTTTGTAAAACCCAAGTTCACACTATATGATGGCATGGGTGGCCCTGAATAACACCTTGGATATTTATATATGGCATTCCTTTTTGATTATTCCAACAATAAGATTTTGACAAAACTATTTCCAAGAAGCTTAAAGGACTATTATTTTAGATGGTTTTATGATTAGCATTCAAACCCCTAACAGACCAATTTCAAGCACATTTATAAATCAAAATCACTTAAAATATTTCATATGCGCAAATAAAAAACATCAAACAATGAATAAATGAGCCTATTAATGAGTATGTTTTGATGTATAAGACAATGTTGGAAAAAATAACAAATCTAATGTTAGATAAAGAGATTCATGATATCTTCAACAAAAGTTTGCTTGAACCACTACAAGAGTCTATTCTCTTCAATAAGTTCAGTTATTTTTATGACTTATTCCATATCATATGAGATAGATAAATGGAACTTATTTCATTAAAAACCCTTAAGTATGTAGAATACACACATTACATCTATTACCAAGTTTCATATCAGGCTAAACTATAAGGTAAGTCCTTCCAAGAATAAAAAAGAAACAACAACAAAGTTAAATATAGGGTTATAATAACCTCATAAAATCAACTTATATAATTCACCTAAGAGGAAATTTACATGATTACCTAAGTCTCTAGCTTCAATTCTTAAGAAAATAGTGGAATGTTATCTTATATCTCTCCCTCCTCCCATATAGGTTGATATGAGCTAACCTCTACATAAAGGATATGATACCAATGATAATAATGATTATCACCAGTGTGTTGGACATTCAACCAAAAAAAATTATAAGTTTTAAGAACAAGATACAATACCTAATTGATAGTGAACAAATTACCTTCAAGGATCTTACAAAGAAATTAGGCTCACAACGTGGTGACCATCAAAACAAGAAGATATTCAACAATCCTTTATAATATCACTCTAAGGAAGAATTAGAAGTTTAAATGAAATAGAATGTGCATAATATTCCATGAAATTATGGATATGAATTATATGGGATCATTATGACACTTATTTATGAGATACTTAATATGGTTTAGAGGCCCTATATTACATTTGATGACAATGGAATTATGGATGATGATTTAGATCTTCACTCATTATTTATTTGAGCACATGTTGATCATTAGCCTATACACAATATTATGATTTATAATGGTTATAGTGAGAATGAATGTTCCATGACATTACTCACACATTTTGGATTCACACATGATGATTTATACCCTTTAAATAAGATAGCTAATACATTCGATGGGAAAGCACAACAAGTGCTTACTGATATTAATTTACCTTTATAGATTGGTCTAGCATAAGTGACCACAACATTTAAAGTTATACCATATACATTAATATTTGATATGTTATTGGGATAACATTATATTATTAAGTTATACATAGTAGCCTCCACAGTGCATAAATGTATCAAGTATATTCATGCCAATAGGGTAATCATAGTTTCATGGATTCAATATGAGCATCCATTGCAACAAGAGAAGTTTAATCCAAGACAAATATTTATGAAACATTATAAGGTTAATCATGAGAAAAGGGGTAAGGAAAATGAAATCCCATTTCATAAGTGACTATCTCTGGACATGCTATTGCATCAATGATACATGGTGGACTCTTCAGAATTCTTATCTACACTTACAAGGCCTAGCTAGTTGTTGAGACTAGATCAACATATTTTAGAGAGGGTAAAAAGGCCAAAATATATAGTTGAACCAAATAATTCATCAAACACTAAGAAATTGGTTTCAAAAACCACTACAAATTCTACTACTAATTCAAAACAATATATTGCAATAAGGCATGGGAAAAATATCAAAGATTTTACAGTTCACAATCCAACACCTACTCATGATCCTTAACAGTATATCTATTTTTTGTAGTACTTACCATTATATAAAAAACTTTGAGTATATCTTATATGGGAACATTAGATAGCCTCATATTCCCTAATATTATAAAACATAAAAATTAAAATTAAAAAAATTAAAAAAATCAAGAAAATACAAAAACATTCAAATAAAGCAAAAATACAAAAAAATCAGCATTTCAATGTTTACGATCTTCTTGCATATATTTTTAAAATTATTATCATATATAAAATAAATTTTACTTTCTATACACATATATGTTTCATGGGTACTTGATTGTGATACATGCATAAACTAGGTACATAATAAATGCAAATACAGACGTTGGACATTTCATATACCCCGTGACACACTACATTTTGGGAATATTACTTATATTGATCACAATTGACATGGATTATATTTTTTATGATCATTTTAAATTATCATGTTTGGCTTATATATTAATGCTTACACATGCTTGTTCTCATGCTTACATCTAACATAGTGTGTTAGATATGTTATGATATACGACATTTTTTTATTAACATGTGTATGTAGGGACTAGTATGATATGCTTATGTTGGTTACTTATATATCACTTATTTATATTATAACATGATTTACTTGAGTGTACTTATTGTTTTTTAATCTTATTTGGATAGTGGAATATTTGAACATGTTCCTTTTTTGTTAACCATAGTATCATGAGTGTTGATTATTTGGTGTATAGACATTCAAACATGTCCTCCCCTTGAGTGTGCATAATTTAAACATGCCCATTATTTAAAATATCCTTACACACCTTTTACATGACATTGAGTGATCTTGTGTGTGTGTGCTTAATTATTTTTTGAGCTTGTGTTTCTTACTTCTAGATATTACCATGATCCATAGCAGACATCTTAGGGATTTTTGTGTATGGATACTTTGAGATTGATTGATACATCCACTTACACATGATACCCCTATATGATTATTTACTACATGATTCATACATACACTTGCAAAAAAATATCATGCATTTGGCACCAATTTTTATAGATATGATGACATAATTTTTTCAAATTTGTAATAGATATTACATACATGGTTATAACTCATAGGGTATATTTTGAAATATACTTAAACTTGACACATATTAGAGTTGCATATTCCATGAAAATGTACAAAATTACACACACACACACACACACACACACACACACACACACACACACACACACACACACACACACAGATTGTATACATATTCATACACCAACCGTACCAAGATACACCATTTGAGACTTTATCTTTCAAAAAAATATAACTCTCTTAAGTAGTGTGATAAATATTCAACACCCTCAATGGCCTTGAAACTACTTATTTATAAGCTTATATGTGTATACATCCAATTCCTAACACCATTTGTGTTGAAATTGTCAATCTTACTCGAATTAAACTCAAATGCACATTTTAAGTCAAAATCCATAAAATGCGCTAAATGGTTTGAAATTATCATTTATAAGTGCCAATTTAGGTCAAAGTATCCCTAAATAGGGCAATACAATTTATGGGCTAGCTAACTTTCATCAATTCATTTTGAGTCAAAATGATGATTTCACCTTTTGTGCTTTGGATCACTCTTTTCTCCTAAATTAATTGGTACATGCCACATACCTTTGTTATTTTGTGTTGGAAACATCCTAAATGGAAATATAGTTTTGGTGCATCCAACGTCACATTCTAATTCTTTCCAAGTCAAATTACAACTCAGTAATATGACTTTCTAACCATTTTGACTAATTGAGGGACAATTTTTAAATAATTGTACAAATGTTGATTAGCCTTGTTTAAGGCTAATTAATCTAAATCAAGAGCTTAAGTGGATTTTACATGAGAGTTATTGAATATTTATTTTTGAAAATTGATTCTTATTAACTACATGATCAAGTGACATCATTTCTTGGGAAGACATCCCTAGGCCATAAATGCCACAAATATCAGGATTATGGGTCACCCATGCTTAGTTAATGCCTTCCATACCTCTTCAATGCCACTTCTTCCAAGGTAATGATGAAGATAATTATGGATTTAATTCTAAATATTAGGATTATCCATGGCGACACATCTCAATCTTGAGATAGACAGTCATGGTTGATCCTGACCAATCTCAAAAATTTATAAATAGAGAGGCCATGGACATGAATAAAAAAGCTTGAATATTGAAAAGTTATAATGGTAAATTATTTCCACAAGGCTTTGCATTTGATCATAGATTTTGTTTTCAAGCTTCATTAATAGGGTAGTATATTGATTTAGAATCATGAGCCTAGGTTTTATGGAGTGTTCTTGAGGCATTAGAGGAGCTTACCACCATTGTTGACAAAGATAAGGATGCTTGATCAAGGGAGAACATGATTTTGAGCCACATGGGTATGGTGAATCCATTTGGGAAGGTAACATGATGTTTATTTATTTCATTTATTTCTTTCTATCTTTTGTAATTCCCATAGGGATAAATAGGCTTAGTTAGTTAGTTCTTTATGTATGTTTTATTATTTATGGAATAATGATTGACTAACTTGATTTGTAATCCTCTCTACATCTTGGGATGCCCGGTGGGACAAGATGCATCTCACACCTAAATAAAATCATTTTGCAACTCTAAAATATTCATTTGGACCCTTAAAACTCATGCAAATTGATTTTCTAACTTTATTTTGCCATTTTTGTTTGCCACAATTTTACACAGTAATCGACATTGGTAAGTAAGACCGATATTAGCTATATAGCCTAACTGATGTCAGTTAGTAAAAATGACATCGATTAGATCTCAGTTATCTAAAGTAACCATATTTAGTTGTATATAACTAACATCAGTCACTATGTTTTTCTTAAAACATATACCCGAGAACTATTTTTCCAATGTTCATTATTTCAAACCAAAAAGAGCCTCAAAGCTAGGGACATGTTGACATTTTTACTATATGACCAAGCTTGACATTTGATAAAAACATGTTTAAATCATCTTTTTCATGCTCAAAAATCAATTAAGAACTTTGTTTTGGTTTTTCAAAAGGAATTTAAATGTTTTGGTGAAGTTTTCAAATTTTGCAACTAAGACCAAGGGGTCAAATGAACACCACCAAATATTTCATTTGGGCTTAAAATTGAACACACTGGTCAATTTTTGTTTGCAATAGTTGTTTAATTAAATTTTGTTTGTCAAAAAGAGGAATGTTACATGTATGCTCTTCCATTTGTCCCCTTTAGGGAACCCTTGGAATCAAAAGCACCAATCCTATTGCAAATAGCCTAGTCCCAAGCTTAGAAAGAAAGTCATCTAAAGCACTCCCCAAAAACTCACCAAAGTTTTGGTGACCTTGAAAATGACCCTAAAGTCTTTATTTTATACTTTCTTTATTTTCATGAAAACTTGGATTACGAGGGGGATGCCATTACCTCCCATGAGTTATTTAGGGAAGCTTTGACCTAGGGTTTCATATCCCAATATTGACTTCATTTGACTCCTTTGGAGTTACACATGGGATGTATCTACATTTGGACATCGCACTACACTAAGCAAATAATAGGATGTAGTGGTTGTAAAAAGGACTATACCTTTTTACAAATAGCCAATGCCATGGTCACCTAATTTATGTGCTTGTCTTTTGAATCATTTGATGTGAAAGTCATTATGCAATTGATTCCCTTAGAATGATAAAAAATCAATTAGTTTTAGTCAACCCCACATTGCCATACCCTTGTTAGGATTTGGACAATTATACTTAGTGTATTTTGGTCATTATTTTCTTGGTATGATTTAAGGCTAAAACTTGTTTGTTTTTTCATAAGCCATGTCAAAATCATGTATTTGACTTAATAAGGGTAGCGTTATGCTACCAAAATCATGTCAAATATTTTTTACCTTTGAATCTTTGAAACATAACAATTGACCACATCATTCGAGCATGCTTATACTGTTAGGCTACTCAATTTATTTCAAGAACTTGTTTACCATTGTATCAAAAACCATTTGTTTCAAACCATGTCATGTATACCATTTATACCTTTGTCTTGTGCCATCATGCTATCCAATCTTGTCTAGCTTATTCGGTCAAATCCTAGTTTTCAATTAGTTTTCAATGTTGAATTTTCAATTAGCCTTGTTAAGTTTGGATTCCAACATTGATTGATTTCTATTTAGGCCTCAATTTTTGGGGTTGGTACATAGATTTTTTTCTTTTGGGTTGCATAGCTTCGGTTAAATTATTGCCCAATTTTAAACACTATTTATTGTTTATTTGTTCGAGTGCCTATCCTCATCATTTTGTTGTGACTTTGTTTGGGAAAACACAACCTTTCTTCAAAAACCTTTAATGGTAGATATTTTACATTAGGTTTTTTTATGCCAAATCTTGGCACAAACTAATTTTGAGATGAAACTTCACCCTTTCAACCAAGGTTGAACCTTTTGTCTTTTAAACATCACTTTTTAGAGTTTACAAAACTTTAAGTCTTTCTATTTTTGGATCTTTCTTCATTAAATGTACATATGTCTAGCTACAATTATGGTACAGTCATGGATAATATAACTTATGATATAATGGCTGCACAAAATGAATTTTATGACTTTAGTCAAGACCCCTATGGTGACAATATGGTTTGTGAGATATATTTCTATCCACCTCACAAAAATCAGTCATGGGAACATAGTCAAGATCCAAATTATGATATAACTCATGATTGGAATGATTGGGTTTATCAGGAAGACTTAGATGCTATGTCTTGTGTAAGTAATCAAACTCCACAATGTACCAAGATCACAATTTTAGGATCTCCTCCTTTGGTTTGCATGAGCAACCAAACTATGAATCATCCAGTCATTACCATTTTAGGACCTCCTCCTTTAGTTTGCATGAGCAACCAAACTAAGAAGCATCCAGTCATTACCATTTTAGGATCTCCTCTTTTGGTTTGCATGAGCAACTAAACTAAGAAGAATCTAGTCATTTCCATTTTAAGACCTCCTCCTTTGGTTTGCATAAGCAACAAAACTAAGAAGCATCCAAACTAAGAAGCATCCAGTTGTTACCATTCTTGGCCCATCACCATTTTTTGATGAACTTATTGTTGAAGAACCTCCATTTGATGAACCAATTATATTTGATCCCTTGTTCAATAATCTAATATTTGGAGAGTCCACTATTGAACCACAAACTATTGTTCCTTCTAAACCAAATATTCCCCACTTTAAAAATTTTGTGTCGATTTTCAAGCCTAAACAAGAACCATTACCTATATAAAAGCCATCTTATGAGGATCAAAATGTGTTCAAAATTGATCTTTTACAACCAATTGTGAACTGAAAACAATATGTTATTATTGAAACACCCATTTGTGTCAAGATAAACTATGATAAGTTACATATTCATATGTTACCTATTTTTTAAGAGCCTCATCTCCTTGACAAGCTAGTCTTGGTAGAATTGTCTCTTGATCTTTTCCCACTCATTGAGGAGTCTCACTTTGATAAACTTGATTTTGTTGAGACATCCCTTAATTGGTTCCCTCTTTTTGAGGGGATTCACTTAGACAAGTTAGTCTATGTTGAACCCTTCCAAGATGAACCAATTTTTATTGATCCCATTATGCCATCACAGGCCATTACTTGTCAAAAATTTAGCATTTAATAGAACATTATCAAAACAACCATATCAGATGAAGATTCAATATTAGATTAAGGTTCTATTTTTGAACTGACATCAGATTTAGCATAAAAAATAGAATCAACATTAGTTGTGACATTAGATTTAGAGTCCCTTGATTTAGAATCAAAATTAAAAATAGATTATAGTATTGGTTGTTACAACATTGGTTACAATTGCCTTGTAGATCAATTTGAATATATTTATGATCTTTCTACAATTTTGGAGGATGATTAATTCAACATCGACACAAGTTATCCTAGTATCTTCTAAAAGGATTATGCTACCTTTGACTATCCCATTATTACCACCCAACATAGCCATATCATTGACATTCCACCTCCCATAAGTGTCGATCAAGATCGATAGAATCATTTTTTTTTGAAATGCATCCATGGTGACATAGGAGTTAAAGAAGAGTAAGGATGCCAAGACCACATTCATATAACAGAAGAAATCTCTCATAGTGAAACTTTTTCAAAGGCACTATGAGATAATCAAATATCAAAATCAACATCTTTTAGTGACACCTTTTTGAAGGTGTTATAAGAAAATCAAATTCAAATGTTAACATCTCATTGTGAAACCTTCTCAAAGGTGCTATGGGATGATCAGAACAAATTCATTGGTGAAAACCTCATCGAGGCACCAATAGCTAAGCACAAAAGTTCTTCATTGTTTACTGAAGATAATATCAAAAATCAAATCAAAATAGCTTCCAATCTACATCATAATCAAATGGTAACCAATCTCAAAATCAAGCAATAGAACAATCTAATGGTCCTATCAAGAGCATCTTCAAAGGTCTTCAGCCCTATCACAACCAAAATTATGTCAAATCCAACATCAACAACATTACATATGACTAAAAGTCTTGATATTCATTTGTTTCCCATTTATTATACATTCCATTATCACCCACCTATTTATTACCCGCTTATCTCATTTATCCTACCATTATTTATCATCACTAGCAACACTTTCCTTTATCAAGATTATAAGGATATCTTGTCTCGATGTTTGAAGGAAGCAAAATCAATGATCTATGAAGATCATGATCACATTATTGAGATCTAGATCAGTAACAAATTATTAATAGAGTAGTTGTTTTGAAAGGGCATTAGATAACAACTTATATAGCTGATCATTTTTTATTATCTATTGACTAAGACATGCATCTCCCTATCAGCAAAAATAATAAAACCATTTTTCATCTACCATTCACCCATTTGCCATTACCATGCCTTGTCTCTTGGGGACAACCCTATAGACCCTTTTTAGGCATTATTATACCATTGAGATCCATGAACCATGCCGTTTGAACTACATTGACTAGAGGTCATTCAGGATTATGTAGGTAGTGCTCAATTTTTATTGAGGTTAGCTCAGTCACACCTTTCCCACACTCTCACTATTTTGTGAGCAATTGTTAAGTTTAAACACTCTCACCTTTTTGTGAGCAACCTAAGACAACACTCTCACCATTTTGTGAGAAATATGATCTAGTCATTACTTGGGGGAAACTTTGTTACCACTATATCCAATTTTCTTTTGATCATTTCATTATACCATTTTTATTATACCATTTCTTTACTATTGACCAAGGCTTGTTTTTAGTCATCTTATTTATCCCATTTTGATCTTAGGTTCTTGTTGACGCAGAAGATTGCACCCTTGACAGGAGGTTGAGCTCCTGCCTTCTTCACGCAATAATGGAAACTCCTCTCTCACCTGTGGGATGGTGAAGCTAGAGAGGAGAGTCTCTAGATAAGGGCTAGCTCCCTTTGATGCATCGTGTTTATTCTAGCAAGTGTAAAACACACACACACACACATATAATAAAGGGGGGGATGAAAAGGGAGAGAGATGCAGGAAAAACAAACCTACTCTAAAAGAGGTGATGCACCAAAATAAGTTGACCTTCACACATCCTCTCTCAGAATCAGACAAATACATACATACACTACACACTTGGCAGAAGGACCAGGCTACAAAAGACTGGCAGGGAGGCTTTCATGAAAACACAAGAAATAGAAATTCACTGAGGCACTGTGAAATGCACACTATAAGTAACTCCTATTTTGGTCTTCTTAAATGTCAGCTCTTCTCCTTTCAGCTGCAAAAATGGTTCCTTGTAGATAACAAGTCTGCTAGTGTTGAACCTGTGAGAGCATCAAGAAACAATGACTGGACATAGACAAACACTCAAGACATACTCTGGAATATCTATCCAAATGGAGGTAAAAAATTGTGTTTATTTGATTTAGGTGAAATTTTGCTAGGGCTATGCCTTATAAATGTGGGAGATCCCATTCTTCTCAAAAATGAGAAGTTACAATATATAGAAGAAATGAGAAAAAAACTTGGTGCTTTTTTTTGACAAGTTGGCCTGTCGCGTTCCATTGGAAAGAGGAAAACACTGTTGTGTTGTCATAATTCTAGAAGAAGCCTACTGGAACCATGCTGTATAATTGCCAAATTTGACTTTGGCATTTGAGCTTTAATGTGGAAGCATGGATTGTGCCTCTTTTCTGCCAACAGACTAAAATTTGTCCCTTTTTCAAAGCACGGGCCATGTTGCTTGTTGTTTGCACCATTTGGGGTCTATCAGGCAATGAATTGCTTTGTCAACCACTTGGACTGCCTCGTCACTTCTACACCATGTCATTTCTCCTTATCTATCACTTTGTCATTTTATCTATACTCAGTTTTGTCTTTTGGGCTTAGTTGGCCCCCAGGGGCAAACTTTCAGTAGGTCACTGCATTTTAGGCTCCCTTTCATGCGCTCTTAGTTGAAAACAAATGGTTATTTCCTTTGGTCAAACTTGACATTCACGTGAGTCATCATCGGGCCTTATAACTTCTTCTGTGGCTTGCCTGATGCCTTAGCTCCCTCTCAAGCACTCTTCTGCCTTATTATTTTTTGGTGGGTCCTTGGATGATCTCTCAGGCTTTGCCTTGTACTTTGTTCATATGGCCCAAATTCCTTTTAAAGTGTCAACCCCTCAAAAGGGCACTTGAACCTTTGAACTACCCCTCAATTTAAGGGCATACCCTTGAACCAAGCATTTGAACCAGACCCATTGAACCAAGCCGTTGAACCAAAATGGTTCAATGATTCAATGAACCGAACGTGGATGAACCAAGTGTTGAAGAACCATGACTTTGAACCAAATGAGCCAAGCTATGAATTGGATTTATTGAACTTGTTGAAACCAAAAAAGATTGGTATTAAAATAGCAGGGGAGAAGTTGACCAAAATTTTTCCCATGGGCAAAATGGGTCAATAGATTCGTGACTCACAGGGGAAGCATGCCTAATATGCTTAGAAATAGTTACCTTAAAATCCATTGGGCATGGAGTCAGATGCAGCTATGAAGAATTAACAACAGCCTAAAATATTTGAGAGTCAAACATGAAGCTTTTACCCCCAAGCAAAGGGAAACACACAAGGCTAAAAACACTACCTGTGCAAACTGCACTTAGGGAAAATAGGAAAAAACAACTGAAATCAAACTATTATATACAGCTAACCAGGAATGTTCACCTCCCTCTTGGATCAAAAGGAAAACTTCTCAAGTCCCCTTCTTGGTGAGAAGACTTATGGTCCCAGGCAAATAGCTGAATGGAAAAGAGAGTTGGTGACCTGCTCTTCTTGCCTGTCACCTGAGTTAGCTAGTATCTGAGTGAATCAGAATCAAACATGCCTCCAACATACATGTATTCTTCTTGTCCCTGAAGGCTTGTTGAATGCTGGTTCTTCATATTGGTGCTCTTCACCAAGAAATCAATGGTTGCTGGCTTATCACTATTAGCCCTTTGACATGTACTACTCCCTTGTAGTGTGTCATGGTCTGACCCATTTCCTTCTACTTCATTGTAGGCTCTGTCAGACTCATCCTCTACTCTTTCAAGGCCTTCCTCAAGGAAGATAGACCTCTCCTTTTCCTCCTCAAAGATTAGGATCTCTAGATGTTCAAAGATATTCTCCTGATCCTCTTCCAACTCAGGCTCCTCAACGTAGTCATCCTCATCATCAAAATAGTGAGGAAGTTCATCAAATAGTGGGTAAGAGAGCTCACCATGCATTTGTTCCTCATCATATTGCTAGAACATCTGCATATGTGCAAGACTTGCATCTTCTCCACTACTGATGGTGTCTTCACAAGAAGCATTAATGATGATTTCTTCTTTGTTGTCGCTCATGACAGCCTCTTGAAGGACTACAGATTGGATCTTTTGCTCCTCACTCACCTCCTACAGAATAGGTTCCTCCTCTTTAAGGGGTGAAGTGGAGAAAACATGTGGAATAGGAGGCAGTCCTTGAGCTAGAATTGAATGATTCTTCCCCTTCCGCTTGGTCAACACTTCATCAATATCAGGTGTGTCTTGATAGCTCTCTTGGAGGTGTGTGGACGGGCCGGGTTCAGACAGATCCACCACACGTTGGCTGAGGAATCTCATTTGCGACTCCAACTCTACAATTTTCTTGGCTATATTTTCTTGAAGGAGCCTTTCTTGGAGATCACGAACATTATCCTCTTCAAAGCTCTAAGATGGTTCCTAGCATTCCTTCCTCCAACTTGGAATTTGCACATCATGCTGAAAGATTTTTAGAGGTTGAGGAATGCAAGGAAGAGACTATTGATGCACTGGAAGAGTCTCTAGAAGAGGGACATGCTGACTAGTGGTATTCCCCCCAATGGAAGATGCACAATATAAAGAATTGGGAAGATTGATCTCCATGGGGGGTTGCTTTGATGCCCTCTAGTGTTGGAAAGCCAAGCGCATGGGATTGGGAGCAGATGCATTTGGTGAGCTAGAGTGAGCAAGCACTATTTGATAGAAAGGATTTGGTGCAAAAGAAGGGGCTTTCTTCAGATTAGGAAGGGGTGTGCAAGGCTGACTGCCTTGGATAAATGGATTTCTCCATTTTGTTTCCTCCTCCTTCATGGATTGCGAAGCCTGTGCTTGCCTAAACAAACACTCCTTATACATCAGCTCTTGCTAATATCTGTACTATTCCTCTACTCTGTTGATCTCCATTATCTGTCTCTCAAACTCCAGCACCACCTCCCTTATCATTGCAGGGCAACTAGGAGAGCTGCTTGAGGGGATGCCATAAAGAGGCTGAGTCTGATCACGGTAATATGAAGGAATACAAGGCCCATGATTTTGTGCAAAAGAATTATACATAAAAGAAATGATTTTCTAATGGCACTAGGCTACTTAACCAGTAGATTTAACTTAGAGTCACCAGATGCTGAAGAAACTTGATTTGCTATAACAGGACCAACATCAATCCTGAAACTTTACTACATTGAAAACTTGGGTCCCACCGGATGTGCCAGAAACTATTGACGCAAAAGATTGCACCCTTGGCAGGAGGCTGAGCTCCTGCCTTCTTCATGCAACAATGGAAACTCCTCTCTCACCTATGGGATGGCGAAGCTGGAGAGGAGAGTCTCTAGATAAGGGCTAGCTCCCTTTGATGCACCATGTTTATTCTAGCAAGTGCAAAACACACACACACACACACATATATAATAAGGGGGGGATGAAAAGGGAGAGAGATGCAGGAAAAACAAACCTACACTAAAAGAGGTGATGCACCAAAATAAGTTGACCTTCACACATCCACTCTCAAAATCAGACAAATACATACATACACTACACACTTGGCAGAAGGACCAGGCTACAAAATACTGGTAGGGAGGCTTTCATGAAAACAGAAGAAATAGAAAATCACTAAGGCACTGTGAAATGCACACTGTAAGTAACTCCTATTCTGGTCTTCTCAAATGTCAGCTCTTCTCCTTTCAGCTACAGAAATGGTGCCTTGTAGATAATAGGTCTGCAGGTGTTGAACCTGTGAGAGCATCAAGAAATAATGACTGGACATAGACAAACACTCAAGACATACTCTGGAATATCTATCCAAATGGAGGTAAAAAACTACATTTATTTGATTCAGATGAAATTTTGCTAGGGTTGTGCCTTACAAATGTGGGAGATCCCATTCTTCTCAAAAATGAGAAGTTACAATATATAGAAGAAAGGAGAAAGAAACTTGGCACTTTTTTTTTGACAAGTTGGCTTGTCGCATTCCATTGGAAAGAGGAAAACACTATTGTGTTGTCATCATTCTAGAAGAAGCCTACTGGAACCATGCTGTATAATTGCCAAATTTGACTTTGGCATTTGAGCTTTAATGTGGAAGCATGGATCGCACCTCTTTTTTGCCAATAGACTGAAATTTGTCCCTTTTTCAAAGCACGAGCCATGTTGCTTGCTGTTTGCACCATTTGGGGTCTATTAAGCAATAAATCACTTTGTCAGCCAGTTGGACTGCCTCATCACTTCTGCACCATGTCATTTCTCCTTGTCTGTCACTTTGTCATTTTGTCTTTACTCAATTTTGTCTTTCAGGCTTAGTTGGCCCCTAGGGCTGAACTTTCAGTAGGTCATTGCATTTTGGGCTCCCTTTCATGTGCTCTTAATTGAAAACAAATGGTTATTTCCTTTGGTCAAACTTGACATTCACATGAGTCATCATTAGGCCTTATAACTTCTTCTGTGGCTTGCCTGATGTCTTAACACCCTCCCAAGCACTCTTCTGCCTTGTTATTTTTTGGCGGGTCCTTGGATGATCTCTCGGGCTTTGCCTTGTACTTTGTTCATGCAGCTCAAATTCCTTTTGAAGTGTCAGTGCTTCGAAAGGGCACTTGAACCTTTGAAGTACCCCTTGGTTCAAGGGCATACCCTTGAACCAAGCATTTGAACCAGACCCGTTGAACTAAGACGTTAAACCAAAATGGTTCAACGATTCAATGAACTAAACGTGGATGAACCAAGTGTTGAAGAACCATGACTTTGAACCAAATGAGCCAGGCCATGAATCAGATTTATTGAACTTGCTGAAACCAAAAAAGATTGGTATTAAAATAGTAGGGGAGAAGTTGACCAAAATTTTGCCCGTGGGCAAAATGGGTCAATAGTTCCTTTGGTTCATCCTGCAGCTTTTATGAGGGGATTCTAATCTAGTTTCAATAGTCTTTAAATTTAGTGTTGAAAGATAGCCTATGAACATAGTGTGACATTTGATATGGTAAGTAATTTTTCATCTATAATCTTATTTGGTATCGCTGATTATAACTTCCTATGGGCAAATCAATATTGTTTTGATACCCTTAGTTATAACTACCTTTGGGAAAATCAATATTATGACATTATTTCCTAAATATAACCACCTATGGGAAAATTAGGTAATATGCTTTATTTATCATGCATTGCCGTATCACCTTGCCATTACTATTTTTATTTGACTTGTCATTCACCTTTGTTTGTGAACTTGTTGTGATCTATTTGATTTTTCATCACCATTTGTGTGGGTAGAATTACTATGACTTGGAATTATTTTGGGGTTATATAGGCCATGATTGATTCAAGTCAAGGTCAACTCAGTCCCTCTTAATATACACTCTCATTGCATTGCAAGTATTTTAAGCTGGTGCACTCTCACCATTTCATGAGATGGACCATTCTGTATCTATTAATCCTTAATTGAGTTGAGATACTTAGAAAATTCCAAAAATCTTTCATAAAAATGTTTAAGAACTCAAAAATATTTTATGTGTGATTGTTGTTTGTTGTCTAGTCTTTTGTTTTTCTATTTGGTCTTGCTTCTTTATTTTATTATCCAAGAATATCTTGATGGTCAACATAGATATCAATTATTCATATCTTGATCTTATGATTCAAGGTGTTCTTGCCTTGATTTTCTACATTCTTGTTCCTACTTGAACCTTGATTGATCATATCTTGATTTCAAGTTAGGTTCATTTATGTTTATCATTTTCTGTCATTTACTTTTTTATTTAAATGTAAATCATTATAACTCTAGTTTTGGTCATTATTTTACCATTATCCTTAGTTATAGATATTCACATTTGAACTGGCTTAGTGTAACTACAATCTTATGTCATTCTAAGTTATTCATACTTATGATGCCTAATTTATTTTTCTATAGCAAGCATTTTATGCTCAGGTCTCAACATCTTATTGTCAACAACAACTCTGATGAATGATTATCAAGAACACTTTTCAATTCCTAGGCTCATGATATAGAATTAGGCTTTTAGGTAGCATATATTTCAGGCTTTTTTATCTATTCTTAGATGTGCATATCTTTGCATACATTATAAGTCTATTCGATTCTTAGTCATTTTTCATCCTTCCTCATTCCATTCTCTCCCAAACTTGGGTGAACTACATTGGCCTAAAGTTCATGTTGGAACATGAGTCCATGGAACTATGTAGGCAATGCTCAATTTATATTGAGGTTATCTTGGCTATCTCCATTCTTCTTTTCATCTCTCTCATCACTTTGTACATTCTCATATGCTTGGTTTTATATGGCTTTCTAATCCATTACACCATCGCATGTATGTTTGCATTTACTCACTTTAACCTATCTTTTTGGTTATATCCTTTAGTTATTTTTGCTTAGAAATTGCCCATGCTAGGGCCCAACATCTGAACCACATCCGAATCAAATCAGATCTATAGGGGAAAAAACATTATTTATTCTTTATCAATGTTCAAGTTTCACCCTACTAGGGCACAACTATTTTATCATGATCACATTTGATCTACTATAGTAATTCTTATTAAATTTTATTTAGAGACCTCATTCTATTGGTGCTTCCCTTCCTAAAGTAAAAAACATTATCTCTTTTCCTCTAATTCCAAGATCTCCACATTAAATCCCATGATGGAAATATTTAGTGTGCAACTTATCTTAGGATTGATCAATGTTGTAAGCACGTAGCTTATACTCTCAAATTAGGTATGTTTATAGTATGTCCCTTATATTTATAGATTGTATCTTTTCTATTCCCCCTATCTCTGGGGCCTATTATACCTTTAATTATACTTTGATCATTAATGGTAATCACGTTTGCAAGTATTAACTCATTTGGATGTGATCTATTCCATGGGTTAACCTCTCACTTTCTCTCTCTTATGAGAGTTCATCCTTCTCTTTCATCCTATTATGTCTTCTCGAGGGGGGATCATGGGTTTGTTCCAATTTATTCTTGACAAATATTTTATTTGAAAAGATGTTGCTTCACCTGAATGTCTTGCTACACCTGAATGTCTTGCTACACCTTCTCAAATAGGGGCAAAATGTAGACATCCAATTCCTAACACCATTTGTGTTGAAATTATTAATCTAACTTGAATTTTACTCAAATGCACATTTAGTCAAAATCCATAAAACACACTAAATGGTTCAAAATTTCTATTTACAAGTGCCAATTTAGGTCAAAGTATCCCTAAATAGGGCAATACAATTTATGAGTCAGCTAACTTTGATCAATTCATTTCGAGTCAAAATAATGATTTTGCCTTTTGTGCTCTAGATCACTCTTTTCTCCTAAATTCATTAGTACACACCACATACCTTTATTATTTTGTGTTAGAAACATCCTAAATAGAAATATAGTTCTAGTGCATCTAACGTCACCTTCTAATTCTTCTCGAGTCAAATTATAACTTATTAATATGACTTTTTGACCATTTGGTTCAATCGAGGGCTAATTTTCAAATAATTACACAAATTTTGATTAACCTTGTTTAAGGATAATTAATCCAAATCAAGAGCTTAAGTGGATTTTCCATGAGAGTTGTTCAATATTTATTTTTGAAAATTGATTCCTATTAACTATATCATTAGGTGACATCATTTCTTGGGAAGACATCCCTAGGCCATAAATGCCACAAATATCAGGATTATGGGTCACCCATGCCTAGTTAATGCCTTCCATACTTCTTCAATGCCCCTTCTTCCAAGGTCATGATGAAGATAATTATGGATTTAATTCTAAATATTAGGATTATCCATGGCCACACATCTCAATCTTGAGATGGATGGTCATGGTTGATCCTGACCAATCTCAAAAATCTATAAATAGAGAGGCCATGGACATGAATAAAAAATATTAAATATTTCAAAGTTATAATGATAAATTATTTCCACAATGCTTTGAATTTTATCATATATTTTGTTTTCAAGCTTCATTGATAGGCTAGTTTAGTGATTTAGAATCATGAGCCTAGGTTTTATGGAGTGTTCTTGAGGCATTAGAGGAGATTACCACCATTGTTGACAAATACAAGGATGCTTGATCAAGGGAGAACATGATTTTAAGCCATATGGGTATGGTGAATCTATTTGGGAAGGTAATACGATGTTGCTTTCTTTCATTTGTTTCTTGCTATCCTTTGTAATTCCCATAGGAATAAATAGGCTTGGTTAGTTAGTTCTTTATGCATCTTTCATTATTTATGGAATAATGTTTGAATAAATTGATTTTTAATCCTCTCTAAAATATGGTTACACCATTTGACTTAGGTAAGATTTGATAGATTGGCTAGATTATGTATTCATTTGGGAAATGTGATTGAGATTCAGTGATTCCCAAAGTTTTTGGCACAACTCATCCCTGCACTATATTTGGGCCATGATAGCCCTCTAATTCCATCTTCACAACTCCAAGGTTTAGTTTTGAACCTATTTCTAATGCTTCAACTAAGAAGTATCATTACCAAAGAAAAGTACCAATGGGCATTGTGGTTGCATCGACACACATGTGTACTCCTTCCATTCTATCTTTTCATTCAAACATTTCAATAATTCATTTTTTAGATGGTATGCACTAATTACACCTATAATACACTATTTTTACAAGAAATTTATAGAACACCAATTCAAATAGGGCTCAAGTAAAGGCAAGTGTGTTATATAAGCCATGATACATATACATTTCTTTTAACATAATAATTTATTAATTATGCATTAATAGATTAATCAGGGGGGATGTATATGATAGATATGGATAATATTTGATAAAATATTTTTTTACAATTGACAAATATCACTCATGGATTAACCCCTCAATTCAAGACCTTATTGTTGTCGAAAGGCCCATGTTCACCATCTCATTATGCTTAAAAGACTATCCTATAGTGTGACCCTTATATTATTATTAACCATATTACTTGTAGCTAAAAGTATGAATTAAACCTAATATATATCCTCATATGATAGTTACATATCTTCAACAACTTTCTATCTCCATGGACACTACCATTCATATTAACAAACTAACACTGATGCTACTGTCCAAGGACTAATGCTATTATTTGAGCCTTAAAATGGTATAATTTAAAAATATTTTGATATGTATGGTTTGGAGTATTTTTATTAATTAAATCTCCTATGATGTTATTTAAAAAGGTTCATTATAAATATAGAATAAAAGGTCATTCATTATCATCTATAAATCACTAAGTAAGCACCTATCAAGGTCACACTAAATCATTTGCACAACTAAATTCTACTGCACTATTTCTCCCTATTTATAAATAAATAATAGGCAAAGTTTTCCTACATGTATTAAGAATTCAAATAGAAAATTGTGAATATAATTTATCAATTTAAAATTTAGATCACTATATGCCCTCACATATAGCTTATTACATAATTGTTTAGACACAAGCCCATATAATGGGGAAAAGTACATTAGTTTGAGTCCCTCTTCAGATTATATTGATATGTATGTAGTGTTCATTAACATATGGATATTTGAGGTCAATTTTTCTTCAATTTATCCAACTAAGCCTTGATTTTCAAGGTAATAAATCCATATTAGATGATCTAGGGCTTTTAGTGAAAAACTAATAGCTAGATCCTATGTTGGAGATCCAAATAGAGAATCAACAAGATAATTTTGAAACCTAACATGCATAATTTGAATTTACACAAAAGTAATTTTACTTAATTCCATATAGAAACATTGAAATTAGGACATAAGCTTCAACTCTAGTCTCTAGAGTCTAACGATAATGTCTAGGTTGACAAAAATATATTTTATTGAATCTGATAAATCACTAGGTAACATTATCATGCCTTTTTCTGCACTTGAATTTACTATATTTGTATGTGCTTCATTAAAAAAAATAGTATTATTTTTTATTTATTTTTAAACATTCAATTTTTTTTGGTATTACAATTTTAATATTTAATATCTCTTCAGAATTAGACACTATAAATTAATATTATGAAATTGAATTATTTATTTGTCCTACTTTTAGAATAGCTTAGTGTAATTTTATTATTCTATTATCCCACATAATACTTTTTAAAAATGGTTAAAATTTGGTGAATCCCATGTCTGAGTCTTTTTATTCAAATCCTGACATACTCGAGGGATTTCAACCTTATAGGGTTTGAAATTTCTTTAGATTTCTTTCTAGATCTAGTTTTTTCCATTATCACTGACATCTTTGTTTTCATTTATAAGAAATGAAAAATTTTAATAATTTTTTATTTTGAAACCAAAAATAAATAAACATTAATTACTCATGTAAATAGAAATCAAGGGTTAGTTGATGCATTCTTGTATGCCACAAGATATGAAATTAGTAAGAATGGTAGGGATAATACATCTACATCTTGTGATGGTGAAGTTTTAAGTGGTACTATTGTCATTTAAACCATGTACCCCATGAATTAGAATAATTGGTTTAGTGAGACAATGGGATCATCCCCCAAGGTGTGAAACTCATGTTCCTTGGGACAAACCTCTAGAGAAGTCCAACTTCCTTCTAATTGAAATGCATCTAATTTAGGATCAACATGTAAGGCTAAAAGAGATGAAATTAAATATAATGCTAATCCTAAATCTAAAACCTTTTATGGGGAAAAGGGAGAGAGGATTTGATAAAAAATATAAGGTAATACACCAAGATTAGAAAGATCACATCTACAAACTTTGAATAACACACTACTACAACAAAAAATAATAAGACATTGCATAATATATAACATAGACACTGCACTTGCATAAGTGATTTGTATGATGGTGCATGACACAATACAACACTAAAAGGGATGATAAATGATCCACATGTAGTCCCTATATAAACCTAGATGCACATATCATATGACTTGTAAGAGAGATCCAAGTTGTTCATAGAGGTGAAAATGGATGGACAATAATGAGAGGAGTGAGAATTACCCATGGATAAAGATTAAAAAAATGAAAAATACACATAGAATGAAAGAATCATGAAGAAAGGAAAACTCAATTCTCATTAGTTATAAAGCTGAAGAAGTAAAGGGACTCATGGAGGGAAAATTTTAGCAACATGAATATACCCATAAATCTCAACCATTTTATAATGTAAGACATGTGCCTTTATAGGCAATGGTAATGTCATGGGTTTTTGATTCAGTCTCACCCACTCTTGGGGTAGTTATAAATTTTTAAGATTGGGGAAGCAGATGAGGTTCCAACTAAAATGGATGGGAACCCACACTCAATCTTGATAGACATGAATGAGGTAATTTAACCACTCTAATCTCTTAAGGATTACTTTTGGCCATGTTTGTACAATTATCTACTATGCCTCATTAAGGTTGTAGTTATCTTTAGTGTCCTTATTCTAACATCATGACTTGGTTAAATTCTAAAATTATTTAAACACAATCTATGATTTGCATTTGAGACACTATGCTAATCTTGCCTTTGATAGTTTTAACAACTGGACAACTCATCAATTTTAAGCGAGTACTTTGATGACTATGTAGCCACCTTGTCCTTTTGCTTTCAAGGTCCCTTAAATATGTCTAATTATTACTCTTTCATTACTTGGATAAAGATTTAAATATATGTTGATCATTCTCTCTGTAGTGAAGTGTTATTTAGACACATTACATCATATTGCTTAACCAATTCTCTAACATGCTACTAGGTTTGCATGAACCACCTGAGGCCAAAAATTAGTAAGATATTTCCTCATGGTGTCATCCTATTAAACTAATAACATAGTGGATATAGACATATATGGATGGTTTTGGATCACTAGGTTGTTGGGAGTGTGACACATTGAAGCATCTTACTAATCTGCTTGCTCGCTACTTTTCTAATGTAGGGACCCACCAAGAAACTTTTAAAATTTTGACTAAGTGTCACAATGAATTAAAAAGGGCTCAAGACTATTATGATATTAACACATTACACTAGGTGAAGATACAAACCTTCATGACTTGTTATTTGTGAGCCTTAATTAAAAAAATGTGAAATAATTCTTGGTCTTTGAAATATTTATTCAGAACAAAACTTTTGAATTTTCTTCACACATTTTTTCCAAAGATAAAAATACTTAGACAATTTATTCATAAATATTTATTTAGGATTCTTTAGACTTCGTGACTTCTATTTGAAAGACCTAAACTTGTATAAACTTTTCAAAGTCTTCATAACTTTTATAACCTATCAGTCGTACAAAAGATTCAACTATTTTTTTTACCAAAAAGCACTAAGTATGACTTATTTGAAAATATGATAAGTGTTTTATCCTTTTAAATCATTCATGTCAAAACATGTGAATAAAAAACCTTAAAACATGAAGGATTGATTCCTTTCCTAAATTAGACTTTTTTGTTGATCATGAAGCCCCAAACTGAATTAGACGTTGCCCTTCCATGGTGACAAAAAATGGTCAACATTATAACAACCTCTATGGTCTAATTTCCCATTAATCAAGAATATAGTATCCTTTGAAAAAATACATTTGGCATAGAGTTGTATAAGCACCCAAAACACCTGATTATAAAAGTGAAACACAGCTATAACCTGCTTAGCTAGCCACGAAATAACTAAACTAAGAATTGCTTACAAAGAATTTAAAATTATTCTCAAGGTTTGTCTTTGATATACCCATTAAATTTATCAAATCTTAGTGAACTCCTTTAGACAACATTTCATCTACCCTAAATATCCAATTCTTGATTTTATAATTATTCCTTGATCCAATTATGAAACTGAAAATACCTCCAATAAAAGAGAGAAGGAAACACATAAAGTATGTCAATGTCACCAAGAGGAATATAAAAATAAATAAAACTAATTCAATGTGCACATTGGCACTTTTGGAAAATAAAACATAAACTAATGTTTTGTAACAATTGGAGTAAATAAAATGAAACTAAGCTACCCTAAACTAACTAAATAGACGGCCACATAAATGAAGCCATTGACTGGTTATGAAAAATAGATACCTTTTCTTACCAATCTAGATTGATTCTCATGTTTGAAGGAAGCTAACTAGAGGTGAAATATGATTGGATACTCAATCAACTAGTGATATTATTCTCCAAGGATAAAAATAAACTCACCTACCCACATAATTTGATTGAAAATACAACTATGTTTGAGTAGATAGGCAAGTTGGTTTTACCTTCTTGATGCTTAATTTTGTGCTCTAGATTTAGCACAACATGTGATGGTTTATCCTTATCAGCCTCTAATTGATCCATATATCTAATAGGACATCCCCTTAATAAGACAAGTTTTAAACAATCAATCTTGATCTTGCTCTTGTCCTAGTGACTCATTTGGAAACATCACCACTTTTACCTAACATCCATGTTTATCATGATTTTTTTCTTTATTATATTCTTTTTTTGTGTCAATACTTGATCATAAGTCCTCTATATCATCCCAAAAAATGTCTTGTTCCAACTCTTCTCTACTCCTTTTAAAGTTGCATTCTCCCATCCAATATGAATTAGAGAGCAAGTCTCCCTTGAGAGGCTAAATTAAGTTGTCTTGGAAATGGTTTTACATTGGATATTCCTTAGGAAGGATTGAAACGTCTCCCTCAAGCCTAATTCTACCTTTTAAGACTGATTCAATACATCCCTCCAACTCTTCTTGGCCATGAGGAGTGATATTCATAATTTCAAGTTTTATTTCTTCTTTGTGTTGATCAAACTCATGCCAACCAAATTGATCCTCTTCTTATTCCAAGCTAATTATAAGCTCATTTATCCAAGATATAACATCATCATCTCACCTCTCAATTCATCCTTCACTAGATAAACTTGACCTCTCTTCATCAAGACTATCTTCTTCCTTTCCATCCTTACCCACTTGCTCATTATTCTGTTGCTCTAGCTAACCATGTTCATATTATTTTTTAAGTGGTTTTAATATATATAACTATATATATAACTATATATATATATATATATATATATAGTTTAGTGTCATGAATAGGGTTTCTAATAATTATTTCCTCATTATCCTCACTTGAAATATCATCCTCTTCATATAAGTGGTCTTCATTTACTATCCATACAACATGTCCTCCTTTGAAAAGGGAGATGGTGGGAGGCAAAGACGTTTCAATTGATGAAGTAGGAGTGGCCTTACCAAGGTTGGAAATCTTGAAATTAAGGATGCTTGGTTCAATAAGGATACCAAGGTTGAGTAACTTTATGCTATTGATGAATAATGGACTTTTAAGGGGGATGTTCTTGAGGGATAATAGGCTCAATTTGCATAAGAACAAGTTCTTCCAAAGGATGGGGACTTCTAAAACTTGGGGTTTTAAAATAAGGAGACTTATTTCACAGTTCAAAAGGTTTCCCTTTCTTTAAACTTGGGATATTTAATGTGGGAACCTCATTTTGAGTGGATTGAGTTTGAGCTATGGTAGGAGAAGCTTAAATGAAATTGGGAATAGAGGAGGCTAAGTAAGGTCCAACCTTTTGTAGTTGGATAGTAGTTGATGCATATACTCCTCTTTGGATTCAATTTGCCTAGATAAGCATTCATCATGTTGTATTTCTTGATTTAATGACTTATGCTAATGGATATAGTCTTGATAAGCAAGCTCTTCCTATTGCTTACTATACTCTTGTTCCTTTTCAATCTCCCTCAACTGTCTTTGAAAACCTAGATGTATATCATTGATGTTTTTTGGGGGCTAATTAATAGGGTCATAATACTAATTGGGAGAAATATATCTCTCAAAAGGTTGATTATAATCATGATAAGGCTACCGATAATGTTGAACAAGGGTGGGAGGGAGGCAAAAACTATGAGAACGAGGGTGTCCTACTAAGATAAAGCTATTTAGGACAAAATTAACAACATTTTTAGTCTAATATGGAAAATAGGAAGGTATAATAATAACATTTTCATCAAATGTTGTGTGAAAATACATATCCTTAAGCACTTAGACTACTTAAACCAATAGATTTTATACTTGAACTTATAATTGTGTAAAAATAAACTACCCTAAAATTCAAGACACACTGAATAACACACCAGAATTCTTTAATGGATGATGTGACGATCATCAACCTCTTTCCCACTAGGCATGCCATAAATTGTTATCACTTGAACTATGTACCCATTTAATTAGAAGAATTGGTTCAACGAGACAATGTGATCATCCCCTAAGGTGTGGGACCCTTGATCTCCTTGGGAGGAACCTCTAGAGATGGTCAACTTCCTTCTTATCTAAATGCATCCTATTGAGGATCAATATGGAGGCCTAAAAGAGTTGAATGGAAATTTAATGTTAATCCTAAATCTAAAATCTATTATGGGGATAATGGAGAGAGGTGTTGATAAAATGTAAAAGGTGATACACCAAGACTAGAAAGATCACCTCTATATAATTTAAAGAACACACTACAACTACAAAAAATAAGAAGAGATTACACAATCTCCAAATTAGACACTATAATTATATAAGTTATTTTTATGAAGGTTTAGGACATAATATAACACTAAAAGAGATGACAAATAGTCCATAGGTAATGTCTGTATAGACTTGGATGCATATAACATATGACCTAGAAGAGAGAGTGAAGTTCTGTATAGAGGTGCTAAGGGATGGACATAATGAGAGGGGAAAGAAATACCCACAAGCAAATATAAATAAACAAAAAATACACATAGAATGAAATAATTATGAAAAAAAACAAACCCAATTATCATTAGTTACAAGGCTCAAGTGGTAAAGGGGCTTGTGGATGGAATTTTTTGTCTAGAATTACATGCCTAGAAATGTTGACCATTTTACAATGTAAAACCCATGATTTTATAGGCAACTGAAAACCTATAGGTCAATGATTTAGTCTCACCCATTATTGGGTAGTTACAAAATTTTATGACGACTGGGGAAGTAGTTAAAGTTATGACTGAAATGGATGGGTACCCATGCTCAATCATAATAAACATGAATGGGGTAGATCAACCACTCTAATCTCCTCAGGATTGCCTTTGACCATATCTATATATTTATCTACCATGCCTCTTTAAGGATACATTTGTTTTTTCAATCCTCTTGATCCCTATCCACATGCTACCATATGGCTTGGATATATTCTACCATTTTTTCAACCCACTCTATGAGTTATAGTCAAGCCACTCTGAAAATATTTTCTTTGATGGTTTTGATGGCTAGATGACCCATCAATTTTAAGCTAGTGCTTTGATAACTATCCAACTTCTATGTCCTTTTGATTTTGGGGTCCCTTACACATGGCTCTTTTTCATTCTTTCATTGCTTGGATGAAGCTTTAAATAAATGTTTACCATTCTCTCTATGGTGAAATGATATCTTTCCATGTGGTATCATCTCACTTACCCATTATTCTGACACACTATTGGGCTTGCACGAACCACCCTAGGGCCATAGAGTAGCGGGATTTCACCATGTGGTATAATCCCACTAACCTTTTATCCTAGAGGGTTTGAAATTATATGGATAGTTCTAGGTCACCAGGTCATTAGGAGTGTGACATGTGGAAGCATCCTTCTAACCCACTTGTTTGCCACTTTAATAATGTGGGCTCCCACTAGACAACTTATTGAAAATTAACTAAGTATATAAAGGCATTTTTAAAGGGCTTAAGATCACCATGAGGTCAATGAATGGCACTGAGTAAAGATATAAACCATCACAAATTGTGCTTCTTGAACCTTCATTTAGAAAACATGACACAATTCTCAGTCTTTGGAACTTTTGTTCAGAACAAAAGTCTTGAGTTTTCTTCACTCATTTTTTCTAAAAACCAAAATACTTAGACAATTTCTTCACAAAAATTTCTTCAATATTTTTTAGGCTCTATGAATTCTATTCTGAACCTATCGAAATTTTTTTTTTGAAGACCTAAACTTAGATAAACTTTCAAAAATATTTAGAAATTTTATAATCTCTTAGTTGTGCAAACTTTTTAACTACTTTTTTGCCAAAAATCGCTAAGGCAAACCTCTTTTTAAAAATTCTAAGTATTTTATCCTTTTAAATAATTCACATAAAAACATGTGAAGACCAAAACCATGAAGCATGAAGGCTTGATTCCTTTATTGACTTATCCTTTTTTGCCAAACCTGAAGCCTTGAACTGAATTAGACATTACTCTTCCATAGTGACAAAAAATAGTCAACTGGTACTACTAAATATTTAATCCCATTATCCATACTTTTGAATGCATCATTGATTCCTACATATAATGCTAACATAAGATATGGTTTCAATCCATTATTCCTTGGGGACTAAACACCTACTCCTACATCTTCAATGGGAAAAATCATTACTTCAACTCAATTACTGATTACAATTCCTACATCAACAAAAGCAATGTTTACATCCCATTTGGTTAATTCTCAAACATCAAGTCTTAATCCCACTAGGTGTACTATGCAATATTTTCTCCATGTTATTTACAATTTGGAAGCTAAGGTTACAAATATCGATCAAAATAATATAAAATCAACTCATGTTATTGCTTCATAATATGTATTACATAATTCTATTGCACTTGAGATATAGTTTCACACTTTGCTAACCATTTTTATAGCACCTAAGTTTACACTTTATGATGGTAAGGGTGACCTTGAACCACAACTCTAATCTTTCTACGTAGCATAACTTGATTATGCTTCCAATGATAAAATTTTGACAAAATTATTTCCAATAAATGTAAAGAACAATGCTTTGAGATAGTTTTATGATCTACCGATATAATCAGTGAAAGCATTCAATACCCTTGTATACTAGTTTCTATTACATTTATTAATCCAAATCACTAAAAATGTGTCATATACATAAATTACAAAGATCAAACAGGGAAGCGATGAGCCTATTAATGAGTATGTTTTGAGGTATAAGATGATGGTGGAAAAAATGATAAATCCAATGGCAAATAAAGAGCTTCAAGATATTTTTAAGTAACATTTTCTTTCTCCACTACTTGAGTCTATTGTATTTAATAATTTTGAATATTTTGATGACTTATGCAATATCATCTAAGATAGATAATAGAAAATTATTTCATTGGATAATATTAAGTATGTAGCAAACACACCTACCACATATACTATAGATTTTTATTTCAAGCCAAACTATAAGGTAAATACCCCAAGGATAAAAATGAAAAAACTAAACTGGTGAATAAAGTATCACAATAACCCCATTAGATCATCTTATCAAATTCACCTAGGATATAATTCACACTATTACTTGAGTCTCCAACTTCTCTCCTTAAGAATCTAGTGGACTGCTATCTCATATCTCTCCCTCCTTCCACAAAGGTTGATATAATTTGGCCTCTATTCAAAGGATATGATACAAATGATTATTGTGAATATCAATAATGTTTTGGATATTAAACCAAAAAAAATTCAAGTTGAAGAAAAATATAAATAACCCATTGATAATGAACAACTTACCTTCAAGGATCCTCTAAAGGAATCAAGCTCACAACATGGTGACTATCAAAACTTGAATATATTCAAATAACTATTAAAATATTATTCTAAGAAAGCATCATAAATGAAAATGGAATATAATTCACATCACATTCCATAAAATTATGGGCACCCATTAGATTATATCATTGACACACTTAGGCATGAGATACCTCCTATGTTTATAGGCCTTATATTACACTTGATGTTAGTGAAATTATGGATGATGATTCAGATCTTCACTCATTATTTATTTAATCATCATCCCATACACAATGTTGTGGTTGATAATCATTCTAGTTGTAATTTATGTACTATGACATTTCTCACACATTTTAGATACACACATGATGATTTATACCCTTCGACTAAGACAATCAAGGCATTCAACGAGAAAGCACATATGCTTGATGAGATTTATTTACCTTTATAGGTTGATCCAACACTTGTGGCTATAATATTTTAAGTTATACCATATATGGGAGTCTTTACTATGATATTGGGATAACCTTGAATTTATAAGCTTTGCATAATACCCTCCATGGTGAATATATGTCTCAAGTATATTTATGCCAAAAGGGTAATCATATTTTTAGGGATTCAATATGAGCATCCATTGCATCAAGAGAAGTTCATTAAAATATAACTAATTATAAAAACTATTAAATTTAATTATGATTGAAAGAGTAATAAAAATAATATCCTATTTCCTTGGAAAATAATAATTGACATGTTATTTCATTAGATATAAGTAGTAGACTCCATAATGTCCCCATCTACACCTACAAGTCCTAGCTAGTTGTTGAGAGAAGGTAAACATGTTTTACAAAGGGTAGAAAAATCCAATTTTATATTTTCATAAAATAAATCAGAGATCGCCCTTGAAATGGGTTCCATGAACCATTGCAACTTTTACTACTACTTCACAACCACAGATTCCTATGAGGCATGGGTAGAGTATCACAAATTCTATGTTCATGATTCGACACCTTATTAAGCGACTTGACACTATGACTAGATTTTTGTACCTAATTCCTTACATATATCACCATATTATTATCCCTTATATGTAATCACCAAATATATTTATCTTTACTAATATTCAAAAAAATTCAAAAAATTAAAATACTTAAGAAAATACAAAAACATTCAAATAAATCAAAAATATAAAAATATTCATCAATTCCATATTTAAAATATTCTTGCATATTTTTTTTGACATTATGATATTATATAAAATATATATTTTTATTTATATATACATATATGTTTCATGTCTACTTGATTGTGATACATGCATATGCTAGGTATATGATATGTGCACATATAGATGTTGGACCTTTCCTCTACCCATTTGACACACTAAGTTGGGGGAATATTTATTATATTTCTCATGATTGACATAAGTTATATTATTTATGATAATTTTACATTATCATGTTTATCTTATACATTAATTCTTACACCTGGCTATATTTATGCTTATATCTTACATAATGTGTTAGATATGCTATGCTATAAGACATTTTATTGTAAACACATGTATATAGGGACTAGTATGATATACTTATGTTGGTTTATTATATTTCATTTATTCATACTATCACATGGATTATTAGAGCCTGCTTATTATTTTCTATCTATTTAGACTATGAAACATTTGAACATGTTCATTATTTTTTTGCTACAATGTCCTGAGTGTTAATTATTTGGTGTGTGTAAATTTCAAAATGTCCTCCCCTTGAGTGTGAAATAGTTAAATATACCCCTTGATTTTTAGTCTCTTTATACCCCTTTTATGTGACATTGAGTGCTCTTGTGGGTGTGCTTGATTATTTATTGAGATTTAGCTTCTTACTTCTAGACGTTTCCATGATCCATATCATACATCTTACATTTTATTATGTATGGATACTAAGATATTAATTGATACATATACTTAAACATGATTCCACTTTATGATTATTTGCTACATGATTTATACATATATACCATAGTTTTATTATACTTTTAAGATAAGGTGACTATCACATTGCATTCCCCTTACCTCAAAACATGGGGAATACTAGTTATGGCATGTCATAAAGACATGATTACAAATTCACATAGTTGGAAAAATTAGAATACATTAATACACTTTACATGATTCATATATACACTTGGGACACAAATATTATGCATTTCGCACCATTTTTTATAGTTTTGAGACAACATGATTTAGATTTGTAAAATTTATTACATATAAAGTTATAAATTGGAGGTTGCATTTTGACATATACTTCAGATTGAGAGACATGAAAGGTGCATATTCCATGCAAATGCCCTAAATTATAGATACATATTATATTATACACATATTCATGCACCGATCTTATCAAGATGCATCATTTGGTATTTTATCTATTTGAAGTAGTTGGTTCCCTTGAGTAGTGAAATCAATACTCAATGCCCTATATGGCCTTGTAACTACTTATTTTTAGGTTGATATGGTTATGCCATTTAACCTAGGAAAGATAGGATAGTTTGACTAGATTATGTATTCATTTAGGTTATTTAATTGAGATGCAATTATTCTCATTCGATTTGGCACAACTCATCTTTACAGTAGATTGGGAGCATTATCAATCCACAACTTCTTCACATCTCCAAGGTTTAGTTATGAACATCTCCCCAATAATTCAACTAGGAAGATTCATTACCAAAGAAGAGTACCAATGGGTAGCATGATTGCTTCGACACACATGTGTACTCCTATTATATATTTTCATTAAATCATTTAAATTATTCATTTTTCAGATTATATGCACTAATTACAATTGTAATATTATCTTGGTTGTATAAAATACCAAAAAAATGAAATTTAGATAGGGATCAAGTAAAGGAAAGGTGTGTTATACACAACACAGTTCACATTTATTTCCTTTAACCTATTAATTTATTCCTTATGCATTATCATATTAAATGGGAGAATATATATGCTAAATCTAGATTTGATATGATAAAATATTCTTATACACTTGAAACATGTCACTTGTGGCTTAAACTTTTGAGTTAAAAAAACTACCAAAAGCCTTACGTTCACCATCTCACTGTGCCCAAATATTTATTCTATTATCTGAACTTGATATTTTAATTACTCAAATCACCTATATCTCAAAGTCTAAATTAAACCTAAATTATATCTGAATCTAATAGATAGATTTTTTCAATAACTTTCTATCTCCAAAGACATTATCATTTATATTAGCACATTACCATGGAAGCTACTATCTAAGGTCTAACGGTAGTGTTTGATCCTTGTAAACAGTCAAATTTTTAAATATTTTGGCATGCATGATTTATCCTATCTTAATTAACCCTCTTATGAGATTAATTCAAAAGGAGAAGTATACATACAAAAAAAAGAGTCGTTCATTATTATCTAGCAAGCACCAAGTAAGCACCTATCAATCTCACACTAAATAATTTACACAACTTAATTCTAATTAACTATTCTTCCCTATTATTAAATGAGTCATAGGGTAGTTTTCTTACAGGTTTGAATCACTCAAAGAATAAACCATGAGTAGTATTATTCATATTAAAATTTAGATCACTACATGCACTCACATATATCTTATTACACAATGATTTAAACACAAACCCAAATAAGGGGATAAATACATTGGTCTAAGGCCCTTTTTAAAGTATATGAAAATAACACACATACCATAAACTCCTCATTCTAATAAAAAATCATTGCAGTATTTGTGTAGTGGAGAACAAACTCCTTCAAAATATATCATCAAATATACTTCTTATGTGGAAAAGAATGAAAGCTATGATATTATAGAAGATGTCACACAATTATGAAATTAATTTAATAATATCCCCAAGGTTGTGATTGTGTAAAACACTAATAATAATTCTTATGAATTTTTTTGTAGGAATAATCGAAAAAAATACAAATACATGCAACAAAGCATAAAACATTACAAACATATGTACACAAATTAGGTACACACTCAAAGGTGTCACCTAATAATTCAAATAAGGATAGAGAAACATATGTGACTTGTGAAAACTTACAAAAAATATGTATTCACAATAATAAACTTGTGTAAAATAACAATTAGACTAGTTTCCTAAACTTGTATATTTTTTATTGATGCAATATTAGACGTAAACCTTGATGCTCCTACATCATACACCTTGGTAAAAAATAAACACAACCTATTTCTCATGTAATTTAAAAAAAAAATTACTAATGGTATTTCTTGTTTATTATATTTTTATGGGTTTATCCATGTTGCATCTCTTATTCCTTTGCATTTCTATTTTACTAGATAATATATATATTTTTTTCTATGTGTAATTTTTCTAACTTGTGTGTCATTTACTTGTTCCATTTAATTTCACTCCTTTTAGGGCATCTAATATCTCAAATCTATATTTTCATAATATTTGTTTGTGTATGAAGTATTTTGTTCATCAAAATATAAGTGCAAATCATCCAAGTTGAAAATAGTTTATATATCAATACCTTTAGGTGACTCTATCTCATATGATTTTTTTTTTTAAACCTAATATTTTTCCATTTCAACTTATCATAATTTCCTGACAAAAATATATCCTTTCTCAAGTGTGGTAAGACTATTTATTCTACCTAGTAATTCATTTCCCTTCTCTTTACATATGCATGCTATTTATTTATGCAATATTATTCTCTAATTTTTGTACACTTGCTTCTCCAATTCTTTCATTTGTTCTAAAAAATCCTCTAGTTCAAGGCTTATCTTTTGTTCATCTTTTATGTCATGTAACTCAAAAACACATCTTGTAATTGACCCATAAATTATCACAATAATCAGTAGAAGAAATTTAACTTTTTTTTAATATGAAAGATAAGTAAATAAATAAACTAAGTAATTACATAACTTTTAATAACAATGAAATAATGCAATAAACAAAAGAGAATCATATTACACAAATTTAACAAGAGAAAAAACATAATGAGGTAAAAAAACTCAAAATGCTTAATTCATTATTTAAGAAACATTTACAGATCTAGTAAATTCCTTATTCAACCCACTTCTTCACAATTATTCACATAAAATTAGAAGACCACAACTGCCATAAAGCATGATGTTATAATAATCAAAATTTATATTTCACCAATGTTCAAAATATTTTTATAAGGGGTGTGGATATTTACAACGAATTGATCCACCCCTTTAAATTAATAATACCAATGTATTATTCGCATAACTAATTTTTAAATATTTGATTGGGTAAATAATAAATATATTATTTATTTAATTAGGAAAAATTGTAAGACACAATGCAACCCCAAAAATATTATTTTTCCAACACTCTGCATTAATGTTTAGTGTGGATACATGCCATAGTCACTTTTTTATCGAAAATGAATTACCATTAATAAACCATCCACAATGTTTTTAGGATAGTATGTAACACTTGAAGGATTTAAATACCTTCATTATTCCAATATCACCTTTTTATATAAAAGGGATTATAATCCATAAACCACATATAGTTATTTAGTCTATCATGATAGTTGGAATATATGCCACATTTTAAAATAGATATGCTTGTAAGCATTTGGATCCTTTTATAACATAAGGACCTCAATTACAAATTATTTATGATTTCTTGGTGCATTGTAAACTAACATAGGGTGGATCAAAATAATATATGGTGACTTTTAAAAATACTTATATAATAGATAAGAAGTATAGAGATTAAAAGGAACACATGACCATTAGGAGGTGACATTGTCATGCAAACTTCCCCTCAATGGCATTTCTGAGAGGCCTAACATTATTCTAATTAAAAAAAAAATTGTATTACTTAGTGGTTTTGTGAATATATCTACCACTTGATCATCAGTAGGATAATAATGCAGACCAATATAACCTTTAAGGACTTTTTATTAGATAAAGTGCACATGAACTTCAATATTATTCATGCTTTGGTCCTAAATTATATTTTTTGCCAGTACTATATAACTTTTAATATCAAAAAGAAGAGTTTTACTATGAGAGACATCCATATGAAGTTATTATAAAAACCTTCATAGCCACATATATTATTTATGAGCTTTGATAACACTTATATAATATTCTTCTGTAGAAGAGGTAGAATTAATATGTTTCTTTTATTGTCTCCAATTAATTGCACTTGCATCAAAATTAAAAATATATCAAGAAGTAGATTTGTGATTTATAATATCACCATCATGGTTAACATCATAGTAAACATATAAATTAGCATTATCAATGGAAGAATAATATAAACTATAATTAATTATTCATTTGATATACCTAAGTATATTTTTTTTATAATTTATAATGACTTAGATATGGAATTTGCATGAATTTGGAAGGAACACCTAAAACATATGAATGCTTGGTCTAGCATTAGTTAGATAAATAGAACTTTTAATTAATTGTCTTTATAAACTATTATTAGCTTTGTCACATGTAGGTTTTGGAACAATAATAACATTAACTTCAATCATTATACAAGCAATAATATTAAATTTAACAAGAATGTTATGTGCATAATGATATTTAGATACTAAAATGAAGTTGTTATCCTTAAATATATCCATGCCTAGAAAACTATGAAGCATGCCTACATCATTCATCTCTAAATATTGATTTAGTTTAGATTTATATTTAATAATCAAATAGATTTGACCTATAGTAATAAAAATTTCATCTACATATAACACAATCAAGATAATATTATTATTTTCAATTTTAATGGGGAGATAATTATCAAAAAAACAATCGTAAAAACCTAACTCTATAAAAACACTTGTGATATTAAAATACCAAGATCAAGGAGCTTGTTTAAAATTATATAAAAATATTTTTAATTTGCATATATAATGTTATTTTTAAGGTTCTTAAAAAAAATTTGGTTGGGACATAAATATTTTTTCTTTTAAGACATTATTCAATAAATAATTTTTAACATTCATTTGGTGTATTTCCCAACCATTTTGTGGTGTGAGATTAATAATTAATCTAATAGTACTAATTCTTTCCATAGGATCAAAGGTTTAAACATAATCAATACCAATTTTTTAGTAAATCTTTGAGCAACTAGTCCAGATTTAAATTTGATAATTTTCTCAATTGAGTTATATTTAAATTTGTAATGCCATCTAGAACACACATTGTGTATTTTGGTTAAGGCCCCAAGTTTATAAAGATCCCATGTTTGATTTTTAATTAAGGACTTATATTCAAATTGCATAACATCTTTCCATCTATCATCTCAAATGGATTCCTTAAAATATTTGGGTTCAAATTCATAAAGATTCATTAAATCATGATGAGTATCTTAACTTCTCATAATTCTTTTTTAAAGATCTTCAAGATTAGAATATTCAATTAAGGATTCAACTCATTTAGGTATTTTATAATGAATACAAAATGGATAAGACTACCTCAAACTCAAAATTATTCAATTTTGGATAATCTTCCTCTAAGGAATCTATTTATTCATAAAGGGAACACAAGTGTCGTGGTCTTGATAAGAGGAAACTTGAGAGGGTTAAATAGAAGACTAAAAGAAAGATTATTTAAGAATTTAAATGTTATTATTTTCAATTATTTATCATTTATATGAATCATACACCCTTAATTATTTATTTCTTATTTCATAATTTATGGAAATGGAAGAGTAGAAAGTAAGATCAAGTTTTTTTCTTTTCAATTTAGGTATATAAATAAAAACAAGACTTACAAATATCCTAATGTGAGCAACACTTAATTTTTTATTAGACCATTTTTATAGAGGATTAAAAAGATGTAAATCTTAAGTAGTAACTATATGAATAATATCTAAAATAATGTTAATTACTTTGACCCAAATAAACTCAGGAACACTTGTTGAATACAACATTATTTTAGCTATTTCTAGGATAATCCAATTTTACCTCACAATAATTCCATTTTATTATGGAGAATAGGAAACATTTTAGCTCTCATTAAATACCACATGAAATTTAAAATGAATCAAATTACTTACTGTTGTATTCATTTTGTTATCAATTCTTAATCTCTTAATTTTTAGGTTAGAGTAATTTTCAATAAAAATTTTAAATTCTTTAAATTTAGATAACACCTCAAATTTTTTATTAATACAATAAATCCAAATAATTATAGTTTGATCATCAATAAAATTTAAATCATACAAATATCTATTAAGATAAAAAACTTCAAGCAATATTTACAAAATATTATGAATAAGTTTTAAATGATAAGAGGAGTTTGCATTATGTTATTTGTGAAAAGGTTGAGTGTGTTGCTTACCATGTAAGCAACCAACCCACGTTTCAATATAAGTTTTGATTTTAATTAATATTATTATAATATATTTCTCAACATATCATAAATATTCATAAAAATAACATGTACAATCCTTTCATGCCATACTTTAGATTTATTTCTATTTTAGAGGAAAGAAAAGATAAATAAGAAAAATCAGTAGAAATATAAAGATAATTCCTTTGAGTACCTTCAAAAATTAGATAACCAATTTAATATTTTATGCACAACTCATTCTTAAGAAGTGTTATAATTAAATTATCATGTGTAAGCTGAGAAAAGGATAAAACATTTTTCTTAGATTAGGACCATAAAAAACGTCATTTAAGAATCCATTTATAAATTTTTCTTTGCCTCGTTTAGTTTCTTCTAAAAATTAATTATCACATTAAAATATCCTTTCATATATATTTTTATTATCATATAAAATATTAGACAAGCATGTCATATTATGTGAAACACCCCTATCTAAAATCCATTCATTATCATTACAAGCAAACAAGATAACATAAAGAGCAATAGCATTATAATTGATCTCAATTACTATTTTGATTTTGGTTTTAATTTTTATGTTTATTTTGATTAAAAAATTTTCCCTTTGTTATTTTTAAGGTTTTTCTAATTTGTCCACCTTTTGCATTTATAACAATCTTATTTTTTATGACCAAATATATGACAAAATTTTCAATTTATGTTAAATTTGAATTTATAGATAGTGTTTACAAGTTTATTGTTCCCATCCTTATTATTGACATTGGAAGATTTTGATTTTTTTTTTTTTTTAACAATTTTTTTTTAGCGAGAAGTGCTTAAGTGAAATTATCTTTAGAATCTAAATTCAACATTACTTATTCTTTTTGAAATAAAAGAGCCAAAAAGGTAGTATGATTAAGGATGCCTTACTCTATTTGATATTTAGAGTTAAGAATAGAAATAAAGTTTTAAAATTTCTCATATATATTTAACTAAATAATAAAATAAAGAAGTTGATATTGAATTAAATTACAATTATATCCATATAACTATGATTTTATGTTTTTAATTTTAGAAAGAAAATTAAAAACTTTTTCATCACCTTTCATTGGGGTTGTTATGAGTTCAAGAATAAGTATAATAATTTTAGAAAGTTGAGTACCTTCATTTATTGATTCAAGAATATTACTATATTTTCTAAGAGATTCTTGATTACTGACATGGATTAGGAATTCATTTTTAACACTCCTTAGGATGATAGACATAGCTTTTTAGGATATATATTAATAAGTATTTATATTTTCAACTGTTGTATATCTTCTAAATGGAGGTTTCTCAAAATCATTAATAATAATCCATAATTTTTTAGCCATAAATTTAGATTTGATACATATCTTCTATATGTTATAGTTAGTTTCATTTAATATTTATGACTTATCCATTTTGAAGCTTTTGGAGACCATTTTCTTATGACTAAAATAATTTACAACAAAATTTCAAAATAAAATAAGTAGATAAATTTTTACACAACCTTTTATGTTTATACAATAGTGATAAGATAGCCAATGCATATGTTTATACTTGTACAATAAAATAAATATAGGTTTAATTCCATGATAAATAAAGGTTTACCTAAAAATTAATTATGTTTACTTTTATTTATAAGTAGACTTTCTGATTAAGCATGCTAGCATGAATACTACAAACATCTTATATCACTTTTAAATGACAAATTGACTTCAACTGCATATGTTGTGAGCTTTAGGAGGGAGGAAAACTAGTAAAATATATTAGCCAATTTTCTTATTTCAAGATCAACAAGAAAAAAATTACTTTCCTTTTTGATTATGTCTAAAATTTAAATTTAATGGACTTATTAATTCAAAATTATTTGAAGGACAAATCTTTGGGATTTTTTAAATAAATTTCACTTAATGCAAAATTTTAAAAATTGGGGCTTAACATTCTTATTAATACTAAAATTTCAAAAACACATTTTATAAAAGAAAAAAAAAAATCCCATAGAAGTAGGGTATCTACACAAAAAATTATGAACCCTTGTATCAAATAAATAATATAATTTATTTTTAATGAAAGCTCAAAAGACCCATATCAAGTAATTTACATAATAATAACTCATTCTTTGAACTTTTTACAAAATTATACCATTATTTAAATATTATGGTATTGCTATAATACTTTTATATATTAAAAAAATATGGAAGGAATCTATATAAAAAATATAAGACTTTTGTTATTCACAATTAGTTTTAAATACAATTTCTAGTAAAATACATTAATATAACATGGTAAAAAAATCACTATAAATAATACTATTTTTTAAAATAAAAATGAATTATTTTAAGCCTATAACATAACATAGTAAAAAGAAATTTTTTAAATAAAATTATTTTTTTTACCAATTTTTTTTTAAAATAAGAAAAACATTCCGTTAAGACTATAACATAACATAGTAAAAAAATTAATATAAAAATTATATTTTTTTTGGAAAAATGTTTTTTTAAAGGTTAATAATAATATAAAAATCTCTTACAAGTCTTTAACATAACATAGTAAAACAAAATTACTAAAAATAATACTCGCTCTTTAAATTTAACATAGTAAAATAAATTTAATAAAATAAATATTTTAGGTTAGGAGACTAGTGTTTATAAAATCCAATAAAGGTTTAATAATTTTCATAACACACTTAGCAGGTATTATTTATTCAAAAAAAAATTATTTCTATTTTTTAATAAATAATGTAGGAAATAAAAGAGAAGACACATTACACAGTTTTGATGTGGGAAAAACATCAATGAGATTAAAAAATCCCACAAAATTTATTCCACTATTTGAGAAACATTTATATACCCAATAAATTCTTTCTTCACTTAACTTCTTCACAATTCTTCACATAAAATTAGGAGACAACCACTGCCATAAACTATGATGTTGTAATAGTAAAAATTGATATTTTATCAAAGGTCAAAATACATTTATAATGGATGTGGAGAGTTGCAACAAACTAATCCACCCCTTTAAATTAATCATAATAATTTATTACTCAAAAAACCAATTTTCAATATTTAATTATGTAAATAATAAATATATTATTTCTTTGATTTAGGGAACAATGTGTGCCACAATGTAATCCAAAAAATATTATTGCTCCAACATAAATAGTTTGAAATTATCTTCCCCATAATATTTTTTTATTATTGGTAAAAAGGAAGGCCCAACCCTATATGTTTCACTAAAAATTAGCTTATTTTCTTTAGAAATAAAGTTGTAAAACTTGAAAGAAGGGTAAGGTTAGTAGAACCTGGATGTCTTATGCGTGTGTGAATCTAGATGATTGTGGATATTACTCTTTGTTTAGGGAGGATGACCTACAAATAAGAAAACACTAGAAGAGAATGGTTGATTAGTGAGATAGTAGGGTGGACTGCCTAGCATGAACTAGATCCAAGAAGCACAAACTTCCTTGGAAGCTACCAATCCACACTTTTAAAACACTTAAGTTTTGATATGATGAAAACATATGCTTGCATGAAATAATATAAGGTACTGAAATCAAATACAATAAATTCTTGAAAAGAAACAAGTGATATTTTGATTAAAATAGTAATAAATGATTGAATACTAATGCTAAATCACTCAAACTTGATTCAAAAAATAAGTTGAAGTTCTATGATAAAACAAAAACTCACAAAATGGAATTTGGGTATAGGCAGATGGGTCAAATCAGCTTGTTATTATGAAAATGGAATCACAGTGACTGTCAGTGGTCTAGGTATGACCATTAGTGGTTAGGTGACTATCGATAGTTGTTAATCATCGATGGTTAAGGAATTTCATCGATGGTTAAGTGAGACTATCAATGGTTACTATGGGATCTGGTTTGGGAAAAATTATCTATTGAGGAGACTTATAAAGAGGTTTTGGGTGTAGTGTTTGGGTTGAATGTTGGTCATGAGATAGGAAATGAAACTCAGAGGTGTTTGGTTCATGGATTAGGTGTTTAGGTGAGTGAAAATGGTTTGTGAGTGGTTTTGGTAAGAGGTTAAATGTTTGGAGTTGCAAAAATCCAACATGGGAAAGTGAGGTGAAAGAGAAATAAAGGAGAAATACACAAGCAATGAAACAAATAGATCTAATTACTGAATCTTGATAAAAAAAATAGATACTTAGCTTTTGGATTCACTTAGGAGTTAGAACCTCTTAACCCTACCTAATTGATCCTGATGATGATTTTAACTTTCTCTTCATCTCTTAATATACAAGAAAGGGAGGTTCATATTAAAGAGTTTAAGAAATGGTTTATCAAACAATCTAATCACACATTAATCATGTGAATAATAGACTAAATTTAGATAGTGGGTAATCAATGAGTGAGTTATAGTTGAACTATAGTTGATTCCTTTGATCATGAAAGAGTTTAAGTAGCTATAAATAGTTAGGGTCAACCATCGATGGCCGAGGGTTGACCATCATCGATTAGGGAGACATAGTCAAAATAGAGAAGATTGGTAATTTTCACTTATGTTTTGTGGTTGAGAAGTTAGGAAATGGTCCAAGGTAATAAAAGGGGGTCATGGGGTGCTTTGAAAACTAGAAATGCATTACATAATTTTTGAGTGTCTATATTTTTCCCCATTTTATTATGTAGTTTGTATAATAAGCTACAAAATAAAAATGGATTGGTTGGTAGAAGGTTGGATGCCCCAAGTATGGGAGGAGGTATTCCCCCTTAAACTAGAAATTGATGAGGTGAAATAGAGTTAGGTTCAGGTTTGATAAGAATATATGTGGGTCATAAGGTGGGTGGAAAGGTTGGTTAGTTGGCATTTAAATGGGAAGAATATGACTAAGTGTGATAGCATAGATTGTGCATAGACTAGGCTTCCATAGTTGAAATAGGTGTTAAAATAAGGTTGGACTAGAAAGATAGGTGATAAAATAACTAGGCCACATCATTAGGCATAGTTGATATGGGTTACTATATAAACTCAAATATCTTAAGCAAGGCTAATGTATTTATAAATATCTGAGGTAGGATGTGATCTTGAGAAGACAAAATGGTCATAGGTGTCATAACCATAGAGGGTCATGCTTTGAGGTACCTAAATGGTTGGTACATAAAAGTAGCACTAGTTAGTCAAGCATGGAAAGGTAATCAATGCGATCAGGGTGACCAAGGCATAACTAGTATAAAAGAGTGTAAATGGTGCACCAAAATGACCAAGATGATGTTATTTGGTTGGTTGGTGTAGAAGGAGTTATTCTCCAATGGGTTCATATTTGTGATAAGGTGGTTCTTTGGGGAAATGTTGGTTGGAATGGAAAAACCTTAGAGGCTCAAATGTCGATGATCGGGGTCAACCATCAGTGGTCAAAAGGAAACCCTAAAAGGGAAACCATAAAAGGTCAATAGTTGGATTTATTTACTCATTTAGAATTTGATCAGTGGTGCTCTCCACATTTGTCCTATTTGAAAATGATGATGATTTGGTTTTTTCTGAGTGAGTGAGGAATATTAGAGAGTTGACTGAGGAGGGTTAGAGAAGATTTGAGAGCAAACTAGGATGCATCGAGGTAGGAGTAAAACATAGGGCCAAGTGGTGGTGGTAGTTTTGAGGGCTCCACCATGATGGAGAATGCACAATGAGGTAGGGGTTGTCTTGAATTTATAGTTTTTATGTTGTGATTTTTAATTATTTATTTGTGTGGGTGGGTTAGGTTTTAGAAGTTGGGGAATTTTAGTTTTTGGTATGAAATTTGTAGAGGGGGGATGAAATAGGTTGAGGTAGGTAAGGCAGGGGAGGGTTGTAGATGTTTATGTAGGCTTTAGGTATTTGTTGGTTATTATTGGGGTTGGGTGGGTTAGACCTAGGTTTAGGTCATAGATGATCACCACATAATGACCATCGATGGTTGATAGGTGACTATCATATGGTCAGTATGTAGACTATTGGTATTCTATCTCTGAATCATCAATGGTTGATGGGTGATCAATGATGATTCTATAAGTAAATGTCACTAGTTAATACTTGACTATTGGTAGTTGTTACAAGGTGTGGGTTAAAAGTTGAAGGATTAGGCGAGTAATTATGTAAAAAAGGTATAGTAAGATAGGGTTAAGGCTAGATTAGGAATGAGTTAAATGTTTGGATAGGATGTTATATGGCGTAAGGGTTGGGGTTATATAAGGTAGGTAAGGTAGGATAGGTCTTAAGATAAGACGTAGATTAGGTAAGAATTGGTTAATGTTAGGTAAATAAATTAAGGTGGGGGTGAGGGTTAGTAGATAGAATAAATAGGCAATGTTTGATGAGTAAGTTAAACTAAAGTATACATCTAACTTTGTAGGTAAGGGAGTAGTTATAGATTCAATACTGAGTGCCTCATCTCCTAGACAAGGTATGTAGGGCTATGATAGACCAAGAGTGGGAACATGTGACTACAGTAGGACTAGGAGGTATGAGGTATTATTATCACATGCTTAGAGACATGGTTATGTTGGTGGCCCTTATCAAGAGATAGGATCTGACTACCAAAAATTTCTTTCTTCCTACTGGAGATATTACCATCCTAATAGAGGATATTCATTAGATTTTATGGATACTGATATATGGTGAGATGATAGAGCATATTGATAGTGATGAGCGAGATGCACATATGGATTAGTTATTTAGTAGGGAATTTTTTCATTCTAGGTGGCATGTGGGAGGTTTACACTATATACCTATGTACCACATGGATAGGGGAGGGAGATAGATTGTCACGATGATTACGATAGCCATTACTTACTATGTACTCCTAGATTAGAGTAGTGGCCAATTTCCATTTCTATTACTAGGTGTTCTTATTGATATGATGATCGATTAGACAATGTTTGCTTGGGTCCTAGTTTTACTAATTTAGATCTATTGTGATCTTTGGGGATATAGAGTACATAGGCATTATGGTATCAATATCAGCTTTATTTTATATTGTTAGGCATATGAGCACATCAAGGTGCTTTGACCAGGTGGATTATTGTGGCACATATGGACCTAGATGGACTTCAAAGTTGGTTTCATGAGGTGGAGAGTTGATTATGCACTTATAACACTAGGGGGAGAAGCACGAGACTTGAAGTGGTATAGGTATAGGTTGGAGGCACTAGTGGATGGATAGGTCATCTGGAAGCCATATACCATATTCCTAGCATGAGTGAGCTATGCTAGGTAGACATTTTCACTGTAGAGCTATATATGGTTTTATGGGAGGTGAGACCATGAGGTGGAGCTCATCCCATTTGATAGCATCAGGAGGTAGTTCAGGCTTGTTCAGGGTGTTCTTGGTGATTTCTTAAGGTACAAGAGAGAGGATGCCAAGGTGTTAATGCATCCACCAGAGCCTAAAGAGATATAGATTGATCGTGAAGAGCTACTAGTGGATATAACTATTGATGATGTAGGGGTTATGCTAGATACCTTGTATGGTTTCAATCACATTATATAGTAGTAGTGTTTAGGGGAGATGGTGCACAATAGACTCCCAATGTAGACATGTTAGAGGGGGTAGGGATCAAATAGATGTGGATGCCCCTAAAAATAGGCACTTATTATAGAGAGATCTTAGAGGGGAGACTCTAGTCATAACACAGGTAGTTTTAGAAATAGTGACTGTAAAGAGATACAACATAGGGCTAGGTGGCCACTCTTATGCAGGAGAGGGATCAACCTAGAATGTAACTAGCCTTGGTCATAGAGGAGATAGATGTTCTAAGATAGGTAGGAGGGTGGGCATTGGCACCTATAGGACCATTGAGGGCCATTATTGTGGAGAGGTATGTGGATATGGTTGAGGAGCTCAAATATTATGAGGCATTATTTTTAGATAAATTCTTGATGAGCCCCGATATGGTAAGTACATAACATTGGTTACTGGGGGAGTTAGCAATGTGACATCGAGTCAGTGGGTAGCATCTATGGGTGCACAGACATGGCCAAGAGATAGATAAACTCTAGGGATAAGTAGTGCTCCTCCACCTTATACTCCTGTGAGATTCCTATTTTGATGTATTATATGATTTTGATACTAGCCTGAGAGCCAATGTAGTAAGAAGTACACATTATTGTGATATACAAGGATATTTGTGTTATATATATATATTTATGATTATTCCTATGTGAGCTCATGATGTGATCATGGTTATGGATGTGGCTTATGGTTTATGGTTATTGGTTATTGACTATTTAATTTATGATGTGATGATGTTGTTTATGATAGGATTATGATGTTGTGATGTGATTATGATTTTATGGATGTTGCTTATGGTTATGTATGATTGACTTTATGTTTATGATGTTTCTTATGATGTTATTTGGACATTATGATGATGTTATGATTATTAATTTCTCATGAGCAAATGTATGTCTTATTATAAATGTAGATGTTTTAAATTAATGAATCCATGCTTAATTATCTAGATAGACATGTGATGGATAACATATGTGGATGAATAAGAAAATAAATGATTAAAGGGTTATAGATGTGAAAAATGGTTTTGGTGTGATTGGTTAGAAGTGTGAAGTGATGTTGAATGTATAAGATGTTAATTCATTAAAATGGTTTTATGATTAAAAACACTTAAATGAATAAGGTAAAAAGGTAATCAGAAAATGAAACACATATTTGTTATTTAGATGTTTTTAATGAATTGTATTTGATTAGTTGAAGGTGAATTAATCTTAAAACATATTGAGTAAGTTTTGGATAACCAAACTAGATGTGAGAAAATAAAAGAAAGATTAAATAATCAAAAGGAAATCATCTTAAAGAATGCATCAAAAAATAGTTTTGAGAAAACAAGGAGACATGATGATTCTTATTTGGCAAGGATAAAAATAAACTAAAGTTAGACCAACTTATGAACATAATCCCTTCACATGTTTTGCATCAACAATTGTCAATTAGTTAAAAAGTCTCCTGATCACATAGTGTCAAGTAAGCTCAAAATCCCTTATTTTACAAAGGATCTAAAGGGGAGGTGGATGATAAAGGAACCTTCATGTGAGGCTAGATTTCCTCTTATGTAGGCTGCTAAATATCAAGTATAAACAAATTTATCTCATAGATGGTGTAAACTGATTGATGTGAGAAGTTTACTCATGAAAGTCAATTGTGGCTTCCAAATAATGGGTCTGTTATTGCTTTAGGGAAATTGATCGATGTGAGAATCTTACAAGAAATTTCTTACTTTTGACAAATGTTTTTACTTATCTATCCATCAAGGGAGTAGTCTAGGCCTTATGAGACTTATTTTAGGTTTTGTGATAGTTGTCCTTCAAGGGAGCAATATACCTTTTATTGAGAAATGTTGATTGATTTTTGTATCTATCATTCAAGGGAGCAGTCTGCTAATGCTAGAGATGACCCATAAGATATATGAATTTTAATGTTTTTTATTTTGATGACATAGACTTGCTTATGTAGGCTAAAATTCTTACCTTTATGAAGGTAAAACTAAAGCATAAGAAGGTTAAAATTGTGGGTGAGAGAATTATTTGAGGAAAAAAGACCATAGGATTCTATCTTATTAGGGATGAAAAATATCTATGAGAATCATGCTATGGGTAAAGTCATGATACCCATGTTTAGGATTAAGGCTAGAACTGTGATGGGAAATCACATGATTCTATGTTGTAATAAGTTGTCCTCAAAGTGAGGGGAGTAAAGGGGAAAATATTGTAAAATAAGGGGTGATATTAGGTTAGATAAAAGGTGATTTTTCTCTTATTTAAAAAAAGAAAGGATGCATATGCAAAGCATTGAGCAGCTTAGGTTCTAGTTTCCCCTCAAGAGAGGATGATTGGTATCCATACTTGTGTGTAATATTATAAGGTCCAAGCCAATTGAAATAAAATTTACCCTTCTTGATTTTATCCATATTGGTTACATGTTGATTTTTTTATAAGATGAGGTCTCTAATATTGAATTCTCATGCTTTTAGGTGTTTTTTATAAGTATGATTGATTCATTATTGATAGACATGAAAATGGTTAAGCACAGCCAAATGATGCTCATCAAGTAGCTCAAGTTGGGTAAATGTTCTTGATGATAATTGCCTTCAAAAGTGATATTATTTAGGGATATGTTAAGAGAGATAATTTGGACTTCAAAAGGCAAGACAACCTCTGATCCAAAAACAAAAGAGAAAGGGTTAGAACCTATAGTGGTTAAAATTCTAGTACGATATGCCCATAAGGTGAAAGTAATGTGTAAATGCCAATCCCAAATAGATGCATTAACCATTTTAGTTAGCATTTTGTTAAGGGTTTTTTTAGAAGCTTCATCCTATCCATTAGATTATGGATGATAAGGTGAGAATATTCTTAACTTAATTCCAAATGCTTCACAAAGATTTTAGACTTTTTGATTCTTGAAATATTGACCATTATCGATGATTATCTTATGAGGAATATCGAAACAATAGATAATATGATGGTTAATGAAATCAACAATATTTTAAACTTTGGTTGAAATGAGAGGAATAACCTCCACCCATTTAGTGAAATATTATATCATAGTGATGATAGAATGATGTCATTGAAAATAATGGGGGTTAATTTTACCTATAAGATCCAACCCCCATTTCAAGAAGGGCCATAAATACTTAGATACTTGGAGACTATGGCTAGGTGTGTGATGTAAGTTGGCATGTTATTGAAATTTAACACACTTCATTTTATAATAATAGTAGTCTTGGTTAAGGGTGGGCCAATATTAGCCAAGGCAAAGGATACGTTTAACAATAACTAGGCCACTAAAGTGTCTCCCACAAATCCTATCATGTGTTTTTCTGATAGAATGAGAAATTTCATGACTACATATGTAATAAAAAAGGAGACCCTCAAATCCATGTTTATAAATAATTCCCCCTATTATGGTGTAATGAGAGGCACTCTGAATAAATTCTTGTTGACTATTCTTAGAAATATTAGAGGGAACGATGCCTAGGTTGAGATAGTCAAAGATCCACCTATATTAAAGGTCGGGTTGGGTTTCCTCCATACTAATAATGGGAGGAGGGTTTGATTTGGTATAAGAAGGCTTGGTAAGATGATAGATAATGATAAATAGCTTATATTTAGAAGGTGCAATTAGGATTTGGGAAGTAAGGGAAGCCATTAGCTTGGTTAACTTATTTGTATATTGTAAAATAGATTGGATGAAGTAATGCTCAAATAAAGCCAAGAGTACATTGACTAGTTATTTGTACTATTTCAAGACATCATTTTTACATTGATAATATCCATTTATTTGGTTGACCATGAGTTAGGAGTTAACAAAAACATTGATCATCTTAACTCCTAAGGCCAAAGTAATTTGGAGACCTATCACAATGGCTTTGTACTCAACCATGTTATTAATATAATTAAAATCAAGCATGATAGATAAAGGAATGGGTTCACCATTAAGGGGGATGATAATGATACCAGCACCCCTACCCCATTGCCACTTTGAGTCATCAAAGAACATTGTCATTTGATATGTGATGTTCTCTCGAGAAAGATTCATGATTGACTCATTAGGAAACTCAAAAAGAGAATGTTGGTGTTTATCAAAGGTACTTCAACTAATTAGTCGATGATGATTTGCCATTTTATTGACTTCTATTAGAGGAACTCAAGGACAAAATTGGCTAAAAGAATGATCCATTTAGACATATGTTAATTTTGGTATGGCTTAGAGTGTATATACTTGAGGGGGTTGGTGTTGGTTATGACATAGGTATCATGGTTTAGAAGGTAGTGGTGGAGTTTGGTAGCCATAGAGACCAAGGCAAGGCAAAGTTTTTTAGTATGGGTGTACCAAGTCTCGTACTCAATAAGAATTTGAATTATATAATAGATGGATTACTCTCTATGTTCCTCATCTCGATGTGAAAGCATTTCCCCTAAGGAATAGTCGATGGTATAAATATACAGGTAGAAAGGTTGATCTTCTTTGGGAGGAATGAGAATGGGTGGAGAAAGAAGGTACTCTTTAAATGAATCAAAGGCCTTTTAATAGTCCTTATTCAACTTAAAAGATACATCTTTTTTTAGAAGGTGATGAAAATATCAGCATTTATAAGATAGCTGAGAGATGAAGCAATGAATGGATTGGAGCTTCCCCTATAAACTATGGAGTTGCTTGAGATAGGTCAGAGGAGACATGTCAATGATATCTTTGATTTTGGTGGGATCAAATTTGATTCCTCGAAGAGAGATGATAAAGCTAAGGAGCTTTCCTGATAAGACCCCAAAAATTCATTTCTTGGGGTTAAGGTGTACATGGTAATGGATGATGCATTCAAAAATAACCTTGATAACCACTAAATTATCTTTATGACATTTCAATTTCCTAAGAAGGTTATCTACGTAATCCTCCATGGTTTTTTTAATATATAGGTCATGGTACATTGGTGGGTTACCCTAAAAATTTTTAGACCAAAGTGCATGACGCTATAGTAGAAGGTTCCCCATGGGGTGATAAAAGTAATTTTATGTTTATCTTCAGGGGCAATTAGGATTTGATTATAGCCTGAGAAACTATCCATAAGAGATAACATCTCATGGCTATTCGTAAGATCAATAAGTTGGTGAATGCTTGGAAAAGGGAAGTCATCCTTTGGGAAATCAAGGTTAAGATCATAGAAATCCATGCAAATCCAAGGTCCCCCTATCACTTTAGTGATAGGGATGACATTTGACACCCATTAGGGATAGTTAATAGGTTGGATGAAATTTATGGATATGAGGTGTTGAAGCTCTTTGTTGACAAGAAGGGCTATGTGAGGGTAAATTTGATGAAGCTTCTACAGGATAGTCTTAGCATCATAGGTAGTAATGATATTATGGGTAGTGATAGAAGGGTTAATTCTTGGCATGCTATTGTAAGACCAAGAGAATACTATGCTACGATATTGCAAGGAGGGAAAATACTAAAGCTCTAAGGAATTTAGTGATTGGAAAATTTTGATAATGTATGGGTTATCTTGAGTACCCATGTTGACATCAATAGTGGATTCATTCAACATAGTTGAATTTTTAGGAGGGAGAGATTTGGGGATAGAAGAATCTTCTTCACCAAGATAGGCGAGAAGAGAATCATCATCTTGACACTGAATGATATTAATGATAGGAGAGTCATCTTATACCATCTTAGGATGAGTCAGAGGAATAGTTATGATCTTCCCATCCTTTTGATAATTCAGGGGTCCAAAGCTAATCATGTTGAAAAAAAAGTTAGGGGGGATGATATTAAAATTATCAGAATTTGATGGTGAAGGGGTTAGTGAGGGTGGGACTTCCTCATCAATGATGGTAATGGAAGTCAAATTGGTTGGATCTTTAGGTGGAGTGAATCCAAGACCAAACTCTCATGAGACTTTTGGGTCTTACATGGAAAAAACTCATGCAGTCCATACTTGTAATTTCCTAGACCAAATTTCTTCTAAGTATACCTATGGAGGTATGTCTTGGTGAACTCTAGTTCATCTAGATAGGATAAATTAGAGGTGAATGGTTGATTAGAAAAGGAGGTAGAGGTGGCAAAAAGTTGTTGATCAAGCCCCCCATAGACAAGATTAGTTTGGATATTGGAGGCCTGAAAGGAATAATGGTTCTAATATTGGGATCATAACTAAGGTTTTGGTCAAGCTTTCTGTACTCTTGGGGAGTAGGGAAGGTGTCCAAGGTCAAGAGGCAATACTACCCAAGTGAGATAAGTTGAAATGTTGATTCCAATGGGTCCTTCATTGGGATTTGGGTAGAAGGGATGGATGAGCTAGTCAAGGCATGGTTAGTAGAAGGGGTGGATTTATCATTGGTTGGTATAGACTTGGTGGATAGAAGGAAGAGAACATCATTTGGATGATACATCATGTTGTAAGATGTGAAAGGAATTGGGTCAGATTGTATGGTAATTAATTAACCCTCATACTCAAATTTGATGCACCGATGTAGGGTAGATGACATAAAATTTATGGAAAGGATTCAAGTACATCCAAGTAAAACATTATATTAGAAATCTCCTTCCGCTACGTAGAAGATCTCAAGAACCATGTGAGGTCCTAAATGAATGTGAAGGATGATAGTTCTTAGATTTTTTTCCATAGTATCATTGAAAGAGCGAAACATCATTTTGGTTTCAAACATTATTTTCTCTAGCAATTTTAGCTAGTCATATGTGAGAGAGGAGATAATGTTAATGCTAGCTCCTCTATCAATCATAACCCTTTTAATATGGGTTTGGTTGATGTACATGGTAATGAAGAGGGGAGGATCCATACCCTAGGGATGAATAGAGGGTATTTTTAAATCCTTAAAGGTAATAAGGGTGGAAATTTGAAGGGCTCTGACAAAGGCTACTATAGGTTATGGATATTCTAGTTAAACCTTTATGGACTATAAAACCTATATCATCATCTCACGGTGATGGGATAAGGTATTAATTAGTTCATATGAACTCATCTTCATTGGTGTTTGGTGAATTTTATTTAGAACTACTCTTTAGATTGACTCAAAAGGGTTGGATCAGGAGACACCCAATATGGACACCTTGGTCTTGGGTGAAGGTGAAGGTGTTTGGGTTTGGTTGGGTGATTGGGTGGTGGAAGAAGGGTATTTCCATGAAATGGAAACTTTTGCCTTCCACTTATCCATTTTTTGGGCTTGTGATCATGTGACCACATGGATGGTATGGGTTTGGGGAAGAGTTGGGCTAGAGGACTACTTTGGTTCCTCCTCACTCTTAGATGAGAGTGTGGGAGAAGGTAAGTATTGGATGGTTAATTTTGGATCTTAGAGTAACAATGGATTTATGGGAGGATATTCATACAATATGTCATCATTAACACATAGCTAATGGACCAGGACTTGGAGAGCTTTAAAGTTCTCTATATCATATCTTGGTGTTCTATGGTATGCGAAAATTAGATTATCATTAAACCAGGATGGATTACAACTATGGGTGTCAAATGGTTTTATAGGAGGAAAAGTCAAGAAATAATATTGTAATAATATTTTCAAGATGGTTGAGTAAGACTCAAGCAAAGGTGTTAAGGGTGTTGGGGTTTTGGTTTTGGTTGTCAGGGTGGAAGCCTTATTAGGAGTAGGTTTTGCAATAGGGGTTTTGGGTGGTGGAATATTATTGGTGGGTGCTATTTTGGAATTTAATGTCTTAGAGGTAGATGGTTTGGAAGTTAATGGCTTAGATTTAAATAGTTTAGAGGTAAAAGGTTTATAAATAAAAGGTGAGAAAAGAATAGGTAGAGGTATAGTTGAAAGAGGAAGTTAGGCTTGGGTTATCCTTAGGAGATGTGTTTTCTTAATGGAAGGATGAGGTCCTAGGATGGAATAAGGATGTGGTCCTAAAATGGAAGGCAAGGTAGAAGTGGGTGGTAAGGTTTTGGGTTTTGAGATCTTAGGTGGCTCCACTTGCTTGGTTGGATTAGCATGGGATTTCTTTAGTGGGATAGACAGAGTTAAATCCAAATTTAATAGAGGGTGAGTAAGGATATGAGTAGGGATCATGCCTAAGTTTTTGATGGGTTACGTTGGGATGGTAGAAGGTGCTTGGGTTACTCTAGGTGGTCTTGGTTTGGTTGGTCCAACTATGGTTTGGAAGCTAGGGGTTCCTACTGGTTTGGTTGGGATGATGGTGGGCTGATTAGTGGAAGTGAAAGGTTGGGTTGACAATAGTATGGTTGAGGGATCTTGCTTGGTTGGATAGGGGATCCCAAGATGATTCTAAAATGTGGCATGATCCATGTTGGGTTAGAATAGGAACTCCAAGTTTTGAACTAGTCTAGAAAAAGGCTTATAGATGGGTTTGGTTCTTTCGATATTGGTCTCAAAGGACAAACCCATGGGTTGAGATAAGGTAGTGGTTACCTTGCCCTTTTCCTTAATCAAATACTCTAATGTTTGGGAAGGTGAATCCTCCATGGATGGGGTAAATAAAGTGACCTCTTATTTAGGAATGCTTTCCAAAGGAAGGGTGTATTGTTTTATGATGGAAGAGAAAGGTATGGCAATAATGGTTGCCTCTTTTAGTATGTCTTCTAAACGAGAGGTTGGTAGCTCCACTACCTCAATAAGTGGAGAAAGGGGAATAGTTGTTTCCTTTATTTCAATTTCTAAAGGAATAGAAGGTGACTCCACTACCTCTATAATTAGAGGGGAAGAATAAGTGTTTTGATTAATGGTTTCCCCAACAATGAATTCACTAAGGACCACATTGATAGTATGGACCTCCCGAATGTGAGAGGATTTTGCTTTATTATTCTCATTATTCATGCAAGAGGCATGGTTGGGAAAAGGTTATCTAAATATGTCAAGTGAATAATTTGGGGGTACATTGGGATTATCTAGCACAAGTTTTCCTTTGTCAATCAACCCTTGGATAATGCTTTTGAAGGTATTGCACCTACTCACATCATGCCCAATGACATGATGGAAGGCACATAATTCATTCTCCTTATACCAACCAAGTGTGGGATGAGAGGAATCAAATTGTTGTGGGGGTTTAATTAGAGGAATTTGTATGATGTTTGTTTTTAGTAAATTTTCCAATACTAAAGCATGAATCCCCTAGCAGAGTGTATTGCTTTTGGTTGTTACAATTTTCATTTTGAGTATTCTCGTTGGAAGAATTGGAAGAGTTGGGTTGGTTAAAAACTGGAGGAGGGGCAATTTTAAGGATAATTGCATTCACGGTTCTTATGGTTTTGGTGTTAGTATTGGAGTGATTGGTGGTTTTGTATGAGGAAGTCTCATTTGAATTGAAAATAGAATTCTTGTTTCTCATTTTTAAATTTCCCCTCATTAATATCTCTAATCTCTAATTTATGTGCCATGGTGAAAACCTCATCAAAGGTCTTGAAAGTTTTAACCTTTAAAGTAGAAGAAATATGTTTGACACAAGCCCAAGATAAAATCTCAATCAGCTCAAGTTGGGGCAAAAATAAAGAGAGTTGGTTTATCAAACCTCTCCAATGGGCCATGAAATTATCAATTGACTTGTCCTCAAATTACCAAATGGAGTAAAGGTCGGTAATGGAAATTTTCTTAGATATGTTTATGGAAAAATGATCTAAAAAGTTTTGAGCTAATTGGGAAAAATAAAAGAGGGAATGCTTGGTAATAACACTGTACCAATCTAATCTTGGAGTGGATAGGGACATGGGAAAGGTGCAAAGGAGAGCATTGTCATAAGGAATCAAATAACAAGAATATCTAAATGCTCTAAGATGTTGTTGAGGGTCTTCCTTCATCTAAAATTTTGAAAAATTTGAAAGTTCCCATTGAGTAAGATAAGGTTGAATTAGGATGAATAGATGAATTAGTTCATTTTAAATTTGATCGTATGATAAGAAGTTATGGGTATTAGAAATAGATGACTCCAAATTAGTCATCTTGTCCATTAACATCTTAACTAGATCTATTTATGGTTGTGCACCCCCATGGTTGTAGGGTAAATTTTATTGGGGTTGGGTAGGTGCAACATAAGAATATCTAGTGGAAGGTTGGGATGTTATAACATATCGGTATGTGGACATGGGTGGTTGGGAGGATGCCATGTATGGGTAAGTGGATACGAGAGGTTGGGTAGAAGATATATCCATATACCCTTGTAGGTTAGGAATATATATTGGGTTGGGTGTAATAGAAATTTATTGGGGAATTGACATGGGTTGGGCTGGAGGTATGGTTGGGTTGATAGGTTGGGGATGGGTGGTGACCTTGGTACTAATAGGTAGAAGAGTAGAAGGTATGGAAACCACCAAGCTTTGGAATGGAGTGGAGGTTGGTGTATTGGAGATAAGAGGAAGGGTGGTAACAATAGTAGAGGTATACTAATGGTAAGTGGGGTATAGGATCCCAAAGGTTGGGTTGATCCTATATTATAAGAGTTACTAGTTGGGTTGGAAGGCATTTGGGTGTTAGTTGGTTAGGTGGGTTATTTTGGATGGTGGTATTAGAGGGATTATTTGTATAAGAAGATGCTTGGGTGACTAAGGGTTGGGTGGAAATGGTGCAATAGAGGTGTTGTATATAATATGAGATGGTATACCATAGGGTGGATCAATAGGTAGAACCTAAGTAAGGGTACAATGAGATATGGTGTTAAGGTAATGTTGGAGGGCTATGAGGTTTTTATCCATAAAGATGGAAAAATATATATCACCTTGGGTAACCATCTAAGGGATATTAGGACTTATATAAGGATGGGGAGAACCCTCTATATCTAAAACATACTCCATAGATGAATAAGAGGAGGAAGATGGGTTGTTGGGGGGTGGATCCTGATTTTCTTGGTTTCTTAGTTGTTGCCTAGTGAGAACCATGCAAGGAAGGGAAAAGATAGATAAAAGTGATCTCACACCTCAAAAAAAAACTAAATAGAATAAAAATATCTCAATGAAAATAATGCATACATTAAAGTGTGTTAAGATCCTAATATACTTTATTAGCTCTCTTTTGGCTTATGCCTCAATTTTAAAGAAGTTATGAATACCAACTTGGGCTTGTAGAGTGAGTACTAGAAGAATATATCTAAGGATGGTTTCAAGTAGTTAAAGGATCTCAAGATATGTACTATAACTTGGTATGTGGCTTGATATTGGGGCCTAACCCCTCACTTCACACATCATAGTGATAAGGGTGGTGGATGCTTAGCCAAAATATACTAAGTTGTTAGAGATTATGCTTAGCTAGTGTACTAAGTTGGTTCTCCCATTAGTGGTGAAATCCAAGTATGATAGTCAAGGAAAGGTGACCACTAGGTGATGAAATCTCATTCAGGCCTTATTTCAATGTTTTGATGTTCAATTGATTGTGTGGTTTGGTCTTGTGTATGTGGAGATAAGTGAGACTACGATTAATTTACTTGATTAATTTGAGCTGTGTGAGCTAATCAACATAAGAAAACTATGCATGAAAAATTAATTTTAATCCAGAGGAAAGTTTTGGTGTCTTGTTAAATGAATACAAAATAACTAAGATGCACCTATATGAGAGATGATGATGCAAATCCTAAGCCTAGGATGAATACTTTTGATTTTTAGAAGTGAAAACAAAATGAGACAATTTTTTTACTTTTCTCTAAGAAAGCAAAAGAAACTAGAACTTGCATTTCGAAAGGGAAGAAATAAAATAAGGAACATTTAATCTTTCATAAAAAATGCAAGAATGACTCTTCTATAATGTAGTTAAATCTCCTATATCTACGAACCCAAGAAAAATATCAAGGGTCCTACTGGGCATGCCAAAATGTTTCACTAAAATTTTGCTTATTTTATTTAGAAAGACAATTGTAAAACTTGAACGAAGGGTAAGGTTAGTATAACCTAAATGTGTTGTGTACAAGTGAATCTAGATGATTTTGGATACTCCTCTTTATCTAGGGAGGATGACCTATAAATAAGAAAACACTAGAAGAGAGCAGTTGATTAGTGAAATAGTAGGGTGGATTGCCTAGTGTGAGCTAGATCCAAGAAGTACAAGCTTCCTTGGAAGCTATCAATCCACACTTTTAAAACACTTAAGTTATGATATGATGAAAATGCATGCTTTCATGAAATAATATAAGGTACTAAAATCAAATACAAGAAATTATTGAAAAGAAAAAAGTGATAATTTGACTAAAATAACAATAAATGATTGAATACAAATGCTAAATCACTCAAACTTGATTCAAAAAATAAGTTGAATTTTTGTGAGAAAAAAAACTCACAAAGTGGAATTTAGGTATGGCTATATGGGTAAAATCAGCTTATTATTATGAAAATGGACACACAGTGACCATCAATAGTCTAAGTATGATCATCGATGGTTAGGTGACCATTAATGGTTGTTAATCATCAGTGGTTAAGGAAGTTCATCAACGGTTAGGTGAGACTATCGGTGGTTACTATGAGATCTAGTTTTGGAAAATAAATTTATTGAGGAGAGTTAAAAAGAGGTTTTAGGTGTAGTGTTTCAATTGAATGTTGGTCACGAGATAGGAAATAATACTCAGAGGTGTCTAATTTAGGGATTGGGTATTTAGGTGAGTGAAAATGGTTTGTGGGTGGTTTTGGGTAGGAGGTGAAATGTCTAGAGTTGCATAACTCTAACCTGTAAAATTGAGGTGAAAGAGAAATAAATGGGAAAGACACAAGAAATGAAACAAATAGAGATAATTATTGAATCTTGATAAAAAAAAAACATAGATACTTAGATTTTGGATTTGCCTGAGAGTTAGAACCTCTTGCCCCTGCCTGATAGATCTCGATGGTGATTTCAACCTTGTCTTAATCTCTTAATATAGAGGAAAGGGAGGTTCAAATCAAAGAGTTTAACAAATGGTTTATCAAATAGTATAATCATGCATTGATCATGTGAACAATAGAATAAATTTGATAGCAGTAATTAATGAGTGAGTTATAATTGAATTACAATTTGTTCCTTTGATCATGCAAGAGTTCAAGTAACCATCGATGGTCAAGGTCAACCATTGGTAGTCGAGGGTCAATCATCGATGGTTAGGGAGATAGTCAAAATAGATAAGACTGGTCATTTTCACTTATGTTTAGTGGTTGAGAAGTTAGGAAATGGTCCAAGGTAATAAAAGGGGGCCATGGGGTGATTTGACAACTAGAAGTGCATTACACGATTTTTGAGTGTCTTCCCCATAAATAGTTTGAAATTGTGTCTTCCACATAATATTTTATTATTATTGGTAAAAAGGAGTGTTTTTTTTAATCAGAGGCCTAACCCTATACATGAAGCCAATAACAAAGGCATAGAAGCCTAGAATTTCAACAACACTACAAACTTAAACATGAATCTAAAACCAAGGCCTAAAATCTTAGATATTTAATGAGACAACATAGCTAAGAAAGAATAACATTACCCATTTACATTTTATTTTTAAGATCTAAGGGTCACATTAAGAGGGAGCACATTCTCCTTGCACTTTAATTTTTTTTTGGAGATTACCACCTTATAACTCCTTCCTTCCCTAGTGTCTTGCTAAATAGGAATGGACACTATCAGATCATAAATTGGATCAGAACTATTTGTTGACCTTTCCTCTTCAACTTTATAATCTTGGATCATTTTCAATAGAATTATGGACTACCGTACCTCCCCTGAAACTAATGGGGTTTCCAAATCCACTTCTTGTATTATATTAACAATGAAATTATCTAAATCACCAATCACCTAGTTCTTTTAATTTTCATTCAAATCAACCAGGTTTATTCCATATCTACATCCTTTTTTTTTATTACCTCAGTGTATTCGACTTCTATTATCAAAAAGTCTCTATTAACATTTTTACCTTGAGAGATACCTTGTTTATTTCTTTGACCTAACATGCATGAATCAACAAATTGATTTTATAACAATGATTACATCTGAAAGATAATCCTTCATAATTAACAATTTTCACCAAAATCTGATTATTAACATTTAACTCTAAATTTATTAAGAGTTGAGCACTTACATCAATGTTAACAAGAATTATTGTATATGTATTATGAAGATAATATTATGTTCATTCATCTACGACTAAAAATCCTCCTAGGGCATTACTATGAGCTTTAGATTGGACTTGGACAAAAATTGAAAATGATGGTAAGGAAGGTGAATCCAAAATGGCCTAATATTAAAAGATTCAGTGACTGGGTTGAAATCAAGATACCATGGATTCATCATGAAGATATGATGATCTATAAAATAGATTTGTTATCATAATATATTATCCTTATCTTCCTTTTTATCAAAAGTAGTAGTAGAATAAACCCTTTGTAAAGGGTATATATCCATATTTCCTTTCATTAATAGTTTCTAGACCTCTAAAATCCACTGATGAAGGGTTTAAATATTTCACCAAAATTGATTAAACTTACAAATCATACCCTTATTATAATATCAAGCTTCCCCTTTCAAAACCCCTTCATGAGCGTCTTTCTTAAAGCAAATAGATTTACTACATTTACTAGGGGTTAATATTTTGTTTACCTTTTTAGAAATAGTTGTAGCATAAGACCCTTCATGTTCTATTCTCTATTCTAGAGTGGATTCAATAAACATTGGGTTATTTTTTCTAATATCATTGAATATATGGTCTTTAAATACAGGGGATTTAAACCCCAATCGATCACCTTTATTCATAGTAAAGAATGACTCCTCCCATGTAGTTACCTTAGATCTAACCATTCTAGACCAAGTCTACCCAAAAATTATCTTTCTATGGAAATACATATTTGTACCCTCTTACTCCTAATGTATGACACCATATATCTCTTTTCCCCTACCAATGTCTTCCCCATAGTACTTTTCTCCCCTAAAATACCATGCCCAATCCCCTTTGATGATCATAAATACTCAACTACCACTAGCACAACCTAGTGATCACCATCACTTCTGAACACTAACGGTGACCTATTGCTAAGCTCCATTTGAAAATTATATACACTAAATTATTATATAAAAACTCATAATGTAACATAATATTATCCCATGTTCTTAGCTTACCTTCAATTAAACATCTCAATATATTACTTAGAATTTAGTTAGATACCTATGTTTGTCCATTTTTTTGAAGATGATATGGTGAAATAAACTAAAATTTTATGTTCAATTTATTTTACAATTATCAATACAAATTTATAAAAATAATCACATTTCTATCTAAAAATATGTTTTCAGGGAAACCACGCAGCCTTATAGTCTCCTTGAGAAAATGTTAACATTGTTTATTGCATCACTAGTAATCCTACATTCCATAAAATGTGCCATCTTCAAAAATCTATCCACAATCACAAATATATAATCATCCCCTCTCTATCTTCTAGGAAAAACAATAAAAAAATTGCATACTTATATCTTCCCATGGTATCCTTGGAATAGGCAATAGTAGATAAAAGCTTGTATTTAGACTTCTTCATTTGGTTGGTTGGAAAACCCTATACCTATGAACATATTTATGAAAAACCACACTCATATACAATGAAAAATAATTATTCACTAGCTCCAATAATATTTTTTCATAACTAAAATTTCATGTAAAACATCCATTTTGATTTTCCTTATTCAAATTTTTGTGCATTGAGTTTTATAGTATAGACAGTTGTCTCCTTGGAATAACAATCCATCTTGAACAAAATAATATAATCATGGTGTCATAATTTCACTAACTAATTCTTCACATGATTTCCATGCTACCTTAAATTCCACATCATTTTAATATATTATTCCTTCATAACATCAAATCCTATGACTTTTACTCTTAGTTCATTTAAGAGAAGAATTCATCTACTCAACACATCAATAAATTTGTCTAGTTTTTCGATCTTGTGCTTCAACATGAATGAATAATTATGTATAAATTCAACCCATTTCATATGCCTCTGATTCAAATTATTCTAAATATTAATGAATTAAAGTTATTGATGATATGTGAATAATAAAAACTCTTTAGGAATAAATAATGTCATAAATTCTTTAGTGTTTGCTCAATTGCATATAACTCTTGATCATATACAAAGTATATGTGCTTTTCATCATATAACTTCTCACTAATTTAAATTTATAGGTCTTACTTATTGATTTAATGATACTCCTATTATTGTGTCACTCATATTAAAAGTACCTAAATTACTATATTCAAATCTACTAATGCCAACACTATCTACATAGTTATCATTTTAGTCAATTACTGGAAACTATGTTTTGATTTCACTTTCTTGACAAACTGTCTTATCTTTATGCATTACATCTATGATCATTACATATATTCCACTAAAATTATTAATCAAATTCCTATAAACATTCATCAATACATGAAAACTACAAGCCCCTAACTATGATATGGCTAATCTAGTATACCTCTCACCTTATTTGAATCCATGTTTAAGCCTTATTGAGAAATCATAAATGCCAAGTCTACCAATTCATTTTGCATAAAATTATATTTCTTTCAATATATGAGTAACTTTTCATCTTTCAACTTATCTATCACTTTGTGTAAATACTAAAGAAGTGTTTTTCCTTTATTATTATAAAAAACAATATGCGATCTAGATAAACAATGCCAACCTTACAAAAAAAATTCTTAATAACTTCATTCATCAATCCCATGAATAAACTCGTTGCAATATTGAATACAAATGGCATAAGAAATCACTCATATAAATCTTCTTATGTATTGAAAACTATTTTCCATTCATCACCTTCACTGATGATAATTTCGTGATATCCACTGTTAAACTCAATTTTCATGAAGTACCTTTCTCTATTGAAATAATCCATAAAACCATCCATGTGTGGAAATATAATACTATACTTTATTTTAATTTTTTTAATGGCTATATAATCAATAAACATTCTCCATTCTCCATTTTTATTAAGCACCATTAATGTTGGTATAACAAATGGGATCAAACATTTTTTGATAAACGCTTTGTCTAATAGCTCTTGAACTTATCTTTTCACCTTTTTATTTTACTTCAAAGTCAACATATATGCATCTATTTTGGTAAACTCAAATGTAGAATCAAATCCATGCAATGATTTATGTTTGTAGTCTAAAATAATCCATCTAGTAAATCATTAGACATAATCTCCTTATATTTAGTTAGTATCTATTTTAATTTGCATGGAAGTATTATTTCTTATACTACTAAGCTTAAATTTAATTGTACTATCTTATAAATCAACATATAACATGTGGTATACTCTTTTAATTATTTCAATAACTCTTTTCCATGAAATCATTAGCACTTTTAGATTCTTCCCCACTTATTCAAATGTATCCTTTAATATATTTAGTGGATGTGTTAATCCATATTTCCATAATGTGTGTGTGTTTACATGACCATCATGATATGTGTTGAAATAAAATTTCCAAGGCCTTCCAAGTAAAATATGACAAACATCTATATGCATTATATCACAAATACCTCATATTTATATGTTTGAATCTATAAAATTACATAACATTGTTCATTCACCAAAACTTGATGTCACTTCAACAACCACTAAACCTTATATGGACTTAGATGTAAAATTATCTTCAAACCAAGTTTATCTACCATTTATCATGAAACAATATTATATATGCTACCACTATCAACAGTCAATTTACAATGTTTACCTCCAAATTTTAAAATTGGTTATGAGTGAAAATTAGTTTAATGTGTAGGTTTATTCTTATATTTTTTAGGTTCTAACAATACCCTCTTCATTATCAGAGCTTACCCTCTAGTTTATGTTTCATTTATGTTATGAATAGATGCCACACTCTCTTCATCTGCTTGTGTGATATGCATAAACATATCATTCCTTATACATCATCATGTATATGTAAATACTCAAATACTCTATGTTTAGTCTAGCTTTATTAGAAACATCTACCATTGAATCCATGATATTGACCTCATCCATATGGATCCCTTTCCTCTGAAATTCCCTCTACCACTTTTTATAGTACCACAATTGCATTACAAATTATTTGCCTCACCTTATTATACTTGTGGAGAATAATATGTGTGGATTCATCCTCTTTATCCTTGTCCATATGAGAACCTTCCTTTTCCTCATTCCACTCCTTTATGTTGGTGCAATAGATTTTATTCCATATTTTAATACACATTTATAGGCTTCTTAAACAAATCAAAATATGATCATATGAAATTCATGTTGAATTCCCATGTCCAATCCATTTACATAACTAGAGATCTTATCAACATCATCTTTAACATGACCCACTTTCATGGTACATATATATTACTCCTCATTGTATTATTTCACACTTATATCCCTTTATTTCAAGTTCTAAAGATTCATGAAAAACCTAATGTTATAATCCATATGAATGATTTTATTATCTATATTTTCAACATTTTTTTAAAAGTATTTATCTTATCTTTGCCTTTGTGAAATATATCAGATTGAACATGATTCAACTATAAGGATGTATGACATTTAAAATTTATGTCAATGAGGTTTACCCACTTGGGATCCACACTTTCATAGTCAATGTACTTCTCAAACTCAGTGATCCAAACAATGAGCTCTTTAGTAATCAAACTTTCATAATAACTTCTAGGGTCCAACTTTGGTTTACTTTTAATTATATCAATATCTTTTAAGAATATATATTCACATTCCACCTCTTCTAAATCCTGATCTTCATGTACTTATTTTATGACATTAGTATTGATTTCACCATCTACTATCAAAACACCTTAGAATTGCATTATCTCCATAGCCTCTATTTAAGATTGCATATCTCTCATCAATCTAACCCAATGTATATTTCTTGGCACTCTAGACACTCTTTCATTTATATAATCTAAGCCTCATCTTTATGCCATTTAATATAAGTTTAACTCTTATACAAAATAATGATTATAAAAATTATGATTGCCCAATTGGATTACACCTTCTCCCCAATACTAGCATTAGAAGATATGTGTAGCCACTTTATACCAACACTTGCACATGTATAAAATAATAATAACTCAAAAGGAATACAAACATGGTTCTATATGAGTTGATGTAACCATAATTAGGTATCTCAATGAATATATGCCTTAGACCATGCATCCTTTCTAATATAAAGTGAAATATGTAATAAAATGTAACAACACACTTAGATTTGTAATATATTTAAAAAACATGAAATAAAATAGGCATAGTAATAATAAAAATATCATTATCTCAAAAAGATGTGTTATAAGATTTGATCCATATATTTGTACTTGCTAACTCACAAATTTTGTAAGTTTAGCCTAACTCTTAGAACAATCACTAAATATTTCCCTTAAGCACTAATATTCTAGCCAACATCATTTGGAAAAGTGTAAGGGCATGTCTATAAAGGTGCAAGACTCACCTCCTTATAGTAAGTGTTTATATACACACTAAAAAATTAATGCATCTTAGTTTACTACAAATATTAGATGTCCCTTACCATTTTAAGGCACTAACACATTATAGCCTAATGCATCACTACCTAATACATGACAAGAAAATATTAACTAAATCCGTGTTCATTTCTCATTAATTTTATAATTTTATGCCAAGTATTCAGTAATGGCTCCTTTGATAACATGTCACAAGCATATATGCACCAAAACTACATGTAAACAAAGAAACTCATATTAAGTCACAAGACTTTTCAAGCATTATCTCTATTGAAAAACATTGAGACATGATCCTTATGTATGTTATAAAAAATATCACACATTACCATACAAAAATCATCTCGTAACTTGCATAGTGAAGAAAAACCTCCTCTTAGAGATAACATCAACTATAATGCTTATGTATAAAATAATGAAAGTTATAATGTTCTGGAATATGTCACAGACCTTTGAAAAGACTTTGAAAATATTTGAAAGACTATTCATACACAAAATAATAATAGTAATTCTTGGGTAAATCTTTATAATCTTATTCAAATAAACACAAATTAAAACTTTGCACAACAAAATATGCATGGAACATTACAAATATATGCACACTTACAGATAGTGTAAAACTAGAAAAAATAGGTGTGCACTCAAAGGTGGCACATAAAAACAAAAAGAGAGTTTGTGCAACATAGAAGACTTACGTAGGATTATAACAAATACATATGAGCAATAATAAATGTGTAAAAACCAACACTTAGATAAATTTCCTAGACTAACATGGTTTTGGTTGATACAAGATTGCACATGAACCTAACCACTCTGCCATCAAATGGTATTATGGGCCTAGGGTCATAGTTACATTGTTTCCATGGGGCTAGTCTTGCTTTGTTTATTGTTTTAATTTTTCTTGAGTGTGATTTCATAATAACTATCATTTTAATTGGGATTGTAATATGTTTTTATTCTTTATAAATATAATACATTCTTTCAATAAAAATTTCCTCTATAAAATATATTATATTCATATTCATATACTAGTAAATATATCTTAAATACATCATCTAAAATAATCTTATATTCAATTTTATGTATACCACATTGATTGATAACTTTAGTATGATATTAAAACAAATCCCACTAACTAGTGACTAATGTCATCAATCTAGTTACACTAGTGTATTGAACTCAAAAACCTTTTTCCTATAAAATAAAATGGGATTAAAAATCCACTACATGGCCAAGATATTATAAATTTTTACTGAATCTTAGATAAAAATTAAAAAACTTGTAAGTAATGGTCAAATTGACATCAAATTTAAGTTTGATTATCCATTGATAGTCAAATAGACATCAAATTTAGGGTCATAATTAATTGTTTATCCACAAACATTACAATACCACATTACCCACCATTGTCTACCATTATAATATGCCTATCAAAGTAATTATAAATTATTAAATAATTATTTAGAAATGTATAATAAGTTATAATTATGTGAATATTAAAATAATAGATTTTATTTCAGATTATTTAATTAAGGGTAGATATTTGAACAATATCAAGTAGGTATTGGATATACAAATAATAATCCTTTGAATTTTAGTGTTAAAGATTCAAGGTGTATCTCATAGTTATTATATGTATGATTAATTGACATTTTAATTTAAATAAAAATAATTGATACTATCCAATCCATAGATATTGGGTGCATAAATAATCATCATTCTTGGTTTAATGTAAGGATTGAGAATATCCAACTTAGTCATATTTTTTAGCTTTGTGTAAGGATTGAGAGTATCCAACTAAGTATTAAGGATTGATAGTATCCATTTAATATGCCTAATAGTTATGGAATAGATAGTCTTGATAGTTAACATTAAATTATGAAAGTCAATTATTCATATGCTTAATAATTTTTTCATGCATAATAGGTCTATTTTGTAGTGTAAATTTAAGAGTATCCATTTTATAGGTAATATGTGCATGCATAATTGACCTTATTTAACTTAGTATCAAGGATAAAGAGTGTCTACCCTATAAGTGTTGGGTGAACACATAATCAATCGTCTTCAGTGTAATGTCAAGGATTAAGGTTATTCATTCTGTAGGTATTGAATGCATGAATAATTGACCTTCCTCACCTTAGTGTCAAGGATTGAGGGTATAAATTTTTTAGATATGGGTGCATGAATAATTGACCTTTTTTAATTTAATGCCAAGCACTGAAAAACGTCTATTGTATATATATTAGGTTTAAAAAAATCAATATTTTCCCTCATATTACCAAAAACTAAAGAATATAAATTCTACATAATTCATATGAAGTCAAACCCAACCTCATCCTTTCTTAAATTCTTAATAATAAAAATAAAAATAAATAAATAAATAACTTTTTTAATATGCCTCACAACACTTACGCTATAACCCTTTCGATTCATTGGGAAAATTTAGTAAGTCAACAAATAAAGTTAAAGTTCATTTTATAACATCAAATTTGGAAGGTCATCAAATAAAAGTTCATGAGCTCATTTTATCATGTCAAAGCTTTTTTATTGCATTCATATGGGTGAACCTAGAATGAACTATGAATTCTTTTGTCATATTATTTTCCATCCCTCTACCTTGACTTCTATTATTTGTAAACCATGCGGGATATGGAAGAAAGGAATTATGTAAATATAATTCTCTTATGAACCACAAGTGGTCACATATGTATTAATTATCTTTTATTTATAGTATTTATTCCTCACAAAGCACATTTACCCAAATTTTTCATGTAAATAAGGATTCAAAAAATATATAAAGAAGTATCATTTTCTCCAATGGTGGAAGTTATGTCCAAAGGGTTGTATTTTTCTATTTTTTAAAGTAGGTTTTCGTAAAGTGAAAAATTGTAAAGATATTATATTTTGGTAGAGATGATGGTATCAAATGAGGTTGTGTGTTCTTTCATACAATAATCAATGAATTCTATGAGGAAGAGACATTTTGTTTCATGGTAATTTTATGCAATGATGAAGCTAGGTGGGAGGGCAAGGCAATACATAATATGAAAATTGTGAAATATTTTCAGATAAACTGAGAGGCGATAGTGAGAGGCAAGGATAGGGTCTTTGAGAGATATCATACACTATATGGCTCATATCATATACCAGACCCAAAATCATGACAGCTATTAGATTTACTTTATATGCACCCATTGTAAAGGAATTCACAACTTGTAGAGTGGTGACATCTTTGATTACCCTTTTCCTATTGTTAAGGATGGATGAGGACAACATGAGAGATGATTTGATTGTTGTAAGGCTCCATGTCTTATGTGAGGATTAAATCAACATTACAATGTCTCCAACATGAGGATAAGACATTGAGGTCCTAGAGTATATCTCGTGATATCCATTCCTCAAATTTGTCAATATATTGACACTTAGAGCAATCAATTCAAGAATAAAGACATACACAAACACCATACTCAAACTTTAGAAGATAACACAACCATAATTAGAACCTATCTTTTTAAGCATATTAGATATCTCTACTAGTAAAAAATATAAAATGTAAGGGAGCAGTAGTGAGGAAAAAAATGTTTTGGGAAGATTATTAAAATTAATACGATATTATTATTCATTAATGCTTCATGCACAAAATGTGATATGGGATCATCAATCTTGGGTTTTGAATGAGATACAACTATGGATTTTGATATTTTATTTGTTAAATACATGAATTATAAATTTAATTGTTATATTGAAATTTAGTAATCATATAATTGAAAAAACTCTTAAAACTAATCGGAGTTTGCTTCACATTATTAAATAGTAAGCACTTCAAAATTGATCTCTAATTTATATTAGGTATTGGAGATGTATCTTTTTAATATAAGTTTTAATTTTTTATTTTCAAGTTGGAATATAAATATATAAATATTTTAAACTAAATTAAATAATACATACAAAATATTAATTAAAATTAACTGTTTACTTCTAAATTTAAAAATGGGGTAAATATATAAATTTTATTGTATCAAATTTTATATCATAATTTGATAAAATTGTGAATTGAAAAATGACAAAAAAATAATACAAAATTTTAGAACAATAAATGAAATATTACAAGACCATCTTCTCTACTCCAAAATTTTAAAAAAATAAATAAATAACTCATCCTACATATCTAAATAAATTGTCAACAAGCCCAAAACAATTTGAGAGCTATTTTCATCTAGCTCTATCTCTAAAAATGCCACTTAAATCACTTACCAAAAACTAAAATTATGCTTCTTAATATAATTGAATAGTTAATATGATTAAATAATATCTAAGGAAAAAAATGTTTGAGAGTTTACAATAAACAAAATGAATTTAAGACATGTAAATACATGAACTATAAATGCCCATTTAGATCGAATAATCTATTTTGTTTTACTTGGATAGACTTAAATATTAGATCTCATAGCTTATGAGAGCACACAATCTTGAGCTTAATTAACATTATATATATATATATATATATATATATATATATATATATATATATAATGTTAATTAAGCTCAAGATTGTGTGCTCTCATAAGCTATGAGATCTAATATTAGATCTCATAGCTTATGAGAGCACACAATCTTGAGCTTAATTAACTATATATATATATATATATATATATATATATATATATATATATATATATATATATATATATATAATTCTTAATTGGATGGTATCAAAGGATTTATCTTTGTGTAAACATAAGATGAGGAGGTCTAATTAATGACAACCATTAATGTTGATGTTGCAAGATTCACAACTCCAACTTAGAGCACACAATTGACAAGTCAACAACTTGAATCTGTAAATATAGGGGAAAGTAATGTTCACTATGTAAGAAGAAGAAAAGAATGCTTTTGGACTCAACCTAGACCCTTTCAAGATTTTATTAAGCATGAAAACCAATTGAAATTATTTTATACCCATCAAGTAATACAAAGACTTTTGCAAGATTTCAATTCTGCTATCCAACAAATACATCAAAGTCTGTGACCCACATTCCATGACCTCAATCATCACTACAAATCATAAAGACATCTTCCACAGACCCAAGTAGACACTAGAGGCATAAAAAAAAATGCAAACTCAACTAAGTCTTATCATAAACAAAATTGACAAAAAGACATCTGATTACAATTGACATGCTTGAAACTTGTATCAAGACCAATGCATCCATACAAGAGAGATGCCATCAACAAGAACCCACCAAATACAAGAAAAAATTGGTATGGGAACTAAGAATAATTACTCCAAACCTAAAAACACACCAAAAATGAAACAAAGCAAAGCAAGAAATAAAAAGATGAAGACACATTCTATTTTTAGTTGATGCAAGATTACACAAACCCCAGGATGCTCCTGCATTAGACACCTAATGTTATAAAATGTGATATATAGCTCACATGGATAGAATAAGTAGTAAATTTACTATTCTAGTCATGAGTCAAAGTGACCATGGCATGCCCTTTCAACATACCAAGAAAATCAAATGTTATTATTCTTTTTAATGTGACATTTCCAACTTCTACATGCTAGTTTTTCTTGTCTTCTCTTCACATTTCTTCTCTTTCTCTCAGTTCTTGTGGTATTTGAATTACCAAGATTTATCTTGTTTGTGGGCTTTGACCCACCATTTTCCACTCTCCTCTACTAATGTCATAAACAACTATCAATTAATGCAAATGTGGGGTGAAACCCACTCTCATACAATTGCCATTACCACAATGCTCTCTCATGTATCACACACTCCTATGTGGGCTTAAACACACCATAGATAGACCACCTACTATTAAATACCACTTGGATTTGTTGACACATTATCTAATAAACTATTGGATCCTCTAAAACATCACACACCACCATTTGCAACTGCTCTTTAAGGGCTAAAATATTTTTCTTACTCTCAATCAAAACATGACCAAATGAACATAAAATTGGGCATCTTATTGATAACCCATATCATCAATTATCACCTAAAGGATATACTTTACCTTCAAATCCTTTGTTTTCTATATTTATATAGACATAAATCTTTCCATCTTAGCTACAAATTCAACATCTTCTTCACATTCTTAGGTTACCATACACATTAGTAATTATTTTTTCCACTTGGTGAGCTCAAAAAATTCACTCTCCACACCTAAAAAATTAGGTTATTCTATACATGCTTGAGATGATATCAAAATTAGCTACATTCTCTCTTTTATCTCCATGGTACAAAATTGCTCCATAAAAAACTTAGGATTCTAAATGTCTTTTCCATCTTCATTTAGTTTCTTCTTTCTCAATTGGTTGTAATTGATCTTCACCTACATATCTATTTGAGAACCAACTTGTTCCCATGATTCAACATACTCGCTTGTCTCCACATAAGCTTGAAAACACTCCTCCTTGGTTGGAATATCAACACAAACTAACTCTTTATCCATCACTACCATATTTATCTCATGGTCACCTTCTTCACTTTGCCTCTCGTATAAATTAACATGTTGTAATACACCACATTTTGTCCTTCTCTTCACTAATATTTCCATAGCTAGACTTATACAATGCACAAACACATTAGGGGTAACAAGATTTCCTTTAATCACCTCAACAACTTCTTCATCATGCTCCAAAGGCATGTTGTCTAACCCTTCTCCAATGCTTGCATGCTTCTCATACTTTTCACTCTCACCATTGTCTGCCAATGTACCATACTCCACAACACTCATGGATTTTTTTGGCTCCTATATACCTTATATTTTATATGTTTTACATGGCGGAACCTTCACTTATATCTTCTTATGTGTACTTACTTTTAAAACATCTAAGTTAAATGTTACTTTCAAAGAATCTTGAAACTCTACTTAGCTTCCTTCCTTCTTCACTGACCCACAACTCTAAATGGATGCAATATTCACTAACATATATTATTTTACTCATGGAAACATGTATCAAGACTTTTTTGTGATAAACCCTTTTACCATCCAATTGAAAATTGGCATACTCATTGCCATCATGAACCAAGGAAAAATAAGAATTTATCCAATCATGAGTCTTCTCCACTACTTTCCCATCAACACATAATGGGTATTTAAATTTTGATGGACAATGTACCACCTTTCCATCATCCTTCATAAGTATTTCATCATGTATGTGCTTCTCACATCTCGCAAGCCTACCATTTTTCTAAAAATCAACATTAGGCTTTACGTGTAGAAGCCTCTCCTTATTAACTTCCAAGATGACCTACTCATTGGTATACATATACACCTCCATGATACTAATAAGTATTTAGCTACTCCAATAGTATGTCTCCATCCATATTTCCCCTCTTGGAAATTTTTTTCTCATATCCACTCTCAATATTCTTTACATGAAGCTTCCTAAACTATCTCGATGGTAATTTTTAGTGCACAAACTTCCCCAACATATTATAAACCATATGTTACTGGACTCACAAACTTTCCAATTACCTTTCCTTGGTCTCTTCACTTAGAGATATTTATAATATGTATTTTCATCTCCACTCAAGTGATTGCACTCAACCTTCATGCTCATGGGGTCAATAATATGCATATGATCAAATTGAAACTCTAGCTCAACTATCCAAGTTATGATATTTTCTAAATTCTATTGTCCATAAAACAAAGAAATTTCTTCAAGGGACTTACCTCTTTTCTCTACTGACACCTCGTCTAGTCTCTTTTATCTTCTAGCCTCTTCTCCTCCACTCAATTGGCCTCTATCTAAAGCATAATGATCATGTAGGGACAAAATCCCCACCATAAAATCTTCATCATAAGCATCAAACTCATTTTCACCTTCAAAATCTTGTGCAGTCTTTCTCATTTTGTATAACCTTTCTTGGAACAATTTCAACATTTCTATCAATGCACCCATCTCACATTCCCTTATTTTGTGTGCCATTTCTCACCATGAAACAATATGATCCTCTTTCATAACCTATAATGAAATCAAAATTAAGTCTCTCAAAAATACTCTCAATTATACATAACTTCACACACCTACAACCACCTATGCAAGCATCCTTTGACAATTTGTAACTCTATGTAGGCTTCTCTCTCACAACCCATAACCATAATGAACAGTTTTATTATAAAACTAGTACCAAAAAAATGTACTAGGATCTAATACCACTTGGTATAAACATGAGATGGGAAGGTCCAATTAAAAAACATCCATTAAATTTTGTATTTTAAGACTCACAACTCTAAATTGGCACACACAATCCTTTCATCAAATAATTAACATCACAACAATAGAGATTCAACTATTTATTTAACTCAATGGAAATCAAATACAATCTGTCTCAATCTAGATTATTAAAAACTCAATTATGATGAGGAAACAAACTCAAACATCCATAATATCATACATAGAAATATGCCCACAAATTGGCAACATACACTACTCATAGACTAATAAATCAAAAATAATAAATTTGTGGTCATGTTTTAATACCTTTAGGTTTAATGGTGTATATAATGTATAATCACTCTATGCCATGTGAAGCTAATTCTTACTACAAAGGATGTTAATTAGGACCAAGTCCATTGGTAAATAGGGAAATTTTATGGTTTATAATTTAGGGTATAGTGTTTAGGGTTTATGGTTTAGGGCTTAGGTTTTAATGTATATATGGTTTAGGGTACACAAGGTCAATCGTAAAGATAATTGAGGATAATTTAAATCACTTGAACCCATTTGTGACTATATAATGTGTTTTTAGGTTATCATTATACCCCATGTCATCATGCAGATTGAGTGAATTAGTTAAATGGGGCAATCAGTCATGTGACTCAAGCCAAACTGAGCCTTGTGAACTTAATTCTTAGTCTAAATGATGATAATTTTGGCTAAAATGATTGGTTCAAGGTTTAAAGAGTTTATATTTATGGTTTAGAGTTTAGGGATTATAAACTTTAGGGATTAAGGCTTAGGGTATAGGTTTTAGGGTATATAAGGTACAATCATGATGGTGAATAGGGTAAATTTAAGCTCCTTAAACTTAAATCTATGAGTAAAGAATGTGATTTTGGGCTCAGTTAGCCCCAAAATCATCAAAGATTGAGCAAATTAAGTCAATTGTGGTAATGAGTGATACAACTTTGACCAAGTTCATCCCTATAAACCTAATTCTTACTATATATAAAAGATGTTAATTGGATATAAATTTATTGGTTATGGGTTTAGGGTCTACAAATTAAAGGGTTTGGTATTTAGGGATTAGAGCTTAGGGTTTAAGGTAAATGGTACAAGCTCTAGGGTTTAATTTAAATGATACAAGGTTTAGGGTTTAAGATATTAGATATAGGGTCCAACCACTAAGGTAATTGAAGAAAATTTCAGCTGCTTGTTCACTTATTTGTGACAATTATCTTCATGTTTGTATTTATGATAAAAGTAGAGTTAGCTAAGCCATACATGTTGCATATGTGTTATACAATAAATTGAGCCATAAATTTGGTTTAGGAGCTCAATTTTGCCTAAATCATGCCCCTAATTACACAAATTGACTAATTGGATCAATTCATGATAGAAGTGAACTTAATTTTGCCCTAAATTATATATTTCTCTTGAAGGGGTTCAAATTGACCTCAAATTCCTCGATTAAATGAATCAAATTTTTGTTTAATTATATATGACATGACATTAGGGTTAATTTCACTCCAAATCACATTGAATATATAATTTAAAATGTGTTCATGTGGCTCATTTTGACCCTAATTACCTCCACAATTGTACTGATCGACATATGCATTCATTAGCTAATGAATTCAAGTTTATTGAGCTTAAAACAACATTTTATACATGTAGAACTTTCATATAAAAAATAATGTTTCTTTGCTTGAATCTATCTAATGAAATTAGAGCTGATCAATGCCCAAATCACATTTTATATTCTTGCAATTAGGTTGAAGGGGCTCAAAATATCCCCAATTTACTTTAGATGCATATCTATATTGGTACTTCAAAGGTTAGGTTTTGGCCATTAGTTTAAAAAATGCATTTTATGACATCTCATGATAAAATAAGTTATATTGTAAAATGTATAATTAGTTACACCTTAAAACCAATTAATTATAAGTATTCAAGTCAATATATTAAAATACCCATAAATTTTTTGAAGTCTAATGTGATACCATGACACCTTAACTTACTATCCAAGGTTAGGTACATTTCCTGTATCACATGAAATAACACCACTATTAGGGAGCTTAAAAACATATAAGATCATTTATAAAATTTGATGTAAAGAGAAAATTGGGTTTTTGGGTGTTATGAATATATAATGTGATTGTGTCAGTAATGTGATCATGTTATTAACTAATGTGATTAAATTACTAACTTAGTTAATAACATGAGCACACTATTTAGATTTGAATTCAAAAACTACACCTTTTGGCTTGGTAATGGCTTGGATTCTTGAGCCAAAGGCTTGGACCTATCAATCTACAACTGAATCTGAGAGTTTTCATAAAAAATAACAATTTTAAACTTTGATCTCTAAATACACTAAAAATTTCAATAGTAAAATTCAAAAACTTAATACCATCATGACGAGCATGCTCTCCTCTTCCCAAAAATATAATTTTTATAGTTTTTGAATAATTTAAGGTTTCAAACTATGTTGATTTATAACTATACCTTTTTATGCTACTACACGCTACAAATATACATACCTATACATGATCATGTAATTTTTTTTTCATTAATCCAATTACAAAAAATGTTATATGGTCACAAACTAGGCCTAATTCAACACACATAAAAAAAAATAATTTTCATTTTATTGAGATAGTTAGGCACATTGCACAGATAATTGTCCATGTTTTTATTAGTTTTATGGATCTATTTACTTTTAAAATTCATAAGAAAAAGTATTTATTGAAAAAGCATAAAAAAATATAGCTCACAAACTAGAATATCTTAAATTTCCCCAAAGGGTTTCAAATAATATTAAATGTTTCTCAAAAAATGGTGCATCGCATGATTGTCTGTCTACTCTATTTACAAAAAAAAGGAATTCCTCTTTAAATTTTAGATGTTTGGCATATTTATACTTAACCATTTTTTTACAAAAATAGTTTTTTTAAAACTAGACTCAAAATTCTACATTTCATGTTCTTACACCATCTTCAAATTTTGAGTCTAGATATCTCAAATTAGCTATAGAAGTTTAGATTTTTGAAATTTCAAGAAAATCATGTCCATAGGTATGCCACTTTTTGTCCCTCAACTTTGTGAACTTATCCTAAAGCAATAGCATTAAGATTATACTCCTAATTTTTGTTATAAATATGCTTCTTCTGATGATTTTGATTAGATTTATTCCTTTTGTTATTTTTATAGGTTTTATTTTTAGTTCTATCTTTATTTTTATAACAATTTTACCTTTTATGACCAAATTTAACATAGATTATAATTCTTGTTAAACTTAATCTTATGATTCTTATTACCAAATTATTTATTTCATTTTTTTTGTTACTATAATTAAGGTTAAATTTATAATTTCTATTATTCTCATAAATAGAATTGAGAGTGATAAGTATTTGAGTGACATTCTATTTAGAATAAAAATTAGTCTTCACTTGCTCTTCTTGAATTAGAAGAGTTGGCATGGTAGTGAGGTTTTGGATATCTTTCTCTATTTGATATTTTAAATTCAAAATTCAAATAAAATTATGATTTTTTCATGAATATTTAATTAAAATATGCAATATAACTATTGATCTTCAATTATATTATAGTTGCATCTATCTAACTAAGATTTAATATTCTTAATTTTAGAAAAAAATTAACTTTTTTTTATCATCTTTCATAGGTGTAATAAGCAATTCAATAATCTTAGAGAGATGAGTACATTCATGCGTAGATTCAAGGAGTTTCCAAGTATCACTGAGAGACTATTGATTACTAATATGGAATAGGAATTCATACTTAACACTATGTAAGATAATCAACATAGCTTACTATGATTTCTATTTAAATGCATTAGTAAGCTCATTTGATACATTTCACCCTATCAGAGATTTTCCAATCCCAACCATAGTATACACAATTTTTGAGTCAAAAAATTGACTTTAATAAAACTTTATAGATGTTAGAGTTAGATCCATTAAACATTTGATATTTTTCTAACACTAAAATTAGGTAAAGCGATTGCTTTACTTTAAGAATGAAATTACAACACTAGATAAATCTTTTAAAAAGTATTTTTTAATGTGATTTTATACTTTGTTAGATACTAAAGCAAAATTATAGTGTAAAATAATAATAAATGTTCATATTAATACTAAAAAATGTAATAAATTATAATATATTACACAAAATAAAGTGTCATAAGTGTTGTACAAGGAACACCTCTCTTAACAGTGTCATTAAAAAAGTTGAAAAACTATAATAGGAAGTTTTAGAACAACACATGGACCACACCAATGCATTTAGAATGTGCTAAAATTTAGGAAATGACTAGTCACACAATTATGTTCAACAAAATATTGTCTACATTAAAATTGAAAACTATGTCAAATTACACTAGGGTTTTACATGTGAGTTACTATGCACACAAACCATTATTATTTTTAATTAATTAATTTTAAAAATATATTTGACTAAGTAAAAAAATTATAAAAAAAAGTTGTTTACAAAGTTTTGAACACTTGACCATCACACTTATAATTAAAAAAAAAAAAGAATCACCAACCCTTCTAGGGACTAAATAGAATTATATATTCACTAATTTATATTTATACATTTTTTTAATCTCATTTTCAATAAAATAAATATATATTATGCATGTAATTTAAAAAATAAGAAACATATATTAATTTTTAACTTTTAAAAAAAACTTAGCCAACGACGGTGGGAACCATTGTGTCTAAGAGGAAAATATGGAATAAATAAATACATATAAATCATTCATTAATCCCTACAAATTTCTCGCTCGGATACCTATACCTACAAGTTACTTGATCTTTCACCTTCACCTAGCTCTAATGCCTTTTTACTAGCTTTTCTTGAAACTATGCCTACAACTTGTATGCCTTCTATGATTCTTTTTATTTTATATTTCCCCTCACCTCTCGATTAATCTCTATTAATACCTCTTTTGCACTAAACTCCTTTTGGTGACCATATACATGGTCTACTTCATCTTTACAGCTTTATCTTTGATAAACTTGCAAGATAAACTTATGCTTGACCTTGAATATAATGCCTTTAATCTGATAAAAGGCAACCTTACTGACTTGAAACAAAATATTCACTCATGAGATAATGATCCATAATTGGCCAAAACCCTTTATCATCCCCTAATATCACCTAATGCATAGTTTGCTCTTCTATGTTTAATAAGGCTATGAAAGTATTATTCATATGCTCTAAGATCATGAAGAATTTTGACCTCAATTATCAACTCTTGTTCTTAACTTGATTCAAAATCTACTCTCAAAATTTTTTCTTTTAAACTAGTCAATTACTCATTAGGTTTTCTCTTAACTAGTCACCAATCTCTCAAATCTACTCTCCTTATTTTAAATAATCTTCTTTAAGACATTTTGGATAGGTCTTAGAAAAACTCAATGATTTATGTAGGTTTCAAAACTTACAAGAAATCAACCAACTATAGGTTTCTAAGATATTTATCTCTCATTCTCAAATTCTATCTTTTTTAAGTTGTTAGGTCTCTCTAAACCTAGTTGTTGCTCTAATAGGTTCATTTCTCAAAATAGAGTTTGTAGCTCTTAAAAATTATATTTCTAATAGTCTTTTATCAATTTTAACATGTTTTAACCCTTACCCAAGTTTATTTATCTCAAATCAACCAAAAATGCATCTTACCTTATGCACAACTTTCTCAAAAATGGTCTTCTATATGTGTACATAAAAATAGTCCTCTGTACCTATAATTTCAAACCTCTTATCAAACCAATGATACTTGGAATAAGTTATAAGATCCATTCCCCAATTTCTCATAAAGTTTCATACCTTATTTCTTAATTATTTGATTTTTATAGTTTTTTTACTCATGAAACCCTTACTTTGAATATACTCATAATTTCTATAGGTCGAGAGCTTAGCTAAGACTATTGTCAACATAGATTCTACATGTATTTGGTTTTTGAGACTGGTTGTCAAAGTTTAAGTTGTGGTTATAGAAATATGGTTCTTATTATTTATAATAAAAAACTAACACTATAAACATGTTTGGTGGGGATAACATCTATAACCAGGTTCTTGGCCTCTCATCAAGACCGATCGACAAACCCACCACCCATTCTAGCCACAAGAATGCCATCCCAATATAAGAAAATGCATTTTTAGCCTAAATTCAAACATGCATAAAATGAAACCTGTAAGTCATTTATTTGAACCATAATATCCATCCCATATCTATTTAATCCCTCTAATCACACCCTAGAGCACCCTGGTGGAATCTTCAAGAGCAATATGTTGGACAAGTAGCAGTGACAGGTCCAAAAATGCAACTTTTTGGCATTGAACAAACAACTTCTTGAGCTCTAACTACCATTTCTACCTCCAGGACCTCCATCTAAAAATATATTGCTTCAATCACATATATATAGGAAAATTACACTATCAACCACCATGATGTTCAAATCCACCCTAAAATTCATTTTCAATACCATTCAGGAGCACAAAAACACTAACAACAAATGTTGTTAAAGTTTAAGTTATGGTTGTCAAACTATAGTTTTGATGCTTCTTGACCAAAAATTGACACTTCCAACACATATGAGGGGGAGTATAATGTCTATTAATAGGTTCTTGGTCTCTCATTAGGCCTAATCGACAAACCCACCACCCATTCTGACGTCAAGAATGCCCTTCCTAATACATGAAAAATCTAATTTTTTAGTCGAAGTTCAAACATGCATAAAACTAAACTGATAAGTCATTTAAATGAACCTTTAGATCCTTCCCCTACCTCTTTAATCCTTCTAATCACACCCTATACAACTTAGTTAGAACCTTTGAGAGCAATCTATTAGATAAGTTACAGTGGTAGGTCCAAAAATACAACTTTTTGGCATTAAACAAGCAACTTCTTGAGTTCCAACTATCATTTCTATCTCTAGGACCTCCATCTAAGAATCTATCACTTTGATCACATCCAGATAGGAAACATATATGTTATCACATTTTTATGATGTTTAAATCCAACTAGAAGTGCATTTTCACTACCGTTTAGAAGTGCAAAAACATTGATAATAAATGTTGTCAAATTTTAAGTTGTGGTTGTAGAACTATAGTTATAATGCTTTGTGACTAAAAACTAACACTAAAAACACATCTAGGCGGTGGATAACATCTAGAACCATGTTTTTGGCCACCCATCAATCTTGATTGATGAACCAACCACCCATTTTGGCCTCAATAATGGCCTTCCCAATATAAGAAAAATGTAAATTTCTAGCCTAAGTTCAAACACACAAAATAAAACCTATAAATCAATTCTATGAGACATCATATCCATATTATTTCTCTTTAATCCATCTAGTAACACCCTATATTACTCAAGTGGAACCTATTCTCAATTATATTTTCACCCTTTAAGGACATGTCTCAGCTCTCCTCATCCAAGTGGCATAATTGAAACACCTCGAGGCTAAGAGTAGCTTAAGAATGAGGTGAATCTTTAGATAGGGATAGCTCCCTTAATATACCACTTATAGATAACTACTAAACCTATTATTTTGAGGTAAAAGGGAGAGATAAATATGAAATCAAAATATCCTAAAGGAGGTGATACACCAAATTGATTGATGACTACCAACTAGTTGCATGTCATACATGAAACCAAGAGACCAACTAAACATACACTTCTCTAATCTGAATCTTCTTATATCAATATTTTATTATGAGGTTGTGATGAATTTTTAGGCTAGGAAAACTAGACAAGAGGCCTATAATGGCACTATTTTAATAGACTAACTCACTCAACCTTGACACATCAATAGAACACTTCAGATGACCTACAAGAAGAAGCTTTTCAACTACAAATAAGAGTTTAAGACAACATGCTAAGGAAACAAGAGTTATCACTAAGCAAGATAAATAATCCAAGTAAAATGCATTATGAAAATTCATAAAATAGGTAAAAATTAGTTGTCTTTATTAATCCATGGCATGCAAATGAGTAGATCTTCATCATACTCAGGTGGAGCTTGTTTTACAAAGGCCAAAATGTCCAGTTTTTATAGAACTTGAGAGAGAGAGGAGAATATAAAAGTCCAAAGGTCACAAGGACACTTGTCAATATAAGTAAATGAGTTAATTTTTCATGAGAATAGGATGTGAAATGGACCATGAAAGGTTAGAAGAGACAAGTGGCTTCCTAAGTCATGAAATTCATGAAAAGTGCCATTAAATTACCTTTGTTGGATAAAAAAACTAACTTCATGATTTAGCCCTATTTGAACATCCCAAAAATAATTATGGACTAGTCTAATGATTGGAATAATAGGGAAGGGTTTTATATATGATTCTCCAAGAATTTTTTGTAGTCTTGAAAATCTAAAAACTACTAGAAGTGAGCCATCACTTCCTGTAGTAAAAAAAACTACTCCTTCCCACACCTTGCACACTTGGCTTCCAAAAAGGCATCATTATTCCATATAAATTCATAAAGTGGAGTGGATGAAACTTTTCAACACCCTCCATGGTCTTAGAGCCATTAGGAACACCTTAAAAAGTCTCTCACTTGGAGTTTTCACACTTCTCACCATTTTGCTCACTATGCTAGTTTAGACTGGCTAAGATGAGAGCTCTTTTAGGCACACTTAAATTTTTTTCTAAGGCATGAAATGGAAATAAGGAGTTATATTAAGTCTCAGGATTCCTTTCAAAGTTTATTCCATCTCTTGAAACCTCCTATAACTTACACAATGCATAAAATAGTTATAAATACCATGTTTTATACCCCATCCATATAATTTTGTATAGATAATCCTGATGGTAGGGAACCTAACTGAGTCTTCTACAACCTCCAATCACTGTTCTAGGAAAAATATGCCATTTTGGTGCATTATCTCCTTCATTTTCCACATTAGGTCTAGACTAAGGGTTTAAGAGGCTTTAGGCCTATTTTTGCTCTTAAGATTTGTTCATGAGGGTTGGACATTGGAATTTCAAACAAATTCCACAAATTTGATCTTCAAGGCCCCTGTTAACCCCTCCAAACATCCTTACCTCCATGTAAATCCTCATGAAAGGTGTGAGCATTTGAAGTTACTTTGTAGAGCTCTTTTCTCTATTTTTCACAGGCTTGAGTTGGTTTTGAGCTCAAAAATGCACTATTTGTGATTTATCTACATACTAAGAGATTTATCACATCCTAAATGACCACACAAATATGCTATAATAGGTTAGAATGCTAACCTCATGTGAAAAGTGAGAGTGACTCTCTATTTGGCTTCTATACCTAGTAGGCCTCACTACAAGTTTGAGGGTCTAGGCCATCTTATTAGGATTCCTCCCTCTGTGAGATGTTTCCATGTTTTCTCTGGGTGTAATGAAAATTTAAAAACCTCCTTGTAATGTCCAAATAGCTCTTGGTCCACCCTTATAGCCTTATCCTTTAAAACCTACCAGTTTTGACTCTAGGGATGTGTATGAAATAAAATAGAGGGTACTTCCCCTATTACCTAAAAAAAGTGAATATTATATAGGCTTACTCAAGTCATAGATACCCCATACACAAAAAATTATCCCTTGATTAGGTCATTTGACCCTTCAAAAGCTTCAAATTTCAAGACAAACTTCTTAGAAAATGGACTATATGCAAGGTTTTGTTTTATGGACTATATGATGCTTGTTGGGAGTCCATATCTATTATATATCCACTATAAAAATCCTATATATATTTTCATGATCATGATGGATGTTATCCATTATCCATTTATCTTTCCAACCTATCACACACTCTTTCATACACTTTTCTTAGGTTCACTGTCACGACTTAGTTACAACTGACTGTGTTTCCTATAGAATAAGGGTCAACCTATAGATGTTCCTAACTATTTTAAGTTTTAAATAATGTCTAGAAAATCTTAAGAGTTTCTTTGAGTCATTTTTTGTTGTCCATAATATTCAATCCTCTTTAGGTGGAATTTAGGTCATGATCACTCCTTTCATCTATTTAAAACCATATTTCATCTTCCAACCCTAGTGATTCCATGTTTAAGTTTCCATCTTAGACTGTTTGCTCCTATAGTTAGTTGTACGTGTACATTTTGCTTGATGGAATACCTATAGGTGCATGTTGAACCTTAGAACATCACCAATAAACTCCTCTTGATGATATTTTAGATCATAAATGTTACTTTCACCATTTTAAATCATTCATATACATTTGTAATGGTCTAGTTTTGCAATTTTAGGTGAAGAGTCTAATTGGAGCTTAAACCTGTAGGTTTCACTAATGAACCTCAATAGTCATAGGTACATGTTTGAGCTTCCCTAACAAGAAAAACAAAAGAATAATCCACCCTCTTCCTTTTGTAATTTGAACCCCTATGTCAGAGATACAAGTTATGCTCACTTGGGTGCATCAAAAGTTCTTGTAACCTTATTGTAATATTTCAACAAAAAGCTTAGGTGCTCTATTTTCCTATTTTAGGGAAAAGATCCATGAACATAGGGTTTTCAACTTTGGAAATAATCTCATATTTTGATTATATAATTAACATTACAAGCATGTGTATTATGATCTCTTAAACACTCTAAGACACAAAGGAAGGTTCTAACTTTTCCAACTCTTCCATTAAGAGTTCTCAACTCCCTATGGTACCACCTATAGGTGAATATTCTCACATACAGGTAGTGAGGATGAGAAATGTAGGTAGTATATAGATTTACATGCTTGTGATTAATTTTATGCCTTTACCAAGTTATAAAATGGATGATTTTAAATTTTAATGATCCCATACTAGTCCTAAACGTCCTTCCCATGTGTTTTCTCATGAATGGTACATGTAAGTACACCTGTAATGTTGTAGACTTGATAGTTAAAGGAAAACCATGGGTAAATGCATGTTTATAGGTATAAAACTAGTTATAAAACTTTTCAAAGTCTAAAATTGGTTCTTCCAACCTTAAAATACCTCCAAAAAATAACAAATACCTTTATGTCATGGGTTTAAATCCTGTATATGTACCTCAGCATTGAGCAAAGTAGAACCATGGGCTGTGTAGGAGCATTATTCATCATAGTCTTATCTTGGACCATTTGGAGATGTTTTATTTTATTGATCATGTTTTAATACTCTTCCAAACATATTATAGACCTCTCAAACACCCTTATGAATGCTTCACACCTCAAAGTACCATGGTCACAGTCAGGAACAAGTAGAAAGTTGACTATGCATGCTAATGTGATTGTGTATTCAATGAATATTGCTTTAGGGAACGATATTTAAAGATAAGGGGACCAAGATGAGATTAAAAAAATGTTTATTAAATTATCTACACCTTATAAAACATTATCAAAGCATGGAGATATGAAAATAGTGAAAATAGGCCTGTCATCCCAAATAAGACTAGTCTACAAACTAGAGATGATTCACCCATAAAAATACCATAGAAAATGAAAAAATGAATGTAAAACATTAAATTAGGGATTAAAAATCCTATGGAATAAAACTTAGAAACTATATTTAATGAAATCATCCAAAAAAGAGCAAAACCTATAGAGTGCATAGATTAGTAAGCAAAATAGATATGACAACTTCTTAAGAATAGTTAATGAAAAAAAGTCACCATTATTAAAAAAAAAACATAAAATTTAATATTAATAAGTTTAATTTCACCTCCAAAAGGTGTTTTACTTATAATTTCTCCAACTATCCATACCAAGCAAAAACCTGCTGACTAGTTCTATGTGTCTAGAAGGGCAAAGCAGGAACATAATGGTTTTAACTTAAATTTTGCACTTCCATAAAATTTAAATCATGTAAATGAGTTTGATGAATAGTAATAGTCACTTGATGACCTTTTCCCATGTGTCACCCTCCCTCATAGCCCATACAAGTGCCAAACTCTCCCTTTTTTAGTTGATTACTTGATATTCAGTTAGATAACCTACAAGATTCAAATGGGACTAACATTATTGATAGGTAATCTAACATATTGGATTTTGGAAATTATATTAGGACACTTTTACACCTTGAAAACTATACCACTTACATTTATAATGAAAAGCCTTCTAAATGACTTAAAGTGGCATATAGATTAATTAGACTAAGACCAAAATATAGCACTAAATGACATAAAAATACCTATAATACACTCTATGACATAATAATATAACCCTAAAACATTTAAAAATCATTTTTTTTGCATAGGGGTCCCAATTTGACTTGTAGGGTCAAATTTGGTCAACAAATTGGTGACTCATAGGGGTGGTATGCATTATATACTAAAGATCAATAGCCTTATCAATCCATTGGACTTAAGGAGTCATCTAAATTTTGAGACAAACAAGAAAACTTGACACTTTGAAACAAGCTTTAGCCAAGACAAGATAACTAATTTCCTCAACCACATAAAATAAAGGACACACTCAATAAAAATAAACACACATGTGCTCAAAGTACTTAGGAAAAGAAGAAAGCAAACAACTATGTACAACTAAAAATTAAGTATACCTCCCTCCTGGGTCAAAGGGGAAGTTTAAAACCTTGCTTCATGACATGAATGATTTAGTGAGACATGTATCCTTTTGAACTTTAGCATTGATACCTCCATCTTCTTTATGGTGTTTGGCAACTTCATAGGTATGATGTTCAATGAGAACCAAGTAGATCCATATAGGTTGACTTTGGAAATGGACTCTTCTTACATCCAAATAATCTCAACCTTCTCATATACTTGGCCCTTGATGTGTAAGTTTAAAAATATGGTAGTCCTCTTAGCCTTTCTCTCCTCCTTGACATAATGTGCTTGATGTTTGGAAGCACCAATATTTCCTTTACCATGTTCCCACATCCTAGAATGTGGTTTTACCTTAAATGGAGCTCTTGACTATCCTTTAAGTAAAAAAATATCTACCTTAACATCGTTATCCATGTATACAACTTCTTGTACACTAGCATCATCAAATGGATTCATGATAGTAGGTTTTTGACCAGTAGAATGACCTTCATCTTTATGTTTTATTTAACACTGAAGCTCATGTTTATTAGACTCATCATCAAAATTTTCATCAGATATGAAATATTTTGGAGAAGAAAAATATTTACTCAACTTATCAAATTTCTTGCATATGACTTTGGCCATAAATATTCTTCCTCATGAAAGTCATCTTCAAGAGTTTTTTCTTCTACCTTGGTCTCATGAGACTCTCTTAGGACTGCCACTTATTGAGGAGTGACTTGACCTTCATCCTTGATAGTACACTTCATGATTGAGATGTTCATCCACAACTTCATGATTAGACATTGAGTCTTCTTCAGATACCTCTCTCTTCAAGTCTTGGTCACATTCCTCATGGATACACATCCCCTAAATAATGGAGGCATTAAAGTCTACTTCAAGGACACACATCCCTTCAAATATGGAGTCATCAACTTATGGATTATCCTTTTGTTCACCAAGGGGAGTCCCTATGGTGATTTATTCCTAATAGTCACTCATGAGATCTTTTTGATCAGCCATGAATTGAGTTTGCTCTTCTTCACTTGCTTCTCTCAATATAGGCTCTTCCTCAAGAAGGGGTGAGGTGGAAGGTTGATGGATAGGCTCATGTGAAGGATATGGAATATGAGGTGAAGAGGAAGGTTTATGAATTTAAGATGGAGTGTGAGGGGTAGGAGAAGGATTATGATTGGAATTAGGAAAGATAAAATCACTATTAAGCTCATAGGGAAGTGAATTCTTAGATTGATTAGAAGGACTAACATCTACATAAGTAGGAACTACATTTTTCCAATAATATATTTCTATATAATCTATGGAATCATCTATTTCCATATGACAAGACCCATAGGAGTACTCTTGAGGCTAATAGGCATCATGGTATGAATGATAGGTCTCATATTGGGACTGATAGAGAGGTGTTTCTTGATAGGTTTCTTGGTAGCCTTCCTCATAGGGTTGTATAACAACATGGTGTCCATATGGAAAGGGAAATGAAGGTATATAGGGATGCCATGGCTCATAGGACTAATAGCCATTTTGATAAGACTATTGAGGATTAAAATGTGGTTCATAAAAAAGTTGGTAAGGAGGTTCATGATAGGGTTATTGGACATAGCTATTCATATCAAATATATATGTTAGATGAGAGAAAAAAATTGATCAAAAAATCAATGAAATATACTTGGGTTACTTATAATAAGAATATATCATTCATAATCACCATTGGTGCTAACTTGATTGCTTCCAAAAGATGATTGAGGAGAGGCACATCAACAACCTTCTAACTCTCTTAGACCTTTGTCCCATCGATCATTCCAAAACTTGTTATCACTTGGATTCTCACCCTTTGAGGATATGTCTCAGCTCTCCTCATATAAGTGGCATAATTGAAACACTTCTTGGCTGTGGGTAGCTTAAGAATAGAGTGAATCTCTAGATAGGGCTAGCTCCCTTGATGTACCACTTGTAGATCACTACAAAACCTATACTTGTGAGGGAAAAGGGAGAGAGAAAATTGAAAGCAAACTATCCTAAAAGAGGTGATACACCAAATTGATTGATGACTACCAAATAGATGTATGCCACACATGAAACCAAGAGACCGACTAAACATACACTTTTCTAATATGAATCTTCTTACATCAATATTTCATTATGAGGTTGTGATGAATATTTAGGATAGGAATACTAGACAAGAGTCCTAGGATGGCACCATTTGAATAGACTAACTAACTCAACCTTGACACATCAATATAACACTTCACATGACTTGTAAGAAGTTTTACAAATACAAATAGGTGAGAGAATAAGATAACATGCTAAGGAAACAAGAGTTATCACTAAGCAAGATCAATAATCTATGTAAAACACACTATTAATAGTTATAAAAGATGTAAAAATTAGTTATCTTTATTTATTCATGGTATGAAAATGAGTAGGGATACACCATACTTAGGTGGAACATGTTTTACAAAGGTCAAAATGGCTAGTTCTTATAGAAATTGAGAGAGAGAGGAGAAGAGAGAAGTATAGAGGTCATAAAGACACTTGTAAAGCTGAGAAAATTAGTTACTTATGCATGAAAAGAGAATGTGAAATGGACCATGTAAGGTCAGAAGAGACAATGGTTTCCCAAGTCATGAAACTCATGAAAAGTGGCATGAAATTCCCTTTACTAGCTCAGAAAACTTCCTTCATGGTTTAGCCCTACTTGAACATCCCAAAACTAATTAAGGATAATTTTAATTATTGCACTAAGAGGTAAGGGTTGTAGACATTCTTCTCCATGAATTGGTTGTAGTCCTGATCATCTCAAAACTTATAGAAGTGAGCCATCACTACTTGTAGTCAAATAGGCTCCTCCTTCCCACACCTTGCACACTTGGCCTCCAAAAAGGCATCTTTTTTCCATGAAAATTTTTATAAGGGAGTGGATGACACTTGGAAAGACCATCTAAGGCCTTAGAGGCATCAGGCACACCTTAAAAATTCTCTCACTTAGAGTTTTTACACTTCTCACCATCTTGTTCATTATGCTAGTTTTCACTAGCTAAGATGAGAGATATTATAGGCACACTTAGGAGTTTTTCCAAGGCATTAAATGGACATAGGGAGTTATATTAATTCTAAAGCTTCCTTCCAAAGTTGATTTCATCTCGTAAAACCTCATATAACCTACATAATGCATAAAATAGTTATAAATATCATGTTTTGTACCCCATCCATATAATTATATACAACTAATATTGATGTTATGGAGACTAAATGAGTCTTATATAACCTCCAATTGGTGTTCTAGGAAAACTATGCCATTTTGGTGTATTATCTCCTTCATTTTCCACATCAAGTCTAGAATAAGGATTTAAGAGGGTTTAGAACTACTTCTACTTTTAAGCTTTGTTCATGAGGGTTAGACATTGGAATTTCAAAAAAATTCCACAAATTTTATCTTTAAGGTCCCTATTAACCCCCCATACTTCATTGACCTCCATGCAAAGCCTCATGAAATATGTGAGCATTTGAAGTTACCTTGTCAAGCTCTTTGCATAGGCCTATGTTGGTTTTGATCTCAAAAATGGACTATTTATGATTTATTCTAAAATGACCCCAAAATCATTCTCTAATAGTTTAGAATGCTCACCTCATGTGAAAAGTGAAAGTGACTCTCCATTTGGCTTCTAGGCCTAGCCATGCCTAGTTGGCCTACCTACAAGTTTGAGGGTCTGGGCCATCATATTAGGATTCTTACCTCTATGAGATGTTTCATGTTTTCTCTAGGTGTAATTAAAATTTACAAACCTCCTTGAAATTTCCAAATAGCTCTTGGTACACCTTTCTATCCTTATCCTCTAAAACCTACCAGTATTGACTCTAGGGAAGTACCCTCTATCTCAAAAAAAATAGAGGGTACGTCCCCTATTCCCTTAGAAAAATTGAATATTATAGGGGATTATTTAAGTCATGTAGACATTCTATACATAAATTTATCCCTTGATCAGGTCATTTGACTTTAAAAGCTTCAAATTTCAAGATAAACCTCTTAGAGAAAGCACTGTATGCAAGGTTTTGTTTTATGGACTGTCAATTGTAGATGTACATTTTACATAATGGAATACTTTTAGGTGCATGTTGGACCTTATAAAATCACCACTCAACTCCTCTTGATGATATTGTAGATGATAAATGTCACTTTAACCATTTATAATCATTCATATACATTGGTAATGGTCTAGTTTTATAATTTTAGGTGAAGAGTCTAATTGGAGCTCAAACCTATAGGTTTCACTAATGAACTTTGGTGGTTAGAGGTGCATGTTTGAGCTTATCTAACAAGAAAACCAAAGGAATAAACCACCCTCTTCCTTTTGAAATTTGAACCCCTATGTGAGAGCTATAAGGTATGATCATTTAGGTGCATAAAAATTCCTTGTAACCCTATTGTAAGATCTCAACAAAAAGCACAGGTGCTCTATTTTCTTATTTTAGGTAAAAAGTACCTAAACATAAGCCTTTCAACTTTGGAAATAATCTCATATTTTGATTATCCACTTAACATTCCAAGTATATGTATTATTATATCTTCAACAATCTAAGACTCCAAGGAAGGTTCTAACTTGTCCAGCTCTTCCATTGAGAGTTGTCATCCCCCTGTGGTACCACCTGTAGTTGAATATTCTCACATATAGACAATGATGATGATAAATGTAGGTAGTATGTATATTAACATGTTTGTGATCAATTTTAGGCCTTCACCAATTTCTAAAATGGATGATTTTCAATTTTAATGACCTCATACCAGTCCTAAACTCTTTCCCATGTGTTTGCTCATGAATGGTACCTATAGGTACACTTGTAATGTTGTAGACCTGGTAGTGAAGGAAAAACCATGGGTACATGCATGTCTATAAGTATACAACTAATTATAGAAATTTTAAAAGTCTCAAATGGGTTATTCTAACCTTGAAATACCTCCAAACAAGATCAAATATCTTTACTTCATGGGTTTAAATCCTATAGATGTACCTCAACATTGAGTAGAGTAGAACAATGGGCTATGTAGGAGCATTAGTCATCATATTCTGATCTTATACCATTTAGATATGTTTTATTTTATGGATCATGTTATAATACTCTTACCAACATATTATGTACATATAAAATACCCTTATGAATGTTTCACACTTCAAAGAACCATGGTTATAGTCAAGAACAAGCAAAAAATTTGACTGTGCATGCCAATGTGACTGTGTATTCCATGAAGATTTATTTGGGGAAATATATTTAAATATGAGGGGACCAAGAAGAAATTGAAAACATGGTGATTAACATATCTACACCCTCTAAAACATTATCAAAGCATGGAGGTTTAAAAATGATGAAAATAGACTTGTCATCCCAAAGAAGACAGTATACAAACCTAAGATGATTTTCCTATCAAAAAATCTTGGAAAATGAAACCAAAAATTTAATACATTATATGATGTATTAAACATCTTATGTAATCAAACTCAGTAACTAGATTGTATGAAATCATCCAAAAAAGAGCAAAACCTATAAGGTGCATAGATTAGCAAGAAAAATAGATAGGCCAAATTATTAATAATTTTTCATGAAGAAAAATTAACCATTAATAAGTTTAATAATAAGTTTAATTTCACCTTCCAAAGGCATTTTACCTATAAGTTCTCCAACTATCTGTACCAAGCATAAACCTGCTGACCAGTTCTGTGTGTCTAGAAGGGCAAATGAGTAGAACATTTTCAGATTGAATTTGGAACTTTCAGAGCATTTAAATAATGTATATTAGTTTTATTAATATTAATATTCATTTAATGACCTTCTCCCATGTGTCACCTTCCCTCATACATTGTACAAGTGCCAAACTCTCCATTTTTAGTTGATTACTTGATCTTCAGTTAGATAACCTATAAAATTCAAATGGGACTAACATTCATGAAAAATAATCTGACCTATTGGATATTTTAAATCATATTAGGACACTTTCACACCTTGAAAACTATGCCACTTACATTTATGACCCCTAAAAGCCTTTTAAATGACTCAAATTGACGTATAAATTAATTAGACTAAGACCAAGACTAATATAACATTAAATGATATCAAAAGACCTATAATACACCCTATGACATAATAATAGACCCTTAAAATATATAAAAATCAATTTTCTTACCTATAGGGGTCCCAATCTGACCTATAGGGTCAAATTTGGTCAATAGAACCTTTGAGAATTCATTGGACAAGTTACAATGAGAGGTCCAAAAATTCAACTTTTTGGCATTGAAAAAGCAACTTCTTGAGCTCTAAATACCATTTCTACCTATGGGACCTCTGCCTAAGAATCTATCTCTTTGATCACATCTAGATAGGAAAATTACATGTTATCACACTACTATAGAGAGGATTACAACACAAATTAGTCACACATTAGTCCATAAATAATTAAACATGCATAAAGAACTAACCAACCAAGCCTATCTATTACTATGGGAATTAAAAAGGATAGCAAGAAATAAATTAAATAAAGCAACACCATGTTACCTTCCCAAATGGATTCACCATACCCATGTGGCTCAAAAGCATGTTCTCCCTTGATCAAGCATTCTTGTATTTGTCAATAATGGTGGTAAGCCCTTCTAATGCCTTAAGAACACTCCATAAAACCTAGGCTCATGATTCCAAATCACTAAACTAGCCTATAAATTATTCTTTCAAGAAAAATTTATGATCAAATGCAAAGCCTTGTGGAAAGAATTTAACATTATAACTTTGCAATATTCAAGCTTAAAATTCATGTTCATGACATCTCTATTTATAGATTTTTGAGATTGGTCATGATCAACCAGCTTGTCCATATAAAGATTGAGATGTGTGGCCATGGATAATCCTAATATTTGGAATTAAATCCATAATTATCTTCATCATGACCTTGGAATAAGGGGCATTGAAGAGGTATGTGAGGCATTGACTAGTCCAGGGTGACCCATAATCTTGATATTATTGGCATTTATGGCCTAGGGATGTCTTCCCAAGAAATGATGTCACTTGATGATGTAATTAATAGGAATCAATTTTCAAAAATAAATATTCAAAAACTCCCATGTAAAATCCACTTAAGCCCTTGATTTGGATTAATTAGCCTTAAACAAGGTTAATCAACATTTGTGCAATTATATGAAAATTGGGCCTCAATTAATCAAAATGGTCAGAAAGTCATATTATTGAGTTATAATTTGACTCGAGAAGAATTAGAAGGTGACGTTATATGTTCTAAAACCATATTTCCATTTAGGATGTTTCCAACACAAAATAATAAAGGTACATGACATGTACTACTGAATTTAGGAGAAAAGAGTGATCCAGAGCACAAAAGGCAAAATCATCATTTTGAATCAAAATGAATTGATCAAAGTTAGCTAACCCATAAATTGCATTGCCCCATTTAGGGATACTTTGACCTAAATTGGCACTTTTAAATGAAAATTTCAAACCATTTAGCATGTTTTATGGATTTTTACCTAAAATGTGCATTTGAGTGCAATTTGAGTAAGATTAACAAGTTCAACATAAATGTTGTTAGGAATTGGATGTCTATATTTTGCCCTTGTTTGAGAAAGTGTAAAAAGACATTCAGGTGAAGAAATGTCTTTTCAAATAGAAGAGTTGTCAATAATAAATTGGAATAGACCCATAATGCCCCCTTGAGAAGACATACTAGGATGAAAGAGAAAGATGGACTCTCAAAAAGAGAGAGAAAGTGAGAGGTTAACCCACAAAATAGATCACATATAGATGAGCTAAGATTAACAATTTCAACATAAATGTTGTTAGGAATTGGATGTCTATATTTTATCCTTGTTTGAGAAAGTGTAAAAAGACATTCAGGTGAAGAAATGTCTTTTCAAAGAGAAGAGTTGTCAATAATAAATTGGAATAGACCCATAATGCCCCCTTGAGAAGACATACTAGGATGAAAGAGAAAGATGGACTCTCAAAAAGAGAGAGAAAGTGAGAGGTTAACCCACAAAATAGATCACATATAGATGAGCTAATGCTTGCACACATGATTATCATCAATGATCAAAATATAATTAGAGGTATAATAGGCCCTAGAGATAAGGGGAATTGAAAATATATAATCCATAAATGTAAGGGACACACTGTAAACATACCCAATCTGAGAGTACAAGTTATACGCTTATGACATTGATCAATCCCAAGATAAGTTACATACTAAAATATTTCCATCACAGGTGTTAATGTGGAGAGCTTGGAATTAGAGGAAAAGAGAGAGCATTCTACTTTAGGAAGGGAAGCACCACTAGAATGGGGTCTCTAAAGAGAATATAATAAGTACTTTAGTAGAGTAGATTTGATCGTGATAAGATAGTTTTACCCTAGTAGGGTAAATTTTGACCATTGATAAAGAATAAATAATGATTTTTACCCTATATATCTGATTTGATTTGGATGGTGTTCAGATTTTGGGCCTCAGCATGGGCAATTGGCAATCAAAAATAACTCAAGGATATAATTGAAAAGATAGGTTAAAGGAGTGGATGCAAATGTACATGCAATGGTGTAATGGCTTAGAAAGCCATATAAAACCAAGCATATGAGAATGCACAAAGTGATGAGAGAGATGAAAAGAATAATGGAGATAGCTAAGCTAACCTCAATAGAAATTGAGTGCTACCTACATAGTTCCATGGACTCATGTTCCAACATGAACTTCAGGCCAATGTAGTTCACCCAAGTCTGGGAGAGAATGGAATGAGGAATGATGAAAAATGACCAAGAATTGATTAGACTTATAATGTATTAAAAGAGATGCACATATAAGCATAGATAAAGAAGCCTAAAATGCATGCTACCTACAATCCTAATACCGTCTCATGAGCCTAGGTTTTACAAAGTGTTCTTGAGAACCATTCATCAGAGCTAATATTGATGTTAAGATGTTGAGACCTGAGCACAAATTTCTTTCTATATCAAAATAAATTAGGCATCATAAGTATGGATAAATTAGAATGACATAAGATTTCAATTGCACTAAGCCATTTCAAATGTGAATATCTATAACTAAGGATAATGGTAAAACAATAAACAATGATAATTGTTCCCTAATTAAAGAGGAACAATGATAGAAGAAATGGGGAAGAGAAGAAAAAGAAGGGGTTGGCTAAGCTGACTCTAGATGTATAAGATAAGTAGATGTTACCTACATAGTTCCATGGATGCATGTTCCAACATGAACTTCAAGCTAAAAATGGTGATTAGACCATCATGATTTATAAAATTTGGAAGATACGATAAATAAATGAGAATGGTCTGGAAAACAAGATGTTGATGAGATGAAAAAGAATGATCTTGAAATATGGCAAGTGCATGGGATAAGATGAAATGAACTGGTGTTTTTGTGCTTGCAAAATGGCAAGAGCATAGCATGGTGGAATGGGAATGTACAAATGTATGGAAACATGAGACAATGTTTTTGTTCTTTTATGGATCATGTTTTGATGTTTTGGTATTTTCGAAGTATTTCAAATGTTTTTGGTTTTTTTGGGATAAAATATGCACAAGGTGGGACCATCTAGTCAAGAAGATGGATGTCTTGAGAGTATAGGTTCTAATAAAATAACTAAGCCAACTGTAATATCCCATGCTCATAAATCTATGAGATTGAGGTTCTTGATAAAACAAAAAAGAGTAGCAAATGTTAGAACTAAGAAGATTCATCTATTCACTCATTTGAAGCTACACAAGACTGTCCTGGCTGAACTACTTTATGGAACCACTATTGAAGATGTTTATAATGTTCATGAGACATAATCAAGATCATAATTGGTCAAGGGATAAAAAGTGTTCAAGATTATAACATTCCTTAGACATAATGAAGAATATGCCCCTTAAAGAGAGCAATCCAAAATGGGATGAAGAATGTGTTCAAAGTGACAAGGATTTAAAGCCTTTACTATCAAAAATCATGAAAATTGGACCAGGGTAGTATAAAATATGTTCAAAGTAAGATAAAAGGGTGGGATAAAATTATGATAGCATAAGTTGCTCCCAAGTCAAGGGTCTTATAGATAATGGTTCAAATATATTCATGTGTAGAACCTCTTAAGGTGTATGATGTTCATGGGCTCTGAAGGTTCTTCACCATTAGGTTTAGCCAGTTGATATGTTCTTGATCCATAGTTTGTTATGACAATATATGGTCCTAACCAATTAAGCTAAAACTTGCCTTTCTTTTTGGGTTCAACATTCATGTTATTTTGGTTCTCTTTTAAAACTAAGTCACCAATCTCAAATTCTTGAGGGAGAATGCATTTTTTATAGCTTTTCTACAATATATTCTGATAGGCCTATAAGTTTTCTAGGGCAACTGAATGCTTACTGTCAATAAGTTCTAGTTTGTGTAGTCATGAGGTTCTATAGTCTTCATTATCTTCAATGTGTTCCATTGATATTATTCATGATGAGATCTCAATCTCAGTTGGGATGATAGCTTCAGTGCCAAAAATAAGGGAGTATGGAGTAGCTCTAATTGGGGTGTGATGATTGGTTCTATAAGCCTAGAGGACATGAAAGAGTTTCAAGTGCCAATTATGGCCAGCATCATTGACAATCTTCTTTAAGATGGCTAGACTGGTTCTATTTGATGCCTATTCTTGTTTGTTACCTTGTGGGTTATATGGAGTGGATTCCTTGTACTTGATCATGAATTTTTCATAAAGAGATTTCACATCTTGGTTCATAAAGGATCCACCATTATCAGATATAATATGGGTTGGGATGTCATATCAACAAATAATATGGTAATGAATGAATTTGGCTATTTATTTCCCAATAACATAAGTGAGAGGAATGGCCTCAATACACTTGGTAAAGCACTCAGTTATAGTCAAAATGTGCTTATGGCCATCTAAATATGTTGGGTTAATTTTCTCAATGAGGTCGAGACCCCATGTTGAGAATGACCATGGTGTTATAATCAGTTGAAATGGTAAGGAAGGTGCATGTATCAAGTTTCCATGTTGCTAACAAGGAACACACTTCTTTACATAATTACAAGCATATATCTTCATTTTGGGCCAATAATAACCAATTATGAGGAGTTTCTTTTCTAGGACTACACCATTGGTATGGGCCCCACACATTCCTTCATGAACCTCCTTTAGTGCCAGCTTGGATTCTCTCAAAGATAAATAATGAAAAAGTGTTCCATGATAGCCTTTTTGATAAAGCATGTTTCCAAGGAGGATATAATGTGTCAAGTGATGAAGGAATAGTTTATTTTTCTATTTGGAAAGGTTGGCAGGAAATACAAGGCTATGGAAATAGTTATAAAAATCTTGGTACCATGGTAACTCAGGTGAGGGATTAGGATCAACAATGGTGCATACCCTTTCTAATATGATAGAATATGTGCTAGTTGAAAAATATTTTAAATCAAGAACTGATGCTTTTCATCACTATCATGCATTTGAAGCATGGAACCAATTATTTCTATGTCATTGACATATATGCTGTTGACTCACGAGACTTGTTCAAACTGTAAAGATTTAAAATGTTTTTTGAGGTTATCAATAATTTGCCTGTAAGGAACTAGCTTATCATCCTTTGTTTGATACTAGTCAGTTGTTTGATTTATGATTAACTACAAATATGCATAGAAATTTAAGTTTTGAATGTCCCATTGTATGGCAAGATAGAGCCCTACAACCAATGCCTCATATTCAGCCATATTGTTTATACACTAAAATTGTATATGGAATGCTTTGGGGATGAAATCCCCTATGATATGATCAATAATATGCCAGCTCTAGACCCTTGGGATGTGAAGGATCCATCAAAATAGAGCATCCACTATTCAGGCTCTTGTGATGCTTGTTCTATCATCATGATAGAATCATCTGGAAGTCAAAGTTGAGAGGTTGAATGGCTGTAATAGGAGCTTCTACAAGTTGGTCAATAAGAACTTGTCCTTTGATTGCCTTTTCATTTTGGTACTCAATATCAAACTCAATGAGGAGCATAATCTATTTATCCATGCATCCTTGAATAGCTACTTTAGATAAGAGGAACTTGAGAGGATCTACCTTGGTGATAACAATAATTTTGTTATTTAGCATATAATGCCATAATGTTTTAGTGGAGAACACCATAGATAAACATGCCTTCTCAATAGGTATATAATTATGTTCATAGGCTACCAATGTGCATCTTAAATAATAAATAACATGTTCCTTATCATGATCATCATGTTGAGCCAAAATTACTACTAGTGCATGTTCTATGGTTGATATATAAGGAAGCAGTGGCTTTCCTTGTGTTGGAGGCCATAAAACTAGTAGATTGGCCAAGTATGTTTTAAGATTTGCATATTTTCTTTGATAATCTTCATCTCACTGAAATTTTACCCCTTTCTTTAGGAGGCGGGTAAATGGGTGGCACTTATCTACCAATTGAGAAATGAACATGAGTATAGACTAGATCTTGCCTTGTAGACCTTGCAATTATTTAACATTATTTGTTGGAGGAATTTCCATAATAACATTGACCTTTTTAGGGTTGAGTACAGTGGCTTTCCTTGTGTTGGAGGCCATAAAACTGGTAGATTGGCTAAGTATGTTTTAAGATTTGCATATTTTCTTTGACAATCTTCATCCCACTAAAATGTTACCCCTTTCTTTAAGAGGTGGGTAAATGGGTGGCACTTATCTACCAATTGAGAAATGAATCTGAGGATAGACTAGATCCTACCTTGTAGACCTTGCAATTATTTAACATTATTTGGTGGAGGAATTTCCATAATAAAATTGACCTTTGTAGGGTTGAGTGCAGTGGATTTCCTTGTGTTGGAGGCCATAAAATTGGTAGATTGGCCAAGTATGTTTTAAGATTTGCATATTTTCTTTGACAATATTCATCCCACTAAAATGTTACCCCTTTCTTTAAGAGGTGGGTAAATGGGTGGCACTTATCTACCAATTGAGAAATGAACCTGAGTACAGACTAGATCTTGCCTTGTAAACCTTGTAATTATTTAACATTATTTGGTGGAGGAATTTCCATAATAAAATTGACCTTTGTAGGGTTGAATTCAATCCCTCATTGTGATACAATGAACCTTAGAAATTTTCTTGATGTGACTCCAAAGACACATTTATTAGGATTCAAGTGGATTTTATATACATGAAGCCTCTCAAATATTCTTTGTATAATGTTAGGGTGTCCCACTCTTGTTCTTTATTTTTCTATTATATCATCAATATAGTCCTCGACAATGTCATGCATCATGTCATAAAAGATGACAATCATTGCACATTGATATGTGGCTTTAGCATTCTTCAAAGCAAATGGCATGACTTGTTAATAGAATGTCCCCCATGGAGTGGTGAACATAGTCTTATGCTAATCCTCAAGGGCTATCTTGATTTGATTGTAACCACAAAACCATCCATTAAGGATAACATCTCATACCCAGAAGTTAAGTCAATAATCATGTTGATGTTGGGCAAAGGAAAATCATCTTTAGGGCATGCTTTATTGATATCATGAAAATCAATACAAACACATATGCCTAGGTTATTTTTACTCACTGGTAATATGTTAGAAATCCATTTAGAGGAGTCTAGTGGTCTGATAAAGTTGGCTCCTAACAACTTTTCCAACTCATCCTTAACCAAAAGGGTGATGTGTGGAGGCATCTTTCTCAAAATTTGCTTGACTGGTTCAGCATCAAGGTGATGCACAACTAAATCTAGGTCTAATCCTGGCATGTTAGAGTATGTCCATGTAAAGATGTCTATAGAATCCTTAATAATGGATATAATGTGTTCACATTCTACTTCAGTAAGGGAAACTCTAAGATAAACAATTTTGGGATCCTCATGGGTTCCCTAATTCACTTTTATTGTACCCTCCATAAGGAGTGTGGATCTATCTTCTAGAATTATAGGCAATGTATGGTCATGATCATCTTCCTCTACTATATCTTCTTTTTATTCTTCCAAAATATCTAGATAATATGAAGAATCAAAATCTGCCATCTCAGGTAAAAATTGGCAAAAACCTCTAGAAAATTAAGAGCAAGATGATCAAATATTTGATGTTGTTCTGAAGAGATGCTTGTATTAGCTATGGAACTTGGGCTAGATGGAATTTCTATGTCCTAAGGGGATGAGAAAACTTTCCCACTTGGGAGTACCTGAAATAGGTTTTCAATCAAAGGCTTATCTTTATCTTTACTTTTTCCCTGATTAATAAGTGCCTCAAAGAGGTTTTCACCTGAAGAGCTCGATGTTTGTTCTTTATTATGACTAATAAATTTTGTTTGATCTCCAAAGTAGGTAGAAAAATTCAATGAAAATCAAAACCATGCTTATGATCACCAATGGGGAATGCATCTCATAGGCCCATGTATTCTATAATTGATTCTTCATTTTAAAACTCATCGATGCATGATTGAATTTTATTGATCCCAATATATGAGTTTAGGATGGTAAATGCATAGGTTACAGTGAGGGTTTGCTTTAAGATGGGAAGCACCAATGGTAAAGATATAATATCCTACTTTAGGAAGGGAAGCACCATTAAGATGGATTTTTGCTTCAAGATGGGAAGCTCCAATAGGTGTTATGGTCAATATAGCATTTCAATCAAATAAATCTAAGTCAACAACCTCATCAAAAAGGCTATAATGGGATGTTGTGTCACTGCTAACAATCTCATTACTAGTCACTTTGAAGGAGTCACTATCAAATGTTATGAGGTCATCCTCTGGTGGTTTAAATCCAAGACCATGATTCCAATTGACAACTCCAGCTGATAAGGGTTCTAAAATTCCTTGCGCCTATGGACCAATGCATTTCCCTATATAGTCAAGATGATCCATTATCCTATTAGGGATTAGATACTTTAGATTTTGTAAATAATATTCAAGGCCTCTAGAATATAACCAATCTCCCTTAATAAAAGCCTCTCAATCTTTCTTTGGTGCAATTATAGGTACAAAAACCACAGGAGGTTTGGTTACTTCTTCTTTGGTTGCCAAATCTGATTAGGTATGTTAGGAGACTAGGAAGTTTTAGGCTTACCAAATGTTTTAGGGGATTTTGGTAATTTTACAATATGGAGGAGATCCTTTAGATGGTACATGTAAATGCCTACATCTTTAATAATAACCTTTTTAGCCAAATCTGTAGGAAATGGATTAGTTGAAGTGGAAGCTAGATCACTAGGGTCTATAGAATTAGATGGAAATGGATGAGAAATAATGGATTTGTTCTTCTTTGTAATGAATGCCAAACCTAGGCAATAGGTATAATTATGAAACTCTACTTCAAGATGTTTGTAGTATTAATATGGTTGCTGATAAGTGGGAATAGTAACTTTGATCCCATCATGGGGAAACTTAAGGTATTGGTGAAGAGTAGATGGAACTGCCTATACTTCATGGATCCAAGGATGACCAAGAAGTATTTTATAAGGAAGATCAATATCCATAATATGTAATAATGTGTGAGGATAAATAGACCCAACCATGAATGGAAACCAAATTGTACTAGATGACTCCCTCTCAGCATTGTCATAATCCTTAATTGTAATAGTTTCTAGCTAAATGTCTTTATCCATGTAACCCAATCATCATATCAATTTAAGATATATTATGTTCAATCCTAAACCATTATCTATAAAAACCCACTTGATTTTGTGATCTAAAATTATTATCTCAATGTATAGTGGGTTATTGTGGTTTGGACTGAGGGTGGACATGTCCTTTTGATCAAATGTGATTTGCCAAAATGAAGACAATATCTAACTAGGTTCTAGAACTGATCAAGGTTTATATCATTAGGCACAATAGACTCTTGTAAAATTTTGTTGAAGATAGTTCTATGGACATTATATATCTACAAGAGTTCTAATATGTAAATTTGTGCAGGGGTTTTATCTAATTGATGTGTTAGACTATAAGGCCTTTAAATTATGGATTGAACTAGTTTAGTCTATATTGGGATAATATTTGGCTTTGAAACCATTGGAAAAATGTTCTCATTGGGTTTATAGAAAGAAGTGGGTGAAGGGCACTGGATGGTAACTCATAAGCATCTAGTTGCAACTACACAACTTAGAGGTGACAAGGAGTTATTATAATTAGAAGGGGAAGGCAAAGGGCCTTGGATAGTAACTCACAAGTGATTAACTATATTGCAACAATTTTGGGTCAATGAGGAGCCTTTATAATTAGAAGAATAATATTGTTGTTCAGGATTAGTAACTCATGTAAATGGAGTAGAAACATGATGATGGGAACTTGACATGGTATTACTAGGGGGAGATGGTGCTGACCCTTCAATGATGGGTCCCGTGTTGCAAGGAAAACAAAATTAGCCACACAGTTTTATAGTAATAGTGGCAATATGGGTTGAAAAAAAGCATCCCATAGTATTATTATAGTTGTAAGGTACATTTTTATGATCCACATTATTAGTGTGGGAATTATGATCTCAATTATTCTCATTACGATTCTAACCTTGTTGTTGGTTTTGATTCTACCTCTTTCCTTGATTATGACCATCTTGATTATTTCTTGATGGTGGTGGATCATGTCGAGGAAAGGGGTCTTTGTAGATTCCCATATCTTGATTTGTGTCCTAATTAGGGGCCACCTTAATTTCTAGTTCACCACTTTTGATAAAGTCCTCAATAATATGTCATAATTAAATAAAACAATATGCACTGTGACCAACAACAATATGAAAGTTACACCATTCATTCTCATTGTACTAATCTATTTTTGGTTGATCTTGAGGAAATGGCCTTGATACTGGTCATGTAATTAAATTAGCTACAATGATATTTTGTAAAACTATTTCAACTGATTCTCCTAACTTGATAAGACTCTAAAATTGTTATGGAATGCCCTTCATGGAAGTTGTCTTTGCAAAGTAGGTAGTGGATTTGGGGGAGTTAATTGTACATATGAAGGAGGCATATCCCGTACCTTTTGTACATGACTTGTTTTTATTAGCCCATTTCCAACCATGTTTTTATTTTTTCTAAATCCCTTAGGCTTATCCTACATAATTTATTGAGCTGGTGATTTAGTCTGATTAGATGCTTGACCTTGTGCAAAAATCTTAACAAGGCCCCTAACACTAAGAGCCTTCTCAATCTACACTCTTTTGTCAATAATTTATTCAAATGAGTTAGCACAAGTTAATCATAGATTCTGCGCAACTTTAAGATGCTTATTTTGTGCAAAGATATCAACCAACTATTTGTCTAGTAAATTGTGTTGAAAGTAGCTTGCTAATGCTCTCCACCTTTGTAGATATGTATCTCCTTTCCCTTTTTATTTGTCAAATTTGGATGCCTCAAAATGAGGTCAAAAGGGGTTTTGGAAAATAGATAAATCAAATAGATATGGGCATATCTCATCAAAATTGTACTTTTTGACTCTATTATTCATCTCCAATCTTTGGATAATTTCCTTCATAGAATTCCATTCTTGCATGTTTGGTGTATTTATGGATTGAATAAGATGTTGGTGGGGTGGAATTTACCCCTAATTTTGTTGCTATTGGGGTGGAATGTGCCCCTGGTTTTGTTGTTATTGCAGTTGAATGTGCCCCTAGTTTTGTTACTATTGGGGTGGAATGTGCCCCTAGTTTTGTTGCTATTGGGGTGGAATGTGCCCTTGGTTTTATTGATATTGGGTTGGAATGTGACTTTAGTTTTGTTTTTGTTGGGGTGGAATGTGCCCCTAGTTTTTTTATTGTTGGGATGGAATGTGCCCCTAGTTTTGTTGTTGTTGGGGGGATGTGCCCCTAGTTTTGTTGCTGTTGGGGTGGAATGTGCCCTTGGTTTTGTGTGAATCTATAGGGAGCATATACATTTTGATCCATGACTTGGTTCTTATTTTCCCCTTGAGTTAAGAGCATAGGCCATTAATTCTTGGATTGTAAAGCATTCCCTAAATTTGGTTATTTCATACTTTGTTGATTTTGGAAATTTCTATGTTTATTTACCAATTTTTAGGTTGGTTGAAAAGAAATGGCCAAATTGTCATGAGGGATTTCCTCAATTTGAACTAAATGTTTGGGTTTTTGAGTTTGTAAAGTAACAAGAGGTTCTTCATGATTGAAGAACGTGTGTTTTGTGTCAAATGAAACATTTTGTAAAGTCTATTATGACTTTAACTATTCATTTAGATTACCTTGATCCACTATGGTAATGTTCTCATCCAATATTTTTTGCATACCTTCAACCACATTTCCTTGTTCTTTCGAAGCATTATTGTGAATTGAAGTGGCAACTAGGGAGTCAGTTAAGTCTATGACAAGTTGATCTACATATCATTGACTGATTATCTTGATATTAGCTAGAAGATCCAGATTTGTGGGTTTTGACTCTGTTTTTATTTCCTTTCCTTTATTAAAAGAAGAAGGTATGTTTATTTGTGCAAAATCTTGCTCTTGTCATCATTATTTTACTTCTCTAACTAAGGTATGCAATTGTTCTATAGGAAAATCAAAAAGTAGTTTATCACCTAATTCTATCAATCTAAGAAGGGATTCATATTGATCTTCTTAGGGTTAATATTCATTGTAATCATCTTTGAATCTTACTATTGCAAGGATATCATCAAAAAAATAGGGTTATGTTGACTATCATAAAATTTCTCATCTTCATAACTAAGGCCATAAGAGGCCCCACTACGAGTGAACCTTTGAGTCATGTCTAAAAAGATCTATTCTATGTATTGACTAAATTTGGACCAATGTTTGGCAAACAATCAAAGTATGCTTTGGATCTCTTTTAAAAAAATTACCAAGGTACCAATGAGACTATAAGGGAGGGTAGTTTGAAACCACACACAATTTATAATATTTGGTTCATGAGTTTACTCAACCTTTGGTAAAGTTAAAATCATATAGATCAGAAGAGAGTAAGGTAACTCAAAGACCCAATGTAAAAACTAGTACACCAAAGCCTAGATCTTTGTGATATGCCCGTACTATAAAAGATAGCTTCAAATTTGAAAATTTAACCCTAGACTTTTAAAGGAAAGCTCTCAAGATTATGAAGAAGATAAAATGAATTAAGAAACTCAATATGTAAAAACATACGCAAATCACTAAGTATAAAGCTAAGACCAAATAGGTAACACAATGTCACCACATGATTCTAGTAAGATAAAATATGTTATAGGACTCAAAGCATGAGTGATACACAAGAGGAATTGAGTCCACCAAGATGATAATGTGATTTTGAGTCTTAATAAATGACCTTTAATCCAAATGGAAAATTGAACCTAGGTTAAAACAAGCTTAGTGCATAAATGGTGAACCCACTTTGACACACCAACCCTTAGAAATTAGAAAGGTTTAATTTTGAATGTGGATTATAAATGAAGGATTTAAACAACTTGGGTAAAATATCTAGACTCAATTGGGAAGCATGATTGTACCAAAGTGGATGACATGACACAAAGCTTTTGATAACAATTTGAACAAGGGAAAGATGAATTTTTCATTTGGACAGTGTAACACCTCCCTTGCTCAAAAAAATTGAGGACAATGTGTTTTGGTTAAATTCATTGAGTTAACAAGACGTTTTAGACACAAATTAAGACCAAGTAAGCTAATGATGAAAAATAAATGTCTTAAGTCTAAACTAAGAAGGTATGGTAAAGTGGCATCTACTAAACTATCAAGGTTTCAATTGTACTAGGGGAATCAATTGCACAATGACTTTCATGTCAAATGATGCAAAAGACAAGTATGAAAATTGGGTGACGATGGCATTGGCTAGTTTTAAAAAGGTCTAGTCCTTTTTTTATAACCACTACATCCTACTATTTTCTCAGTGTAGTGTGATGTCCAAATGAAGATATGTCCCATATGCAATTCTAAAGGAGTCAAATGAAGTCAATGTCAGGAGGTTTTACCCTAGGTCAAATCTTCAATAAAGAACTCATGGGAGTTAATGACGTCCCCCTTGTAAGCCAAGTTTACATGAAAATAAAGAAAGCATAAAATATAAAAACTTTAGGGTCATTTTCAAGATCACCCAAACTTTGATGAGTTTTTAGGGGGTGCTTTAGGTGACATTCTTTCTAAGCCTTGGACTAGGCTATTTGTAATAAGAATGGCACTATTGATTCCAAGGGTTCCCTAAAGGGGACAAATAGAAGATCATACATGAAACATTCCTCTTTTTTCCAAACAAAGCCTAAGTAAAAAACTATTATAAACAAGAATTGACAAGTGTGTCAATTTTAAGCCCAAATGAAATATTTGGTGGTGTTCATTTGACCCCTTGGTCTTAGTTGCAAACTTTGAAAACATTCACCAAAATATATAAATTCTTTGTTAAACACCAAAACAAATTTCCTAATTGATTTTTAATCATGAAAAAATGTGATTAAACATGTTTTTATCAAATGCCAAGCTTGGTCATGCAGAAAAAATGTTAGCATGTCTTTTAGCTTTGAAGCTCTTTTTAGCTTGAAATAATGAAATTTGGAAAATAGCTCTCGGGTCTATGTTTCAAGAAAAACATAGTGATCAATGTTTATTATTACAACTGATGATGGTTACTTTGGCTAACCAAGATCTAACCAATGCTGGTTAAGCCAGGTAATCGATGTCGGTATTACCTACTGATGTCGATTACTGTGTAAAACTATGGCAAACAAAAATGGAAAAATAAAGTTAAAAAATCAATTTCCAAGAGTTTTAAGGGTCTAAATGAATGTTTTAAAGTTTCAAAGTGATCTTATTCAGGTGTGAGATGCATCTGGTTCCACTGGGCATGCCAAGATTTAGAGAGGATTACAAAGGAAGTTATTCAAGCATTAGTCCATAAATAATGAAACATGCATAAAGAATTAACTAACCAAGCCTATCTATTCATATGAGAATTAGAAAGGATAAAAAAAACAAATGAAAGAAAGAAACACCATCACCTTAGCCAAATGAAACTGTGACTCCTTGAAAGCCAACTGCGTACTCTCAAGAATCTCAGAAGTCACCTCGAGCTGCTGAGTAAGCATTTACGGTCTTCACCGGTACCAGGCCCAGTCCATTTATATATTGAGATGGTTGGTGGTGAGTACATTCCTACAGGGGTCGCTGAGGAGCATGTTATTGACGCTGACACCCATGTTCAGGTTTTGGGAGTACCTGATTCTGATGAGTTGGAGATACCAGTGGAGTCGAGTCTCCAGATTGATTCTCCTCACGCATATGATAGTGTGGTACTGTTCGTTGTGCCACCTTTACAGAGGGATCAGTTATGGGATGGATTGGCACCATCTTTTGTAGATGGAATTGGCAGTTGGAGTTGTCCATTCTACTTGGGTTATCATACTTCGAGAGTTTGCTTCTCATGCGTTCTTGACTATGGTATTTGTGATCTTAGAGATTGGTTGAGTTGCATCCGTCAGTTTGATTTTGGATTCCCCTTTGTTCTACTACTAATGATATTGCAGGTGTTTGCATTGATTTTCATCAGTGTAGATCATGACTACATTTGGGATCCAGGAGGATCGAGTGGTTCATTGTTCTGAGATTGCTTGGGGACAAGCAATTTCAGGAGGGGCGGATTGTCATGTCCCCTTTTTAGAGGACATTGACAGACTTCATGATTAGCCTATTATGCGACCTTCGTAGGCTAATAGGATGGATAGGGGGTCATAATGGAGCTTGGCTTGACTTTGATTCACAGGATTTTCTACATTTGGTTTTCATTCAGGCTCTTTCAGACACATTTGGCCTGAGCTCCTATTATTTAGGGATATTTGACATACAACGGAGCACCCTTGTTTTGATATGGTCATGTGCAGAATCAGTCCTTGGTTCACCAGCTTCAGACGGTTCAAGGATCCGACATGTATTGAGGGAGATATTAATATTTGATTGATTTAATCAAATATTAATTATTTGGTCTAATTTTAAATTAGATATTAATTAATTAATTATTTGGTCTAATTTTAAATTAGATATTAATTAATTATTAATTATTAATTAATTGGTCTAATTTTAAGACCCAAATTCTAATTTAAGAAGCCCAAGTTCTAATTTGAGGAATTCTAATTTTAGAACCCCAAGTTCTAATTTGAGGAAATCTGATTTTAGCAAGCACACCTTTGGAAGGGTATAAGAGTTTCTCATGGGAGAGAGTTGATGGTATGCATAGATTATTGATTATTGAAAATTGAAGAAATTTTTCTGTGAAGACTGAGCCAAGGGTTCCAGGATTCCATTGCAGTGGAGAACGTCAACTCTTCATTGTGTGCGATTTAGAGGCTGTGAGATATCAGCTGATTTATTGCCAAATTGAGAGATAGCTTCATCCAAAAGTTATCACAGAGGTACAGATTTGAGAGATAGCTTCATCCAAAAGTTATCACAGAATTTCAGGGTTGAGAGATAACTTCACTCAGAAGTTATCATAGTATTACAGGTATTTCTTAATTTAGTTTTTGATCCAATAAGTTATACAGATATAGATCTTCTGTGTTAGAATCTATATTCTTGAGATCAGGTTATTCAGCTACCAAGGGTTAAGAACAGATAGGTTGGTGGTCGTACTAAGTCCGTACAGGTCTGTACAGATCCACTCAGGCACCGACCTCGGCAGACAGAGAGCTTCCAGTAACTGACATCGGTCGACTGAGGACCGACATCGGCAGAAAGCCGACCGACAGTGACCGACGTCGGCGATATATCGACCGACGACGGCGTCTGTGTGTCAACACAGAAAGGTCGAGACCTTCCAGAATCCATATTTCATTGCCAGATTAGCAAAAGCCAGGGTTTTAAGACCAGATTTTAATATTCTTTATTTGTATGACAGAGACTCAATTGTGTAATCATCCAGAAGAACAACTGATGAGATCTTTGATTTGCTATTGAGAGATTATATTATGATTTGTTAATGCATATGTGAATCTATTTTGCAAAATTATATCTTTGTTCAGAGCTTTATGTGTTTCTATATTCCCTGTTTGAAGGGGATATTACAGTTGTTCAGAGCTTTTGTAGGAAGAAAAAGAGCCCCTAAGTAAGGGACATCACAGTGGTATCACCATACCCATGTGGCTCAAAAGCATGTTCTCCCTTAATCAAGCATCCTTGTATTTTTCAACAATGGTGGTAAGCTCCTCCAATGCCTCAAGAACACTCCATAAAACCTAGGCTCATGATTCCAAATTAGTAAACTACCCTATCAATGAATCTTTCAAACAAAATCTATGATCAAATGTAAAGCCATGTGGAAACAATTTAACATTATAACTTTGCAATATTCAAGCTTAAAATTCATGTTCATGGCCTCTCTATTTATAGATTTTTGAGATTGGTCAAGATAAACCATGACCATCCATCTCAAGATTGAGATGTGTGGCCATGGATAATCCTAATATTTGGAATTAAATCCATAATTATCTTCATCATGACCTTGGATGAAGGGGCATTGAAGAGGCATGTGAGGTATTAACTAGACATGGGTGACCCATAATCCTAATATTTTTGACATTTATGGCCTAGGGATGTCTTCCCAAGAAATGATGTCACCTAATGATGTAGTTAATAGGAATCAATTAAAAAAACAATATATTCAACAACTCTCATGTAAAAATCCACTTAAGCTCTTGATTTAGATTAATTAGCCTTAAATAAGGTTAATCAACATTTGAACAATTATTTGAAAATTAGCTCTTAATTAATCAAAATTGTTAGAAAGTCATATTATTAAGTTTTAATTTTACCTAGGAAGAATTATAAGGTGATGTTAGATGTGTCGAAACTATATTTCCATTTAGGCTGTACCAATGAATTTAGGAGAAAAGAGTGATCCAGAGCATAAAAGGTGAAATCATCATTTTGACTCGAAATGGATTGATCAAAGTTAGGTTACCCCATATAGGGATACTTTGACCTAAATTAGCACTTGTAAATGGCAATTTTAAACCATTTAGCGTGTTTTATGGATTTTTACCTAAAATGTGTATTTGAGTGTAATTCAAGTAAGATTGACAATTATAACACAAATGGTGTTAGGAATTGGATGTCTATAACTACCATCATGCTCACATCCACTTGGAAGTGAATTTTCACTACCATTCAAAATATTCTCTTAGCTTGAAGAATGTAGAATTCTCTATTGATAGTGACAACCATGTGAAGGTAGAAGCTTATTTGACACCACTAACCTACAAAAAATTGTTAATAAGTAATTAAAAATGAAATTCATATGTACTACCTAGAAAATAAAAATCATTTGGTAAAATTTATTACATTTATATTTAAAAAATCAACATAACTATGTATTTCAATCCAACAAAACACTAGGATATGCTCTAACCTTGATAGTATCAAGAATAACTTCATGGTCTGACTCCAGAACTTTTCCATAGTTTCTTGTTTAATGGCCTCCAATGATATTTTTGTAATTGAATATACATTGTAAGAATAAAATTCTAATAGTGCAGTATCTTTTTGTGAATTTCAAACTCTTCAAACAACCATTGATCTGATTTTTTATAGGATATCATCAAAACCAAGTTCCAATGACTACCACTCACCTAATGCGATAGTTAATATTTTCTCCATCTATAACTAGGGAAGTCAATTTTGTATTTCTCTCCACACACTGACACAAGTAGTAATTGGTGTCCTCTTCATTATTCTAATCTATAATAACTACAAAAATATGCCCTATATCACAAAAAACCATTTTTAATGACAATATGAAAATATATAATGAGAATAAATTATACATAATGAAAAATATTCTACTTGGCTGCACTAGATTATATACATGGTCAAAGTCATTTGATGATGTCATATTTGTAAGTTACAATTTTTTTGGAAACTGATATGTGTTGATTGGAATCAAAGGCTTGAAAATCCAATCATCCATCCAATTTTGTGACTCACACTCATTCCAAATAGAGTCCATGTATGCAGAATAGAAACATACCAAGTGTCTCATATGAACAATCCAAGAACTTGTATTTGAGATATGAAATGAATGGAGGTCACTTGAACCCGTTAGAGTCATATAATCCTCATAATTTTCCAATTTTTCTTCATTCATTAATCAGAAATGTATATAAATAGTTGAATTTGGTTGAGCACCATGACATATGTTATCATTATACCATTCAACCATGGTTTTTACATTTGTCAAATCAACATTCTCTTCAAATTTCAACTCCTCCATTTTAATATCTCTGTTTACACATGCTCCAGCACTATCATGCTCACCTTTTCCATGGATAGCCTTGGAAAAACTCTAAATGTGTTATACACAAGTGGTAACATGCATCTTACTCGAGCAATAAAACATCTGTGTATTTTTTAATTATGATGTGTAATTGTCTGACCAAATGTAATGTTGATTGAAATTAATGTTCCTCTTACTCAAATATTCATAGAACTTCTAAAAACAACCTTACACATAATCTAAACAATGTGATTGATCATCACTGATATATAAATGGTATTCCCTTAATATTTTCCATTATTTCTCTATATTATCAGGTGCATGCATTAATGTTATATGCATGAATATGGTAACTTATAATGATTTGTAATACTAAAATTGAACTTCCATTTGGGGTTTGAATGTGTAATTTTTAGCAAATTCAAATATTAAAACAATCTAACCAACTGGTAATGTATCTTTGATTATCTTGAAATGTTCATCCAACCTTCTAGCCCTATGTGTGTGCCTTGCATACTCATAAACAAATTTCTCCCTAAATTTGACCAAAAATTTAGAAACAAGTATCTTTTTTGTAATTATCTCACACCTTTTAGATTCTTTTCCATATTTTACTTGATAAGTCACTGGTTTATATTTGTTTAAACCAACTAATTCCTTTCCAATTTCACTTATAATCTCTTCATGGATACATTTTTTTAAATTTTAGCAATCTACCATAAATGTTGTTATTCCCATTTAATCATGATTTTTTATTAAATAATTATCCATCCAATCTTTTACAGAAGATAGTTGGAATAAATTCCCTAGATGATTTTGGTGGAAATTCAATGCCACACTCATAAAAAATATTGTGAGTATGCAAAATACAATGAATATGGTGAAAAACATCATAGTGCATTGAAAATTCAACATGCTGCCTACAACAAAAAGTGGTGCATGTGTGATTTATTTTTACATAAAAGGATTTGTCCATCTCAAAATATCTTTGAAAAATAAAAATTTGTGGATGGTTTTCTAAAAACTTAAGAATATAATTATGTTTGATTCATATCTATTAAATGTTTTAGATGTAGTTCATGATTATAAGAACCAACTCTTCTTTTCACTACATCTCTTGCATTGGGCAAAACTCTTGTATTGTGTTTCCAAATTTGAACAAGTAACTCTTTGAGAGTATCAACTACAGCCTTGTCCTTTCATGTAAGTATACCAAAAAATGCCCAAAGCTCATTGGTATTAGGTTCATTAAGTCTTTCAATTGATTTCATTAATATTTTTCTATTTATATCAAGTGATCAACTTATTTTTGAAACCATTCATTTTCTCTATTTGGTCACTTATTGCACAAGTTTTAAGTATACCGTGGGTAGCATTACAATCTTGGGTGCATGATTTTGGGCCTACAGTATTATATGCATCATGTAGATTTTCAAAAATTTCATTGTTTTCATCATCTGTGTTAGATGTTCTTAGTCCTATTGTGTACATTATAGGTCTCATCTTAATCAATTTTATCAATGAAAAATAATTGACATATTTGACTATCATACTCTAAATTATGAAAGAAACTATCCCAAATTTATTGATCCACTCTTCTTGAATGATGTTTAGACATTTTTTTATGCATTAGTTCTAAAATATTTCATCGACTTTAATTAATTACTTATCTTTTCTATGAACAATTTTTGGAGGTGTTGTTAATGGTGAAATTTGTTGAGAGGGTGTTTCAAAATCATTATTACTTTCATTTTTATAGGTGGAATGACATTTTATTCATTATATGTATCTATGAAATTTTATTGATTGTTAATTTCATCATTATTTATTTCCATCAATTTTTCTTCATTCATGGGGGGTGAAGCATCATACATAGACTCATCATCAACAAAATAAAAAAAAATATAACTTTGAATGTAAAATTCCAAAATTATCTACTTCATTATTACTCATTTCATTAACTAACTCACACAATATAATATTTACCTCTCGGTAAATATCCAAATAAATACTAATGTAAAAACTAATTCCTAATAATACCCCCTTAGTTTTTACACGGGGAAAAATATTCATACTCTCACTTGTAGTATGATCACCCTTATGGCATGCCCAACTATTTTGATCATGACCTTGATACAAATAAAGGTTCACTCCTTCCATGGTTTTAAATAGGTTTACCACAAACCTTGACATGAATAGGAACCTCATCAACTGTCCACCTCTGATGGTTTTTTGTATCTACCATAAACCTTTTCAAGATCCATGAACTGACTTACATTGATTTTTTTGTTCTTTCACCATATTTTTACATCAATAAATTATGTTTGGAATTTATCACTAATTACATGTAATATTGCACTTGTATTTTTTATTTAAAACATACAATAGAAACTATGAAAAAACATACCACACAACATATGTCATCAAATCATTTAGGCCCTATCATTGGTGACTAAAGAGAGGCTCTGAAACCTCCAGCTTCTATTTCATCCATCCTTTAATAGGTTCATTGTTCACTAAAAAAAAGTGTCAATGAAGCTCATTCTATTATTTTTTATAATGAAATCCCCCCATAAGATTGACACTTTTGACATTTGACTCAAGACGTTAGGTACAAGTGATAATGCATCCTTATACAAATAATAAATTTTGATTTTGATAATATAATGACACATGATTAATGACTCTTTATTCTTCTTTTGATAACCTAAAAATTGACACTCAATTACACTTATTATATTTATAAAATCCATTTTATAAAACTAAAAATTAAATGTTAATTGCCTAAACTTATGATAAGAACACTCTTCCTTACTAGATACTACATCATATCTTATGATAAAATAAAAACTAATTATGACCATAAAAAAAAGACTCAATTAAAAAAATACTTTGACTATATAAAGAAGACATTTAAAATCTAAATGATGCCAAATATGAATTTTTAAAAATAGATACTTGAGACCAAGTAAATAATACCATTAGGGTTTTTATGAAGATGGAAAAATGCTATCTATGGATTCAAGGAATTAATCTTTAATATTTCTTTTGATCTAGTGAATAGAACTAATAAATGAAGAACTCGATGAAATGGATCCATCAACTCTAACTTTTAATGAGTTTCTTCTAATAGGCTGAGCTTTATGTTGAGGTCATCATTAGAATGTGGAAGATGAAATACATTATCAAATAGGTGCATAGTGTACAAATATGGATTTGATGTTATAGAGGATCATGTCAATGTCCAACAATAGTGTAATGTCCCCATTTTAGTGGCTGGGCTTACTCCATTTCCAACACACTTACTATTTGTAGTAAGCTAATAGGACACAACAGAGGCCATTTTTGATGATTGGTTTTGATGATCCTTGTTGAGAGCTTTCTAGCAAGCTATCACTCACACCATTTAGAGTTTGGTTGCTAGTATTTTTGGGGGCCTGAAGTGCTACAAAAAGGGTAAATTTTAACCTAGCTAAAGGACATTGAGTGTCACTTTAAACATTTACTTTATGAGGGACTATTGAACATCCTTTATCCCACATTGCTCAAGTGAGTTGAGTTGCCCCTTGGAGAAAGGATAAAGGGGAGTGCTTGTGGCTTCTTTGGGGAGGTTGGATAAGAAGAAAATAATTGTTGCACTTGTAGCTTATTTGGGCAATTGAGAATGTCCTTATCATTTGTAGCACTCTAGACATCAATCCTTGGGGTTGGTCTTTGGAGTTTATGCTCTCAGCCACTATAGTAGCCGCACCACTATAGCAGCCATGCCACTATAACAACTATGCCACTGTAGTAGCCATACCATTGTAGCAGATGTACCACTATAGTAGCACATCACTGTAGCAACAAGATCACTGTAGCATATATATACAGCTAGGTGAGTTTGTAGTTTTCTACAGAGTCCTTAATTCAGCCTATAGAGTTTGTAGTTCCTACTTATAGAGTCCATAGATTTCTACCTGTAGAGTCTATAGTTTTTGCAGAGTCTGTATTTTATACCTACAGAGTCTGTAGCTTCTTACCTGCAAAGTCCATAGATTTTTGCCTATAGAGTTCATAGTTTTTTGTAGAGTCCATAGTTTCTTACTTGCAGAGTCCATAGATTTCTACCTATAGAGTCCATAGTTTTCTGTAGAGTTCATAGTTTTCTTGCCTGCAGAATCCATAGATTTCTACCTAAAGAGTCTGTAGTTTTTGCCTATAGAATCTGTAGTTTCTTGCCTACAGAGTCCATAGATTCCTACCTACAGAGTCCATAGTTTTCTGTAGAGTCCATAGTTTTCAAGCCTGTGGAGTCCATAGATCTTCGCCTATAGAGTCTATAGATTTGGTTGTAGAGTCCATAGAAGCTTCTGCAGAGTCTGTAGATCTAGTATGTAGAGTCTGTAGAAAAAACTAGCTTGCAAAGTTCATAGATCTGTGGTTTGAAGAAAAAATGAAGCACCTTCGGCACGTGCTGGGATATCCACTTGAAATCATGTTCATATAATTCTAAGAGAGGATTTAGTGAGTCACCACGTGACTGGCATTGTACTCATCTACTCATTTTTCTATTAATACAAATATAGTGTGCTGGCTATTCAGCTGTGTGTATTTATGCTTGCTATTCTATATTTATGTTGCATGCATTGGTCTTTGTAAAATATGAAAAAAAAGTAATCATAGCAAATCTACTGGAGTCATAAAGAGCCCCTGTTGGGTTAGTTTGGGTGTAATCAGGGTGCCCATTATAGTGGTATCAGAGCCTGTTATTCCTACCATCTTGTGAGTTTTCATGCATCCCACACATCAGTATTTCTTGAGGAGAAACTGGACAAACCCAGACTTATAAGTTTTTTTATAAATTGAGGAGGAGGGTGAACCCTTTTCAACACCAAACATGGGTGACCGAGATGGGGAAGGGGGAGAGCCCAGAACTAGGATGATGCTCAGTGATATTGCTAGGGGTAAAGGGAGCTATAGACCACTTTAAAGCAGATGACTCTAGTAATTATGCAACACCTAATTAGAGTAGATCAAGGCAATAATGACAACTAGGGTAATAATTCTAACCAAGTAGGTGTACTAGGTAATGGAGGTAATGGAGATGCATCGATTAATAGAGGAGCCTGGACATATGCTAGAGTAGGTTCTTCTACAAGGCCACTCATGCCATAATTACCTTCGAGACAAAATGACTAAGATAATGCTAGTCCTACACAATAGGAGATACATGACCAAATATTGGAGGATTGGAGAAATGTTGGACCAAATTTTTAGGGTGAAATGTCCTTCAGGGAGTATATGGATGTTAGACTCAAGCACATGCCCATGAGAGGGAATAGACAATAGAATTATGAGACGAGGAAAAACTTGGGAAAGTTGTCCATTCCATACTATGACGATATAGGGAAGACTTTAGTGTGAACGTGGGTCTAAAAATTAGACACTTATTTCTAGCTTAATCCCATGCCTGAAGAGGACGGGATTAAGTATGCTACATTGCACTTGGATGGAAGTGCCCATGAGTGGTGGCACCATGGTATGGTCACACTTGGCCATAACCAGGTAGATACTTATGCAGAGTTTACTAAGAGACTCATTGATAGGTTTGATACTAAGAACCTAAAATTGCATTTCAAGGAGCTAGCTCAGCTTAAACAATGGGGTTCTATGAAGGCCTATATCACCAAGTTCCAAAAGTTGGTAGTATTGGTGATGGATATATTAGAAAGAAGATTGGTTGTTCTTTTCATGGATGGGCTTTCTGACCCCTTGTGAGGATGGGTAAAGGGAAACAACACCTATTCACTACAAGAGGTTATTAAGAAAATAAGAGACCTAGCACCTTCTTCCTATAGGAGTAAACTCCACTCTAAGGACTCTCATTTTAGGAAGGATAAGGAAAGGAAGATGTTTTAGAAGGACCCTCAACGGCCTAAGGGGGAAACTAAAGGGTTAGACAACAATACCCTCAATGAACTTAGGAAGAAAAAACTATGTTTTCATTGTAGGGAGCCATGGAGTCCTTCCCATGAATGTCCACTTAAGGTGAAGGCTAAGCCCATGGAGTATTTCTCAGTAGATGAATCACCTTCCAAAGATAAGGGGCAGCATTCAGATTCAAATTTTAGTCAAGGCGATGGCACTACTAAGGAGAGTTCAGATGATGAGAAGTCTCTTACTCAGTTGACAGGCGACTAGAAGGCCATCACCTTTAAGGTAAGAGGGATGATTCAGGGGCAACACATGGTTTCCTTGATCTACATAGGGGTAATGCACAATTTCATCAATGCAAAGTTGGTGGCTAAGAGAGGTCTTCAGACCAAAGAGCACATAGGGTTCAGAGTCATGCTGGCCAATGGCCATAAGTTATTATGCACCCAAAAGATTTCAAAACTTTACATCAGATTGGGAGGAGATTATGAGTTGGAGGATGATTTCTATGTAGTTGATATGGGTGATTATGATTTCATCTTGGGAGTGACATGGATGGCTTCTCTGGTAGAGTTCACCTTCAACTTGGCTAAGCTGGAGATGAGGTTTTAGCATCAAGGTAGGAAGGTGGTGCTTCGAGGTTTACCTAATGGGGGGCTCAGGGTGGTATCCTTGAAAAGGATGGAACGGTTATTCAGACATGATGATGTTGAGTGGGCAGCTAAATGTTTGATCATGCCTACACCCTAGAGTAGAAGGTAAAAATATATCACCCAGATGTACAGGAGATCATTTCTAGGCTTGATAAAGTGTTTGGTAGCATTCCACATGGGGTTCCTCCTGAGAGGGGTGTAGAGCATGTTGTCGAGCTAAAGGAGGGGGATAAACCAGTCATCATCACCCCTACCACCATACTAAAAAGAACAAGGATGAAATAGAGAAGTTGATAAAGGAGCTATTGGAGATGGGGCATATTAGGCCCAACAAAAGCCCCTTTGCTTCAATGATTTTTTTGGTGAAGAAGAAGGATGGGACAATGCGTATGTGCATTGACTATAGAGATCTCAATAAGAAGACAATTAAGAATAGGTACCCCATCCCTAGGAGTGATGAGCTGATTGATGAGATGCATGGAGCATGATAGTTCTCTAAGATAGACTTATGTTTAAAATACCATCAGATCAGGATGCAAGTGAAGGACATAGAAAAAACTACCTTCTGGTGTCACTATGGGCACTTTGAGTTTTTGGTTATATCGTTTGGGCTAACCAATGCTCTAGCTACCTTCTAGAGTTGTATGAATTAGGTGTTTATAGGGTAGCTCCAAGATTTCTATTGATCTTCTTTGATGACATCCTGGTTTTCAATAAGACGTGGGATGAGCACCTACAACAATTAGAGGAGGTGCTAGTCATTTTGGAGGATTCATTGTATGCCAAGGAATCAAAGTGTGAGTTTGCCATGACCAATTTGCTTTACCTTGGCCATATTATTAGTGCTGAAGGAGTTCAGTTGGATCTAAAAAAGATCAAGGTGGTGGTTGATTGGCCCATTCCAACTAGCCTTACACAACTCAAAGGACTTTTTGGATTATGTGGTTTTTATAGGAGATTTGTAAAGGGATTTTCATAGACTACAACACCATTAACAAACCTCACCAAAAAGGGTGATTTTGTATGGATAGTGGTAGCACAATAGTGTTTTGAACATTTGATGTCTTCATGTCTGGTTCTAGCTCTACCCAACTTCATGAATCCTTTTGAGCTTCATTGTGATGCATCAGGTGATGGGGTTGGAGTAGTATTGATGTAAGAGAAGCACCCTATTACTTTTAAGAGTAGGAAGCTTTGAGGGGTGGAGATGAGCTATTCTATTTATGATCAAGAGATGTTAGCCATCATGCATGCCTTGGCCAAATTTTGATCCTACTTGGTTGGAGGAAAGTTTGTGATCAAGACAGATCACAATAGTATAAAGTATTTCATGGGTTAGCGAGACTTGAATGACAGATAGTAGAAGTGGGTTACTAAATTACAAGCCTATGACTTTGATATTGAGTTTGTCAAAGGAAAGAAGAATGTAGTAGTTGATGCCTTATCTAGAAGACCTCACATTTGTGCTCTTGCAGAGATTTCAAGAGACTGGTAGGCTAAGATTATAGAAATATATGTTGGAGATGCTTGGGCATCAGGACTAGTTTCAGGCACTATACATGATGATCACTATGAGGTGATAGATGGCTTAATCAGGTTTTAGGACAAAATTTATTTAATTTTGTCATCACCCTTAAGAGAGATGATACTAAGGGCATTTCATGATGCACCTACGTCTGGGCATCTGAGGGTCTTCAAGACCTACATGTAGATCTGAGAGTGGTTCTCATGGAAAGGGCTCAAGGATGATGTTCAGAGGCATGTCTGGGAGTGTGCAGTTTGTCAATAGAATAAGGAAGAGCACACATTTCCTACTAGTTTACTATAGTCCTTACCCATTCTAGACCGAAAGTGGGAAAGCATTTTTATGGACTTCATCACTAGCCTACCTCAAGTGCAAGGAAGAGATTGCATTTATGTGGTGGTAGACAAATTGATGAAGTTTACTCACTTCTTTGCTATTCCCTCTACTTATACAGTAGCTCAAGTGGTAGATGTATTCTTCAGGGAGGTTTTTAGGCTACATGGGTTACTAAGATTTATTGTTAGTGATAGGGACAGCAAGTTCATGAGTGCTTTTTGGTGAGAGTTGTTCAGGCTATGCAATATAGACCTTACACCTAATATGAGCTACCATCCCCTGATTGATGGGTAGATGGAGATAGTAAATAAGTGGGTGGAGGGTTATTTGTGGAACTATGTGACCACACAACATAGAGCCTAGGTTAAATGGTTACACATGGGGGAGTATTGTTACAATACCACACATAACATGACCATCAAGATGACTCCATTTATGGCATTGTATAGGTATGAAGCTCCAAGCTTCATGGATACGGATTTGGGGGATAGTAGAGTGCCCAAAGCTAAAGATCTATTGAAGGATATCCAAGATATCTTGAGAGCACTCAAAGAGAATATACGACAGGCCCAAAATCAGTAGAAGTTATATGCTGATCAACATAGGGTAGAGCATAGTTTTGAGGTAGGGGACATGGTGTATTTGAGGCTATAGTCATATAGGTAGTCATTGCTTAAGAAGAGTAGAGCAGAGAAGCTTAAGCCTAGATTTTATGGCCCCTATAGGGTGAATTGAAGATTGGGTGAAGTCGCCGATGAACTTGAGCTTCCAGAGGGCAGTCGAGTGCACAATGTATTCCATGTGTCTAGGCTCAAGAGGGCCATTGGATAGGGTGTAGTGCCTACTATAGATTTACCCCCTTTAGATGAGGAAGGGAGGCTCGTGTTAGAACCTAAGGCTATTCTAGACACTAGAGAGAGGAAACTCAGAAACAAGATAGTGAAGGAGTATTTGGTCAGATAGAAAGACCTACTGAAAGAGGATGCTACATGGGAAATTGAGCAAGTTATTCAATAGGCTGGGCTGAGATTGCCTGAGGACAAGCAAATTCAAGGGGGTCAGACTATAATGTCCTCATTTTAGTGGCTAGGCTTACTCCATTTCTAGCGCACTTACCATTTTTAGTAAGCTAATAGGACACAATAGAGGCCATTTTTGATGATTAGTTTTGATGCTCCTTGTTGAGAGCTTTCTGCTAAGCTATCACTCGCACCATTCAGAGTCCTGTTACTAGTATTTTTGGGGGCCTAAAGTGCTACAAAAAGGGTAACTTTTAACCCAGCTGAAAGACATTGAGTGTCACTTTAAACATTTACTTTATGAGGGACTATTGCACATCCTTTATCCCACATTACTCAAGTGAGTTGAGTTGCCCCTTGGAGAAAGGATAAGGGCGAGTGCTTCTGGCTTCTTTGGGGAGGTTGGATAAGAAGAAAAGAATTGTTGCACTTGTAACTTATTTGGGAAATTGAGAATGTCCTTCTCATTTTTAGCACTCTAGACATCAATCCTTGTGGTTAGTCTTTGAGTTTGTGCTCTTAGCCACTATAGCAATTGTGCCACTATAACAATCATGCCATTATAGCAGCCATACCATTGTAGCAACTGTACCATTGTAGCAGCACATCACTGTAGCAGTAAGATCACTATAGCATCTATATATAGCCAGGTGAGTCCATAGTTTTCTACAGAGTCCATAGTTTAGCCTACAGAGTCTATAGTTCCTACCTACAGAGTCCATATATTTCTACCTATAGAGTCCATAGTTTTTGCAGAGTCCATAGTTTATACCTATAGAGTCCGTAGCTTCTTGCCTATAGAGTCTATAGATTTTTGCCTATAGAGTTCATAGTTTTCTACAGAGTCCATAGTTTCTTGCCTACAGAGTCTATAGATTTTTGCCTAAAAAGTCTATAGTTTTCTATAGAGTCCATAGATTTCTTGCCTGTAGAGTCCATAGATTTTTGCTTGTAGAGTCCATAGTTTTTTGTAGAGTCTGTAGTTTCTACCTGCAGAGTCCATAGTTTCTTGCCTGCAGAGTCTGTAGATTCCTGCCTGCAGAGTATGTAGTTTTTTGCAGAGTTTATTATTTTCAAGTTTGTGGAGTCCATAAATCTCAGCCTGTAGAGTCCGTAGATTTGGCTACAGAGTTTGTAGAAGCTTTTGCAGAGTCCGTAGATCTAGTATGTAGAATTCGTAGAAAAAACTAGCTTGTAGAGTTTGTAGTTCCATGGGTCAGAGAATAAATGAAGCACCTTCAGCATGTGCCAGGATATCCACTTGAAATCATGTTCATACGATTCTGAGAGAGGATTTAGTGAGTCACCACGTGATTAGCATTGTACTCATCTACTCATTTTTTTATTAATACAAATACAATGTGATGGCTATTCATTTGTGTGTATTATATGCTTGCTATTCTATATTTATGTTGCATGCATTGGTCTTTATAAAACATGAAAAAAAAGTAATCCCAACAAATCTACTGGAGTCATAAAGAGCCCCTGTTGGGTTAGCTTGGGTACAACCGGGGTGCCCATTACAAATAGCATTCACTTTTATGAATTCAACTAGAAGATAAATGGCATTGGATGAATAGTGGTTTTGAATGCATGTAGGTTGTTTCATTATGCCATAATAGGAGGAATAACTAATCTATAATATTTTTGAGGTGGAAATAATCCATTGAAGGTGATCCTTGATGAATAGTACAACATTTAAGCTTCAAACTTTATTAAACAATAGTTTCTAATGTATGATGATGAATAATGGATGACTTTGAATGTAGTAGGAAGCTCCAAGTAATTGAATGCAATGAAAGACCCATGTATTTACCAATGAAAAATGGTTTTTGACTTACAGTGAGTGCATTGATGACTTGGCTTATGATGATGGGATTGAATATAAGAGACTTTAGATAAGATCAATGTCAAATTCCAATAAGCACCTTTAAAGATACACAATTTGGATCTCTTAACATAGGTCAAGTTAACACTTTTTAAGACTTCTTGTGACTTATTTATCATTAATTGTAGGCTTGTTTTGTAATATATATCTCTAAAAATTCATCATTCTCATTAGACCATCACTTTAATACATATTCAAATGACCATATAATGAAATTGACCAACATTTTGAGTGTGACAATGATCAGAAGGAGGAGCTATAGCCATATCACTCAAGTAAGAACAAAATAGAATAAAAAAAAATAATGAAACTATCTTATTTAAAAAAACAAAATAATATAGACTTTGTTGATAACATTTTCTTCCATTAGTAGGGAAATCTATAAATTAAGGTTCTACTCCTTATGAACATTCATAATCTCATGCCTACTCTGATACCAATGTTAGTGTTTGAATGAGCCTATACATAGATTTAACTAACATCGATAATGGTGAGTATGAATATAGATAAATAAACATAGAGATGAACATAGACACTAATTTAAAACCATATTATATTCTCACACCATAATTGTATTCCATTCTATATATCTTCATATAAGATGTTACAAAGTTATGCAGGAAAAGTATTTCCTATAATTGGGGAGATCATATGTCCATATATCTCTCACATCCCTATAATCTCTCAATCTCCTATATGAATAATATTGTTATAACATATAAAAATATATCATAACCATCTAACCAAATAATATATTCTAATAACTAACTCACATAATATAATATTTACCTCTCGATAAATATCCAAATATATACTAATGTAAAAACTAATTCCTAACATATATTATAAGTGAAATATTTTTTTTGAGAATAATTGGATGAGATTTTATTGATAAAAGTATATTTACACACTTATTCCCCCAAAAAAAAACTCTTTCTTATAAATCTATTATAACATAAGTACTATTTTCACAACTTCCTCATTGATTATGCATGATTATGCATTTTTAATGGTGGCTTCTTCCTCTTATTTCAAACTCAAATCATTTGTTATGTTAAACATCAATTGAATTTCATGTCATATATTTTTCCAATCATCATTTTTAGCTATATTCTGAGTTGTCATCCATAAGTCTTGTTATGTTCAAATAATAAGCTTCTTGTACATTAAAAAAAAAGAAAGATTATATTCATATTTACTTTAAAAATAATAAGGAGATATTCATTTTTCCTAATTCAAAAGGTTGATATATATTTTCTTGTGCACTAAGATATAAACCCTTAAAAATGCTTAAAAGGGATGAAATTTGAATAATTTTATTTATTTTATAATTTTAAAAGATTAAAATTTAGAAGAGACATGTATAAGTTAGAACATGGTACATTCCACTTATTGACATTATCCTATGACAAATTAGAGGATTTATGTGCATCAAAGTTATATTTATAGTAATGAAGGATCATGGCTAGAGTTGTAGACAAAAAATTTAAAAGGTTATGGTGTCCTCAATACCCATTTTTTTTATAACATTTTGTTATTGTATGTGATTGAAAATAAACATCATGTTTTACCTCACATATTTCATTGTTGGAGCTCTATAATATCAACTTTGTTATGGAAGAGTTAGGTATTCTAAGTGACATACCATTGGATAAAAATGTATATGTTTTTACTTGAAACTTCTTCCAATAACATCAGTAGTTGGGATATTTTATATGGATGTTCTATTAGATGATTTCTAAAATGTGAAATGTTTTTAGCTCTTTCTTATTCATCTAGGAATTTTTTGGATCATGATATTATTCACATGCATCGCCATTTTTAGAGTCATTCACAACATTATATTCTAAAGGCACCTCATTCCAATCATTTATATTATAAATTACAAGCTTAGAATCAACACTAATTACCATTTTAGATTTCATTATATTTTTAATAAATATCAAGAATTAACTAAAAGAATTTAAATAAACTCATTAGTTTACTAACCAATATTCACACTATCATAATAGTATATTTAACTATAATTAATTTTATTAAATGTATAAAAAAATGAACAAATAAATATATAAGTGCCCTAGGGTTTTAAATAATTATAAAATATAAAACCACAGTGGACCTTTTTTGCACTACTCTAAGTTCATATGATATAGTAATTAAAATGGATTGGTTATAGACCCATAAATTAGTGATGAAATTATTTAAAATTTAGGTGAAATGCTTGGATGATGATCATGATACTACATAAATTTTTAGGATTGTAAAAACCATATCTTTTAGACTTATCTTGACCATACAGCTTAAATAATCAATGAGAAATGACGACCATTTATATGTTTTTAGCATTTAAAATGATGTAAATGGAACATATTTGAGTGACTTACATATTTTTTGGAGGTTTACAAATGTATTTCTTAAAGAGTTACCAATATTTCCACCTCAGAGAGAATATTTTTCTACATAAATTTAGTGCATGGAATTAAGCTCATTTAAAGGCTCCATATAGAATGGCATCCACTAAATTGTGTGAATTAAGAGTGTAGCTAAAAAATACAATTGAAAAGGTATTAGTAAGACCTATCATGTCTCCATGTGAATCACCAATCATTATTATAAATAATAAGGATTCATCATTGAGATATGCATTGACTATAGACATCTAAACAAGGAAACTATTAAAAAAAGATATCCACTTCTAAGATTGATGATATGTTTGATCAAATAAGAGGATATTGAGTCTTATATAAGACATATTTTTGGTCATATTATAATTATGGAGGATGAAATATCAAAGACAAATTTTCACACTCGATATAGTCACTATGTGTTTTTAATGGTGCCAATTGGGCTCATAAATACACCATCAATGTTTATGAGTCTCATGAATAATTTTCTCTACAAGTACCTATATATTTTTATGCATATATTAATTGATGATTTTTGATATATTTTATATCTAAGGAAGAGCATGAGATGCATTTAAGGTAGGTTTTTTAATGTTTCAAAAAAAACTCTATGGGATACTTTCCAAGTGCACATTATTCCAAGAAGAAGTGCATAACCTAGTGAATATCATTTATGTTAGAGGAATTGATGTTAATATAGATTATATTATCAAAATAATGGAGTTTATAATGCTAATAAATGTATCTAAAGTTCATATATTCATGGGACTTAATAGTTATTATAAAATATTTGTTGAAACTTTCTCACAAATTAGATCCCTAATCAAATCCATGCAATGAAAAGGCAAGAAATTTGTATGGACTGATTACTGTAAAAAATCTTTTGATAAGTTAAATAATATGTTCAAAACATCCCATGTATTGTTAGTGATATGCATGAACATTAATTTCCTTGTTTGCATAGATGCATACCTTAAATGACTTAGATCCTGAGTTTTAATTTAGCGCTGAGTCATTGTCTATAAATTAAGAAAGCTAAAACACCATGAAATTATTTATATAGATCATGATATAGAGATTTTTGGAGTAGTACATGTACATTTTTTTACTAGTGAATCTTCATTAATTCACTAATATTGTCTTTTCCTAAATTTGGATTTGGTAATTTTTGGAACCAATAAAGATCACTTAGTGGTCTAAATTCTTAGGTTATAAATTAGATTTGTATATTGGCTCACCTAATATTTAAAAATAATTCCAAAATTATGAACCACCATGGCCTAAAAATATATTTTACTCAATTTTGATAAAATATGTGGACATAACCTATATGTTGGACTACCCTCTCTAGATGCTAGACTAAATGTTCTAGATGCTAGACTGCATGTTATAGACCCTAATTTTAAAAATATAACAAATTTAACCATAAATTCCTTTCATCCTAAAATTTATTTCATATTTGGATTCCTATTGAAAAATTAGACAAGTTCAAAAAATGAAACATCTTGATCTGAATATGTATATAAAAGTTATGTTCATTTGAAGCTATGGAAGATGACTAGAGGCTCTAGATAGATAACCAAAGGCTTTGGACACTGAACAAATCCTCTAGTCAGTCTTATAGAGCTTATAGTCACCGTATAAAGCTTAAAATGAACATAAATTTGTTTATGGATTCAGATTCAAATGATTCATTTTTTAAACTTGTTTATTTTTTTAAGAGGAATCCAAATATGAAATAAATTTTTGGATGAAATATATTTATGATGACCTTTTTCCATTTTTTAAATGAGCATATATAGTGTGCTCTAGATGATCGATTATAAGCTCCGAACAACCAACTACAAGCTCTATATTTGTATGTTGGCTCACCTACTGTTTATAACTAATTCCAAAACAATGAGTATAAATCACCATGGCCTAGAAGGACATTATATCTTATTTCATGAATATATGTGTACATACCCTAATTCCCATTTACATGGTATAGATGCTAGACTACCCACTCTAGATGTTAGACTACATGCTCTAGATGTTAGACTACACACTATAGATGATCATCTGAAAAATAGAAAAAATGTCATCTTAAATATATTTAATCCTAAAATTTATTACATATTCGGATTCCTCTCAAAAAATTAGACAAGTTCAAAAAAAGAATCATCTTGATCCAAATTTTTATGTAAAACTTATGTTCATTTGAAGCTTTACACGGTGACCAGAGGCTCTAGATGTTGACCAAAAGATTTGGATGCTTGATCAGAGGCTTTGTATGGTGACTAGAGGCTCTAGATGTCCAATGAGAGGTTATATATTTTGACTAGATCATATGGACTATCATATAGAGATTTTTTATAGCCATCTAGAGCCTTTAGTCATTCTGTAGAGCCTCTAGTTGGTTGTTTAGAGCCTTTGGTCAGTTGTGTAGAGCCTCTAGTCACCGTGTAGAGCTTCAAATAAACATAATTTTTTCATATGGTTTTGGATTTTTTTTTTTTTTTTTAACTTGTCTAATTTTTTTGAGAGGAATCAACATATGTAATAAAGTTTAGGATGAAATATATTTATGATGAAATTTTTTCTATTTTTTAAATGAATGTCTAGAGTGTGCTCTAGATGGTTGATTGCAAATTCTAGATAATGTCCATAGGGTCTAGATGATGTCCATAGGGGCTGGATGGAGGTGCATAAATGTTGGGGTCAGGTGACACTTAGGGTTCACTGTCATAATGAAACCACTTTCCCGTTAGTTCACTAGGAATTCAAAATGTGATTTTAAATATTTGCCAAAATTTTACATAGGAATTTTTCCTAGGAGCCCTTATAAAAACAATTTAGTACATGAATTAAAAATGTGGAATTACTACCTTGTCGCCAAAAAAATTATAGTTAGAATTGACCATCCAAGCTTCACGCACATATTCACCCAACCAAATTTGAATGCTAGGTAGAGTTGTTGGATGGAATTTTTGGTCGAATATGATTTTGATATCTCCTACCTATATAAAATGAAAAAAAAATAAAGTGGTTGGTGTACTCAGTAGAAGGTCACATCTACATTCCATGGTAGTTGTGCAAGATAAATTGATAAGTTATACTTTAAAATTTCAATTAAAATAAACTTGGTATAAATAGGTCACTACAGTCCTCCTTGACATTGAAGCCACACTTTGACCCAAGTATAGTTATTATTCTATGGTAGATGATGTAATTTTAGTATATTATCAATGCATCTATGTGCATAGTGTGGGGAAGTGAAAAATCATATCCTTTTTGATGCATAAAATGCCTTTTATTTTTTCTCCTTTGAGGGAAAATAAAATGTATGTAGTCATACTAACTTTGTATTATTGGTTGGCAATGAAAAAATGAGTAAGTATGTTTCTCAATGATTATAATGTCATCAAGTGAAATTTGAGAATATATATCCATCTAGATTTTTGTAACCTTGTGACATACCAACATGTAAATGGGATGTAGTGTTTATGGATTGCAAATTTGGGTTGCCACTTACTTAAAAAAGACACAATGTCATTCTTGTAGTTCTTAATAAACTAAAAAAGTTTGCACATTTATTACCCACCAATGACACTTTTCCAATTTTATGTCATTCATAGTGTGCAGTTACGTGGTATTTTATGCAAGGTATTTTATGATAGGCATTTACTATTTACATCTTGTTTTTAGATCATGCATTTTTGGCAGATTTCAGTACAAAAATAATTTTCATTACTACATACCATCCTTAAACAAATGGGAAACCTGAGAGGGTTGATCATGTCTTAGAGGAAATGCGATGAACATATGTCATGGACCAATAGTATCTATGGGAAAAATATCTTCCCTTAGTAGAATTTACATATAATAATAACTACCATAGTTCAATCATCATAGATTCTTATGAAACATTATATGGGTGATGTTATATAACGCCATTGGGTTAGAAAAAGTGTGAGGACCATATTTTGATTGGTCCTAATATGATAAAAGAGATGGAATACAAATTTTGTATTTTTGATAATGCCTTAAAGCAATACAAGAATAATAAAAATAAATATGCATATTTTCATAGGATTAATAGACGTTTTAAATTTAGATACTCAATGTTCTTGTGATTGAACCACACAATAGTATTGATTATATTTTTGGTGGACCTACATTGTCACCATATTTTATAGGACCATTTTAAGTTTTAGATTGACTTGGACTAGTTTTTTATTGACTTGCCTTGCCACCCAACATGTACAAGATGCATGATGTTTCTCATGTTTTTATGTCAATAAATTATGTTCTTGACCCATCACATGTGCTTGATTGGTATTCTTTTGAGATTAATATGGGTCCAGTCAATAAATATCCTATGAGGATTTTAAAGTGATAATCACTTCAGCTTTAGCATCATGAATTTGATGAAGTGAGGGTTGAATGGAACTAATAAAACCCAATTTTTTCTACATGGAAAGATGATTTTTAAATTAAACATATATTTCCTTTTAAACTTCAGTATGAAGTTTATTAAATCGGGGGGGGGGGGGGGTGGGGTATGTAATGCTCTACCCTAAGACCCCTTTTTTATAATGGAAGTCATCCTTATGCTTATTATTATACTGTGGACTTATAAATTTTGAAATATTTTATTAATAAAAATCTAAAATATTGATCCATGGATTATGCCAAGACATGTATGTGGATACATATATTTTTAATGTGATTATGACATCATAATTATGTATATCACTTTATTTATTCATGATATATTGTATTTCCCTTCTTCATCATTATGTGTAATTTAAATTATTTGATTAAAATTGATATGTCATGATGGTCAATGATCTTTTTTTTAGGTCCTTGACTATCAAGAATTATGGATTCACCTTGTTATACCATGAGGTATCATGATGAATCTAGTTTTCTATGAGATGATAGGAAGATAAAGATACATTTATACCAATATTAAAGTGAGTTATAAGGGTTTAAATTTAGTCCATCAAGGTTGTATTTTATTTTATGTGGTGTATTAGGAGCTCCAACAATGAACATCCACCTTACATACAGTCAAAAAAACAACACCCTGGTATTTTGGGTAGTTGGTAGTTCTCAATTAAAGGGAAGGGAATTCAATCCCAATAAGATATGAATAGTGAGTTAATAATAATAAAACCACAATCAATGGTAATGAAAATAATTGGAAGAGTTGAAGATATAAATATCTAAAGAAATAAAATTTAGAATCTATGAGTGGGTGAAGACATATAGGATGCTCATTAAAAATATTGTCCTCAAAACATTGAAAGCACACTTAGATATATGATGTAACTCACAAAAATATAAACATAAGAAATTAATATTAAGACACAATGGTAAATACAAGATAGACCTTTGGTGAGGATAGTTAGGAAAAAATTAATGATGCTTTTTTGAAATAATATAGAAGAAAATATAGTCATTCAAAGGGGTGATTTAGTGAGTAAGATAAAGATATTGGGAAACAAGAGAAAGTTTGGAGATCAAGAATGTAACAACATACTGATGTGAATAATTTAACGTCTTGAAAGTGTTTTTATTGACCCTTTTATGTTGTATGATTATACCACATACATCTTGTGTTGATTACTATGATTTTTATGATTATGTTTTATCTTTATTTCCCTTTTAAATGATGATATCTTGTTTATGATATTTGTTATTATCTTATTTGTTTTAGAAATATCCTTCTTTGACTTGTGTTGTTTGTGAAATAGTGATTGGGTGGTTTTAATAAGATGTTCTTATTATTAATATATTTTATTTACATCATTTATAATTTATTTGGGTGAGTTGAGGAAGGATAATAATAGCGATTGCTTCATGTTTTTCCATTAGGATATCTAGTTTTATTTGTTATGTAGCATAGAATCCTTTGCCATGGCATGGGAAAGGTGGTTAATCACCATACTAGTGTTTTGGGTAGGCATTTTATTTTTTGGAGTTCTATATATCCATAAAATACATATTAATTCTTACCTTGACAATGCTTAGATCTCAAGTTATTATGGGTTTGAGGAACTTGTGCTCATTTTAATAATTTCCAGCCTTGAACATTTATTTAATTTCCTATTATTAAAACCTAATTAAGTTGACCTAGTTATATTTTATTATTTTGATTGTGACCCCTTATATTTTTATCAATCATGATACCCTATTTTTAAATACTAATCCTACATAAGACAACTTCAATTTCTCACTTATCTAAATATTTATAATGAAACAAAAAGATGTCTTAGTATATGTTGGGTATAAAATAAGGTGTCAGAAATAGAGGGTTCATTCAATGAATGCTAGACAGAGAAATGATAGGATTCCTCATTCCCCCTTATGAATAATTTTGACTCACTATGAGAGTGGTCAATTAGAACATGGAACTAACTCATCTCCTCATTTGGTACTTATTAAATTTAATATTATAGTTCAAACATTTTTACTTGCATTTATATTTTATATAATTAATAGAGGAGGCAAACTATGATAGATTTATGTTTAGTAGAATCATAGGCTGAAGGATATGTTATTTTGAAGAAGCATATGTTGAATATTATTATGTGTATACCTTATGAAAATAATATGGGTAGTTAGCATGCACATGAGTGTATAGCCTAGATACAATATGTCTAAAATTTAGATAGGAAAAGAAGTTTAGTTTTCTATTTTCTTATTATGATAAAAACTTACAAGATGATTGTACATGTTTCCTCTAAATGAATATGTTGATAAATTATTTTTACATTTCAATAGATTATGCTCATTACAAAGGATTCATTACTTGAAAGGTTGAATAAGCCATTTAAAATAGCCTTGATGATATTTGAGGTTAAACTACCATGCTTTAAGATATGATATAGATATATTTATGGTATTTATTAATAGATCCATTTTAAATTTAAATGGATTTATCATCTAAATTTTTTGAATAAACTATATTTATGTGTTAAAATACACTTGTAAATGAATCATAATACCTTAAATTGTTTTTTTATAACTAATTATATTTTGTTGTACCTCATCAAGCTACATTAGCCCAGCTTGTAACTTAAAGAAATTCTAAGTAGTCTATTGAATAATTACATATAATGTATATCATATGTTATATAGTATTTGTATTTAAACATGTCAAATAATATCTAAATACATCGTAAAAAACAATATACTGATTAGATCCTTCATTGACCTCTCTAAACTATATCAAGAAATCTATTACAATTAGATATAGGGGCATCAAAAATTAGATGACTAAGACTTAGCATTTTCTTAGCCACCACTCAAAATTTATAAATATTCCCTTTATTAAATGTATTTGATAGTCATCTTGACTTCATACTTCATTGAGCCCTTAGGAAACTGATAACTTTTCATCTTTTGTTGACTTTATTATCCTTCCGTAGATCCGGTTGTAAGATGCTAAAGTTAAAACTTGTGTTCTTTTGGCTGACAAAAATAATTAATGTTTGATAGTGAACATATGTATTATTTTGGTTAGTTTGTATCCATGCAAACCTTATGTTTGGATTGAATTCCATTTAAAATGTTTTGGAGTGTGAAGGCATGTAAATTATTTATGTTGTGAGAGAATGAGAGTGGTTCAAGTGGAAAGTAGGGGGTCAGAATATAGTGAGTATAGTTTGGTCTACATACTCTTAATGCATGGACTTATGTATTTGCAAAATCATCCGCTCAATCGATAATAAGTAAATTTAAGTCAATTAATATTTGACTCTATCTTATTTAGGGTAAAATAGATGGATATTAAGGCTTAAAATATATTATTAATTTGGTCTATATATATATATAATGGAATATATTAAGGTTATTTTATTATAATAAATTTATAGGCATTTTTTAGGTTTTTAGATGTTTTGAATCTAGTGGTAGGACTTGTTTTAGCATCAAAGTAACCTAGCTAATTATTTATCTCATGGAAACATAACTAAAGTACCAAGATTATAACTTGGCATATAATAGTGTTATCATATATTTCCTATCCTACCCATATTAATTCAAAATTATTAAATATGGTTGTTTTCATATGTTTGTTTCTTATAAATGAAACCTATCTTTTGTGTGTGTATAAATTTGTATCATGCCATATTATAGTTCAAAATTTTGTAGTTAGTTTTTATTAGTGTATGAGGGATATAAACATATGTATCATAGCATGGTTCAACACTTATGTCATTTTTGACTAACCATGTATTTTATTAAGATATGTTAATAATTAAATTTTGAAGTTATTAGAAGGATTTACAATGCACAAATAAAATTGACCATTTTCTCTCTTGTATTTTAGGTATACAAGATGATCCATGATAAGAGTATATGGGTAAAATAACATGATCATTGGATTGAGGTTGTGCTTTCAAGGGAATATTTTGGATGTAGATAATAGGTCATACCAACGAGGCCCATCAACTTAGAAATCCTTATTTTAGTAAGATACCATCCCTCCACAATAGAGCTAAGGAATGGAAGAAAGTATTAGACCATTTCATGAGTGAGATCATAAACATAGTGTCCACCAAAAGAGATACCCTTGATTATTTCATGGGAAAGTTCCCACTAGAGGATTTCATGATAGTGGTGACATGTACCAAATCTTGGATGGCATTACCTATGAGCTAAAACAAATAAGTTCCCCAATTTCAATGGATGAAACTTTGGTAGGGAAGTTGAAATTTGGTTAGTTTACATGAAATGTTGTTTTGGAATGAGATAATTTTATATCAATAGTAGGGATAGGTTTTTTAACTTCTAACTGATTGATGAATCATCCTTATGTTGGGACTATCAATAAAAAATGGATAACCTATATTTTCCATAACCTTCATTAAGAGAACAAGACTCTAGAAGAGTATGATTCACATTTCTTAAGCTTACTTAAGTAAATGGGATAAATCTAGGATGATCCAACAAAATTTAATATATATCTAAGTGAACTTTTAGCTTCCATTAGGAATAGGGTTCAAACTATTAAACTCACTAAATTAGTATAATCTATGAGAAAATATTAACAAATAAAGAAAGAAGTCACAAAGGATAATTTCCTAGAGAAAAATAAGGCCTAAAAAGAGACTTGAATGGAAGGATTTTTTCCCTATCTACATGGTGGTTTTTAGTGAAAAAACATAGTAGAAATAACATGAAAAATAAAATCACTCAAGATATGGATTTTGAGGACAAAATTACACTCAACTCTCTAATTCCACCAATGGAAAACCCTAACATATTTAGAAAATTACATGACAGTAGAATAAAGGTGAGATAAGGGACATGTTCACCAAGGGGAAATACAATTCAGAAACTATTAATTGTTTCATTTTTGGTGGGCCATATTATGCTTTAAAATGTACATAGTGTTTGTATACGCCACTAGCTTAGGCTTAGCATAAATATTCTATTAACAATGGCCATGACCATCATATTGATGTAGTTATACATAAACATCAAGCTTAGAAATAAACTATTATGGTTGAAATTATAGGTAACATTGGTTTCACTATTTTGTTTATTTTAATAGATACAAGTCAGACTAATTATTTTATTTTTATAGTAATTTTTGGAAGGTGTGGCTTATTAACCATTCAACTAGAGAGCTTAAGTAGTGTATAAATGGCCTCATTAAAAAATAAACCATTACCTTTGTGGTAGGGGATTACTAATTAAACTGGGGGAATTTCATCATCAAAGTGGACCTTTATTGCACTAATCTAGGTTCATATAATGTAACACAAGGGATTGTTTTGAGACTCATAAAGAAATAATGAATTTCATTAAGAGACTTGTGAAATTATTTTATGACAATGGATATACTATATAAATTTAGGGGATTATAAGACTCATATATTTTTGAATTATCTTAACCATGCAACTCACACAATCAATGCGAAGCAACTACCAATTATATTATGTTATCATTTTAGAGGGTGGAAATGGACCATATTTCAGTGAATTATGCAATTTTGAAATAATTTACTAATGTATTTCTTTAATACTAGTATTCCCACCTCATAGAGAACATGATTTATCCATAGAATTCGTTCCTTAAACTAAGCAAATTTTAAAGACCCCATATAGAATTCCAACCCCTCAATTGTGTGAATTAAGAGTGAAAATACAAGAGAAAATTCAAAAGGGATTGGTATGATCCAACATGTATTTTTTGGGCACCAATGATCTTTTTAAAGAATAAATATGTATCATTAATATTATGCATCAATTATCAACAACTAAACAAGGAAACTATTAGTAACAAAAATCCCCCCAAGAATTAATTATTAATTTTATCAAATGAGAGGAGCTTAAGTCTTATCTAAGATGGACTTATAGCTAGGTTATCATCAACTTAGATTTAAGGAAGGCAACATATTTAAGCTGGATTTTCACACTTGGTATGGTCACTATGAGTTTATGGTGGTGCCGTTTGGGTTCACAAATGCACTGATGATGTTTTTGAGTCTCATGAAGATTATTTTCTGAAAGTACCTAAAAAAATTTGTACCTATATTCCTATATGACATTTTAAAATATTTTTATAGTAATGAAGAACATGAGATGCCTTTAAAACTAGATCTATGATAAACTATCAAAGTGTTCATTCTTCCAGGAAGTAGTGCAATAATTAGGACTTATCATTTTTTATGGAGGCATTATTGATGATATAGAAAATATTAACACCATAATGGAGTGGCCAATGCTAATAAATTTCTTTAAATTTCATAATTTCATAGGACTTACTAGGTATTATAAAAGATTTGTTGATTATTAGAGCCCTAATCACATACCTATAAAGAAAGGGAAATAAATTTGTATGGACTAATAAGTGCATAGAAAAGTTTCAATATATCTAGAATTTGTTGACAATGACCCCTATATTGGTAGTGTCATGCATGAACAAGGATTTCTTTGTTTACATAGATGATTCCCTTGAGGAACTTAGAGGATTTTTAATTCAATAAGGTTGAGTCATTACATATGTGTAAAAGAAGCTAAAATGTAGCAGCACTACCTTATCAATTGTTGGGAAATACGGAAGCACACAATTGATTACCAAATACAAGAAACTTACATGCAGAATTAAACCAGAATCACAAGTAACTAGAATTCATAAATAACACAAAATATGAGAGACAATACACAACTTATATTAATACTCTTCCAGAAGGAAATACAACAAAGAAGATTGCCACAGTTCTTCTTCCTTACACACCTCTAGGGCTCCCACACCTCTAGGGCATAAATAGTAAATCTTCCCTCAAAGCTCTCTCTCTTACGGTCCCAACACACAACTCAAACACAAAGTTGGTGTTCACCTCCAACCAGTCCGTATCCACTACTACCAGTACTCCAATGCTCCATGCACTCCACAAGTGCTCCACACACTCCAAGTAGATATCCCAAGAACTGCAACAACCTGCAACCCAAATGATCTTACTTATGGAAGGAACTACCTTGCCTTCCTCTTTGATCTCCAATTGAGTACACACTATACTCCAAGTAGATCCTACTTGATCATACTCCCTATTGTGTTGTTGCCCTCCCTGATCTTGCACACTTGCAAATCAATCTAGTTTTACACACCTGCAAACCTAAATCATGCACACACATACACCTGCAGATCAATGATTTTAATTACCATGTAGATCTCTTAACGTAGCCATGCACACCTGCTGACCAAGATCCTACACCCTTGAAAAACCCTTCTGATTCTCCAAAACTAGCACCCACACTTGGCACTACTGTGGAACTAGGAGGAACACCCTTGTTCACTTCACACACAGAAGGAGCTAACTTTGCTCAACTCAAACTATAACACTTTTATAATACAACCCATGAGTCTATTATATAGATATCATCCAAACAATAATTAGACATCTAATTACAATAATTAGACATCTAATTACAATAATTAGACATCTAATTACAATAATTAGATCTCCAGCTTCTAGTCTAAATTTGGCTCTTGACATGCAAACACTTGGTTCGTTAACTAATTGCCCATAAAACTTGTAGTTCTAAACTGCGTAGGTGACTGACGTCGGTCCTTGTCTGCCTAGAGGTGACCAACGTCAGCCGATCCTTGACCGATGTTGGTTGCTTCTCTTCACTAACCTGACTGACGTCAACTTATCAGACTGATGCTGGTTGCTCTGCAACTCAGAAACCTTCAGCAACCTCCTCCCCTGTTTGCATCAGTGAAGCTTTTAGCTCCACAACCTAATAATCTCCCACTTGGAGATAAATAGCTACACTGTACCTATACCTATACCCCATCTAATTTGTTTCCTAGCTTGTATCCCTCTTCAAGATGAATCCTGAAGACCAACCACCACACAACCCATGGTGCACCTCCTGTCATCCAAGTAACCTGCCGCATCCACATCTACAAACACATGTAGAAAAGAACTTGACCCTGCATAGCATGTGCACCTGCTACTGGTCCCTCTCAAAATACCTGAGAATCCACTAAAATACCCTCCAGTGCTTCTTTTTTGAATCAGCTCCAAACTTTCTGACAACTCCCACTGCATGGGAAACCCAGGTCAAGTACTCATGTACTTAACCTCATCATGTGAATTAAGACACTACTCATAAAACTGTCCAACCCATCAGCGTGCTCACCAGCTTCACACAATCATCCAGAGACAAAATCAACCTATGATCTCCATGTCTCTAGAACCCACTCATGCCAAAGAATTTTGCTACTCCAAATTCCTCATGACATACTATTGAACTAACTTTACCTTTAGTTCAGCAAAACCCTGTATGTGTAACCCTGCATGCAAACACACAACATACAGTAACAAGATGATGTTACAACTGATCATCCACCTGGTAAAGTAACCCATAGTAGTTACCTTGACATTGACTAAAGCCATGCTTTGTCTTCCACCTGTCAACCCTGTACCACTATCCTGTAGCTTTCTCAAGACCATATGACCTGGCCTTCCATCTCACATGTCCATCCTCTCTATTCTTTAACTAAGGTATCCATTCATCTCTATGCTTTCATACTGGTTGGAAACCCTACCAAATCTCCCGTTTGGTCCTACATCCTATTCATGCCATGCTCCCACTATTTCCTAGATCCTTCCTGCTCTGTAGTCAGCAACTAGTATAAAGAAGAGGAACAATGAATTTGAGGCTTACTTACCACTTTCAGTCCTCCATATGGGCATTTGAGACTCCTTGACAGCTTGCTATCCACCCAAAATCTATCTCAGTGACTGACCTCAGTTACTACATAGTCTACATCTGATCGATGTCAGTTCCATGTGCCTATCCTGACTACCGACCCCACTGATGTCAGTGTCTACTTTCTATCGACGTCGGTCCTCCTGACTGGCATCAGTCTTACTGTCACCGATGTCGGTCCTCCTAACTGACATCAGTCTTACCTTGCCTGACACCACCAACTCTGGTCTACACATGACTGACATCGGTGCTTGTCTGTTCGACACTGGTTCCCCTTGACTGATGCCGGTATCTATGTTTGCCTGTGAGTTATGAATTTTTACCCACGAGCTCCTTTAAATCAAAACCCATGTCCAAACTGCCCTGCTCAAAAGTATCCAGCCCCATCCACTAAATTCTATCTGCCATCTCCTCCAAGAACACCAAGGCTTTCCAGTTCTTAAGTTTATCAAACACATCTGTCTTTCGCTTAAGAACATGCATCTCCTTCTTGCTCATGTGACCAAGCCTACAAAGCCACATCTCCACAATAGAAGAAGAATCAGTGATATAAGCAAGTAGATAAAGAGTACCTACTTTCTTACCACCAGCTAATTCAAGTGCATTCGTTGAGAGAGTTCTTATGCATCTCTCATCACCCAAATTTTCTAAAGAAATTAGCCATATCTTCAACACTGGGACCTGCATGACCTCCTTCAACACCCATGTGTTGGCCGCTTGCAATTTTATCTTCACTTCCCCTTTGCCAATTCTTTGACAAGGCTCACCAGCTCCTCTCTTTGGGGCTGCATGGAAAGAGGCAATAGAATCTATAAACCAAGATTCTACTTTATCCAAGAAACATACCAGAGCATCTTGTGTAACAACACCTGCAACATCTGCTTCTTCAGTTCCTTCATGCTGATCTTCCACAAACCAACAATTTTCTTTTCCCTGCTCTTTCTTTCCATGGGACCGTAATTGACCATTCATGCTTTTCAATTCCTTCATTCTTAGCTTACTTTCTTCTACCATTTCTCTACTCCCACTCAATCAAAAACCCTTGAGAGTGACTTGTAATCAAACACAAAACTTGCTCCCTGCAACCTTAGCTCTGATACCACTTGTTGGGAAATATGGAAGCACATAATTGATTAACAAATACAAGCAACTTACATGTGGAATTAAACCAGAATCACAAGTAACTAAAATTCAAAAATAACACAAAATATGAGAGACAATACACAACTTGTATTAATACTCTTCTAGAAGGAAATACAACAAAGAAGATTGCCACAGTTCTTCTTCCTTACACACCTCTAGGGCTCCCACACCTCTAGGGCATAAACAATAAATCTTCCCTCAAAGCTCTCTCTCTTAAAGTCCCAACACACAACTCAAACATAGAGTTGGTGTTCACCTCCAACCAATCAGTATCCACTACTGCCAATACTCCAGTGCTCCACGCACTCCAAGTAGCTCTCCCAAGAACTGCAACAACCTGCAACCCAAATGATCTTACTTATGGAAGGAACTACCTTGCCTTCCTCTTTGCTCTCCAACTGAGTACATATTGTACTCTAAGTAGATCCTGCCTGATCCTACTCCCTGTTGTGTTGCTGCCCTCCCTGATCTTGCACACCTATAAATTAATCTGGTTCTACACACCTACAAACTTGGATCATGCACACACATACACCTATAGATCAATAATCTTACTTACCATGTAGATCTCCTAATGTATCCATGCACACATATTGACCAAGATTCTACACCCCTGAAGAACCCTTCTGATTCTCCAAAACCAGCACCCACACTTGGCACTGCTGTGGAACTAAGAGGAACACCCTTGCTCACTTCACACACAGAAGGAGCTAACTTTGCTCAACTCAAACTATAACACTTTTACAATATAGCCCATGAGTCTATTATATAGATCTCATCCAAACAATAATTAGACATCTAATTACAATAATTAGATTTGTAGCTTCTAGTCTAAATTTGGCTCTTGACATCCAAACACTTGGTTCGTTAACTAACTGCCCATAAAACTTATAGTTTTGAACTGCACAGGCAATCGACATCGGTCCCTATCTACCTAGAGGTGATCAACATCGGCCGATCCCTGATCGACATCGGTTGCTTTTCTTTACTAACCTGACTGACGTCAGCTGATCAGACTGACGCCGGTTGCTCTACAACTCAACAACCTTTAGCAACCTCCTCCCCTATTTGCATCAGTGAAGCTTTTAGCTCCACAACCTAACATCAATAAATACTTTATACTTAGATATGACCATTTGAGCTTGATACACATATTCATTCAACCAAATTTGAATATTAAATAGAGTCATAAGATGAATTTTTTTGTGAATATTGAAATAACCCCCCAAAAAATTAGAATTATATTATCAAAGTATGTTTTGGGACTATGTTTTAGAGCTAATACCTCTCTTACTAAAACAAGTGATGTTTATTTGGTATAATCAGGTATGTGCAACCAAAATTGAAGGAGGTGATTTGAGATAATTAGCTAAAGGTAATTACTTACAAAAAATGCTATGGGTAAGCAGGTTATATAAGGGATGAACTATGGGGTTTGGGGTGTATCAGTGTAAAAGTACAAGAATAATTCTTGAGCACTATATGTGGTACAAGATATTTTGCATATGACCATTTATAGGTCCTTACCCCTCAATAAATATCTCACTCCCCTCATTAGTTTTCAATTCTACTCGAGGATGGTTAAAGGTTTACTTCCTAACTAACTAAAAAATTCAAATTTACACACCTCATGTATCAATTCAGTTACAACAAGTTTATGGAATGATAACAAGGTCTAAGGATATTATGAATATTAAGTATAATGTTTAAGATGTTGATCATAAACTTATCAACCATCATGTTGATTAAAACACATGTAGATTTATACAAGATTCATAAGTACACAATATAATTTATTAATGCCAATAAGAGTGTACAATCATGGAAAAGAGTAGAAGCTAAATTATCATAGGCAACTGATCGATTGATACCCATCGAGGTTATTAGCTTCCTCTTTTTCTTTAGGTCATTGCACCATTGCCTACTTTATTTTAAGTTCACAAGTCATCCATTATTAAATCAAAATATAACTAAGTATACTTACTCCCCAAAGCCATAGATACTATGATAGTTCTATACCTATATAATTTCATATTGTTCAATTTATCTATCTAAATAATGAGTAATGATATGACTTACAATTAACTCCATATTTACTAGATAGGATATAGTGGGCTGCTTGTAATTGGATTTATGCAAAATATATCATATTGACAAATAGTTAATGCATATATAATTATCAAGAAGAAGGTGTTAATATAATATAAAGTGTATTTTAGCTAATAATATACCTTCCTATCATTACATTATTCAATAATCCATTGTATCTAAGGTAGAGTAATAATCAATCCATACTAACTCACTTATTTACATGTAATTTCCATCCATGGGCCAATAAATGCATTAATTATTATATCATTAAGTTAATTCCCTCCATACACATGTTCATTAAAATTATCAAGAACCTTAAAGAAACTAGTTTCTTGTCATTTACTAAAACACAAATTCCATTCCAATGATAGACCAACTTCAAGGTAATATCAATCATAAGAATGAACATGCTTATATGGGTGATACGAGTTATAAATAGAAAAATTACAAAAAAAATATGACCATCATAACATTTCCCACATAACCTAAGTACATAGTATTCATGTTATCCACATGTATCATACTTAAATACGAATTTCCATCCATTCACTGAAGAAGTGAAATCTAATACAATGTGTACAAGTATCTATAATGCCATAAATATGGTTGGGCATGCCTTCAGGTAATGTACTCCATAGTTTATACACATTTCCAACCAATATAAAAGAAGTCAATACATATACTCAACCCTATCTTATTCATATAAAATCTTACCAACAAAAGTCTAAGCACTAACAACCTTTAATCACTTTAGACAATCGTGAACTATTATCTTTCATCATAATATTCATAAGGTTCTTCTCATCACTCTACATGTCGAGTAACTCATTCCTAGAATTAATATAATCTTATGACAAGTACTAGGAAACCCTTTATTTAGATATAATTCATAATTCTATTTCATTTTATAAAGGTAATTATTGTCACCAAATCTTTTACCTTAGAGGAGGGTGTTTAATTCTCCTCTAGATTTGGGCAACATGGGAATAATTCTAGATATGTGGGTTTACCAATAGGTATAATTATACCTCCAGGTTTAAGGGCTAGCTCCTTGAATGTGTCTTGAAATGTTTGTCACGTACTATCCAATTGCTTGTGAGAAAAGGGATATAAATTTTCATGAAAATAAGCTACTCTAAGGAGGTGATACACCAAGATGATTTTCACAAAACCATCATACTTTTATCATAATGAGACAAGACCTAAAAACCATCTTCAAAGTCCTAAAATATTCTAACATATGTGTTTTAATATAGAGATAATGTGCATGAGATAACACAAGGTAAGTGAACCAAAGGGTATAATGCACACTATAAGGATAACTGTAAACTTTAAAGGACCCTAACACACTAGCTACACTCTTTATGACCTGTTAGAATAGGAGCTCTTGCATAAACATGAGAGGATAAGGAAAGCAAGGATATAATATTATCACTAACTTCACCATGCATCACTTTACACACTTAGAAAAATGTTTATTAATTCAAACCAGACTTGTATTGATTTCTCAAAGGCAAAATATAATGTCATTCCAAAAGGGTTTCACCATGCATAGTGTGTTATTAGTCTATAAGAGCCAAAATGGCTACTACTTATAGAATTAGAGAAAGAGGAGAAGAGAATGAAGTCCAAGAGTCACTAATACATGTATCATGATGAGAAAAGGATTTATACATTTAGGATATATTAAAATGGAATAGACCATGAAAGGTCTACTTGAAAAAATGTCCCTCAAAACATGAACCTCCTTAAATGTGGTGTAGAACTCCTCAATTGCTTGCTCAAAAAAATGCTTTCATCATTTGGCCTCCTTGGAACATCCCACAATAGACTTTGGATAGATGTGAATATTTAAATTATAAGGAGGGTTTTTATACATTATCTAACATGCATTGGTTTCATCCCTAATCATCAAGATTCTTTTGGACATGAGTTATCATTGCCTGTAGTCCAAATAAATCCTCTTTGACTCACCTTGCATATTTGTCACCAAATTTGCCTTAAGTTTTCCAATATGTTCCATATAGAGGATTTAATAAAACTTTTAAATATCCCTCATGGCCTTAAATTCCTCATGTAGGCCTTAAAAATCCTCTCACTTGAAGTTCTCACTCTTTCACGAGCTTGCTCATTATGCTAGTTTGTACTGGATGAGATCAAGGCACTTTAAAAGGAACTTAGGAACTTAAATGAGGAAATAAATGAATATTGTGAGTTATTTTAAGTCACAATCTCTCTCTCTCAAAGTTTATTTTATCTCTTGAAATCCTTCCAAACCTACATAAAACTAAAATAGTCAAGAAAATCCAATTTCCACCCTATTCATACAAGTAGGGTACATATAAAGTTTATGGGGAGGATAATTTGAGATTAATATACAACCTAAAATAATTGAAAAATCCATTTGGATACCTCTCTTACTCAATCTTCCCAATCGGGTCACTACCAAGGGTTTTAGAGGGTTTAGGGTAAATTTTTCCCTCTAAGGATGTTTTATGCAGGTTTGACATCCAATTACCCAAAAAAATTCAAAAAATTATTTTTCAATACCTCCTTCAAAATCCCGTAACTCCTTATCCTCCCAAAAAAATCTTCCAAGTAGATGTGAGCATTTTAAATTAGCCTCTTGATGATTGTTCGTCATTTTGCACAAGCTTGAGTTAGTTTGGATCCAAACATGGTTTATCTATGACTTCACCTACACACCAAAGGTTAAATAACACATTGTTACTCCCTAAAAAAAATTATATTATGTTTTAATGTTCCTATCATGCTATAAATGAGATTGACCCCCCCTCTTGGGCTTTAAGCCTAAACTAGAGTTAATAGTTTTGTATGCATCCTTGTAGGTTTAGAACACCCTAACATGTTTCTCACCTCTATGAATGGATTTTCATGTTTTATAATTTATTATTAAGTATTACACACCATTATTCAAGGTTTAATAAATCCATATATCACCTTGTCATCCTCCTCTAAAACTTGTAGGTTTACACCCTTGGGTAGTGCCCTTTGTTTGAGATAAAACAAAGGGCATTTCCCCTATTGTCTCATCATAATTTAACACATAGAGAGATTATAAAATTTATGTATATTATATTTTAAAATTTAAAATGTTTGATAATACTATTATACCCTTGAAACACCATCAAATTGACAAGGCAGATAGTCAAATGACTGACTATGTGCAGGGTATCAAGTATGACTGTGGGTTGACTTTGAGAACCTCTCTATGTCTTTTTCACTTTTTTAGAGTTTAATAACAATATTATGACCATTATTAAGGTTATATAAATATATTTACCACTCTAACCTTTACATATACTTCCTCATATGCCTTTATTAGTTAAGATTACAAGTTGACTGACTGTGTTTTTCCTTGTTTTGAAAGATGTGTCTTTAGGTGGTCTTGTATGGTTTAGGACTTATGATACTACCTCACTATGTGTTTGAGTTATATAATTACTTTTGAGAACCATTTTTACCTATTCACATCATCTTCATGCTGTGTCAACATAAAGAACACCATCTTTTATCTCACAATCAACTATAGTTGACTAAACATGGGTCCTATAGGTGAACATTAGCCATGAAATTACTGCCACATCACTTTTGAATCCTTTTAATCAGTTTTAATCATCTTCCATTAATAATTATTTGATTTTTTAGTCTTAATATCCCTAATTTTTACTTATGAGCTTTAGTAGGTAACCTACAGTTAGGGTGTAGGTGACTTTTCTAAGTAAGGATGCACAATAGGTGTTGATGGGGGTCAAATTATTACAAGTAAACCCTTTTTTATGAGATTTGAAACACAAATGGTCTTATAAAGTCAATATTACCACCCAATAATTAATATATCCCTCCATACTTCAACCTTGAGTTGTGAAATCACTTGAGAGCTCAAAACCTATAAAAATCACTAAATGTTTGTGGTGAACAAATGTGTAACTTTGGAACCTTCTAGAAAAAAAAGAGGCCAAATTACTCACTTACTTTTGCAATATGTTACCATAGGATAGGGATATAAGGTATAATCATTTGTATTGACCAAAACTCTATGAAACACTATTATATATATAAACCAAAAGTATTTGGACCTCTGTTTTGATATTTTTACGAATTTTGTCCCTGAACACAATCACTAATTTGAAAATGGCTTTCAAAAACATGCCTGGTTGATTATGACTTAAAACATATTTATCAAGGTATATCCAACATATTATGACCTCAATAATGGTTTCAAAACATGTTTTAACATCCATATATAACATCTTCAACTCTCTGTGGGGCTGCCTATAGGTGTGCACTATTGTATGCAAGCAGTGATTGTGAGAAATTTGATAGTATGTATGATAAAAAACATTGAATTAGGTTTAGACCATCTTAAAACCTTAAAATGTATTTTTTTCACCATGCATAACCTCAATAAAATCAAATTATCCCTTTCAATGTGATCATCTCCTGAGGGTAGTTGTAGATGTACATTTAGTTGTAGAGAAGACAATGAGCATAATCATGAATAATATGCATAGTAAAGGATTATATAAAAATTCTTAGTTCTCCTAAAGATATTTAAATGAAACCTTTCCATCATAATGAACTTGAAAATAATCCAATGCATTGTCTTAACATGATTGGTTCTTTCTATAGCACCTGTAGATGCTCATTCAATGGTACAAGACTATGTATCCTAGAGAATTAACTGTCATAGTTAGTTTTATAGTATTAGAGATGTTTACCTTGATTTATCACATTTTAAGAGTGTGTTAAACCCCCTTTTAACTCTTCATAACACCTCCATGAACATGTTTAAGACCCCACACACCATGACTATAAGTGAAAGTAAGTAACAAGTTGACTGTCTCTCACATTTTGGTTGTAACATACATGATGCTAATATTGGAAAGTAATATTGGAAG